>CM065130.1:38115027-38500027 GCA_033026305.1 Cirrhinus molitorella
ATGGTTCTAGCAGGATTAGCAAGTTACTAGCATGATTCTAATATGATTAGCAAGTTAATAGCATGATTCTAGTATGATTAGCAAGTTACTAGCATGATTTTAGCATGATTAGCAAGTTACTAGCATGATTCTAGCGTCATTAGCAAGTTACTAGCATGATTCTAGCGTGATTAGCAAGGTACTAGCATGATTCTAGCGTGATTAGCAAGTTACTAGCATGATTCTAATATGATTAGCAAGTTAATAGCATGATTCTAACGTGATTAGCAAGGTACTAGCATGATTCTAGCGTGATTAGCAAGTTACTAGCATGATTCTAATATGATTAGCAAGTTACTAGAATGATTCTAACGTGATTAGCAAGTTACTAGCATGATTCTAGCGTGATTAGCAAGTTACTAGTATGATTCTAATATGATTAGCAAGTTACTAGCATGATTCTAGCGTGATTAGCAAGTTACTAGCATGATTCTAATATGATTAGCAAGTTACTAGCATGATTCTAGCGTCATTAGCAAGTTACTAGCATGATTCTAATATGATTAGCAAGTTAACAGCATGATTCTAGTATGATTAGCAAGTTACTAGCATGATTCTAGCGTGATTAGCAAGTTACTAGCATGATTCTAATATGATTAGCAAGTTACTAGCATGATTCTAGCGTCATTAGCAAGTTACTAGCATGATTCTAGCGTCATTAGCAAGTTACTAGCATGATTCTAACGTGATTAGCAAGTTACTAGCATGATTCTAATATGATTAGCAAGTTAATAGCATGATTCTAACGTGATTAGCAAGTTACTAGCATGATTCTAGCATGATTAGCAAGGTACTAGCATGATTCTAATGTGATTAGCAAGTTACTAGAATGATTCTAACGTGATTAGCAAGTTACTAGAATGATTCTAACGTGATTAGCAAGTTACTAGCATGATTCTAGCGTCATTAGCAAGTTACTAGCATGATTCTAGCGTCATTAGCAAGTTACTAGCATGATTCTAGCGTCATTAGCAAGTTACTAGCATGATTCTAACGTGATTAGCAAGTTACTAGCATGATTCTAATATGATTAGCAAGTTAATAGCATGATTCTAACGTGATTAGCAAGTTACTAGCATGATTCTAGCATGATTAGCAAGGTACTAGCATGATTCTAATGTGATTAGCAAGTTACTAGCATGATTCTAACATGATTAGCAAGTTACTAGAATGATTCTAACGTGATTAGCAAGTTACTAGCATGATTCTAGCGTGATTAGCAAGTTACTAGCATGATTCTAATATGATTAGCAAGTTAATAGCATGATTCTAGTATGATTAGCAAGTTACTAGCATGATTTTAGCATGATTGGCAAGTTACTAGCATGATTCTAGCGTCATTAGCAAGTTACTAGCATGATTCTAATATGCTTAGCAAGTTTAGTAACATGATTTTAGTATGATTAGCAAGTTACTAGCATGATTCTAGCATGTTTCTAGCATGATTAGCAAGTTACTAACATGTTGTTGACATGTTTTTACCATGATTAACAAGTTATATACAACTAGCTTTTTGCAAACATGATTCTAGCACGATTAGCAAGTTACTAGCATGATTCTAGCATGATTAACATGTTACTAGCTTGTTTCTAGCATGATTAGCAAGTTGGTAGCAGGTTTCTAACATGATTAACAAGTTGCTAGCATGATTAGCAAGTTGCTAGCATGATTCTAGCATTAGCAAGTTACTAGCATGTTGCTAGCATGATTAGCATGTTATTAGCATATTGTTAGCATGATTATCAAGTTAGTTTGAATGAGTTTGAATGGATTAGAAATAGTTTATAGAAGGGAAGAGTCTGAGGGGATTGTGGGAGTTTTGTCAGTGTGAGTTTGAATAGTCTTGGCTCATTTGAACATTCCGTCAATGTAAGTCTATGGGATTTTTCACAGTTTTAATCGTTATTTTTAGGAAAATCGTAAGTCCGATCCGTTAGAAAAGATACAGCAGCTAACTTCAGATGAGTCTGCAGATCTGGGCTGAGTTTGGAGTTTGTAGAGTTAAAGCTCTAGGACGAGATAGAGTTGATCATTTTAGTCTCCGAAGAAGAATAATAAAAACTGTAAGATTAAGTCGGATTTCAGTAAGTTGACTTTCTCAAGCTAACTTAACTCTCATAAAAGGTTTAGATTAGTCTTAAAAAGTTAAATCATTTTTTAATTCAGTAATGGAAAAATGTAGATTAGTCTAAGTTCCAAAAAGTAAGATTGATTATCCTTTGGTTAACTGATAGTTGGTCAAACTAGCACTTAAGACACTGTCTTAACACAGAGGCTAAGTTTATGCAACTGGCCCCTGATCTTTCTTTTCACATCACAAGCATGTAAACCAGATGACAAGATGTGGCTGAGTACTAGATACGAAACTCACCCGCAGCACCACTGCAACAGTTTATATTTAAAAAGGTTTATTATTCCCTACAAATACGCTGCTCTTCTTCAGCACAAATACCTAAACATTCAGAAATCGATATGCAATGCATAAAATACACTCTGACAGGAGATAAGTGTTTAGGTGAAGCCAGTTTATGTTTAAAACGAGAGCAAAAATCTGCCAATAGGCTCAGAAAAAGGAAAACTTTTTTCTGACTCCACTGGCAAATATTTGTTCTTATTTTAAAGGATTACTCCACTTCCAGAATAAACATTTCCTGATCATTTACTCACATTTGTCTTTCTTTCTTCAGTCGCATAAAAATTATATAATAATAATAATAAATAAATATATAATAATAAAAATAAATATAAAAAAAAATTGTAAATTGTATTTTGTTTTTAATATAACAGATCTTTCTTCAGTCGCAAAGAAATTAATTTTTTTGAGGAAAACTTTTCAGGAATATAGTGGACTTCAATAAAGCCCATGAGTTTGAACTTCCAAAATGCAGTTTCAGTGCAGCTTCAAAGAACTCTAAACAATCCCAGATGAGGAATAAGAGTCTTATTTAGTGAAATGATCAGTCATTTTCTTAAAGAAATCTTATTTTTTAATTTAATTTAATTTTTTATTTTTTTAACTGCAATGCGCATCCGGTTCAAGACAGTTAAGGTCATCGCAGTCCTAAATTTTCGTCTTGTCCGAAAAATTAAATATTAATAAAATATTAATATTTAATAAATAAATATTAATAATATAAATTGTAAATTGTATTTTGTTTTAATATAACAGATCTTTCTTCAGTCGCAAAGAAATGAAGGTTTTTGAGGAAAACTTTTCAGGAATATAGTGGACTTCAATAAAGCCCAGGAGTGTGAACTTCCAAAATGCAGTTTCACTGCAGCTTCAAAGAACTCCAAATGATCCCAGACGAGGAATAAGGGTCTTATTTAGTGAAACGATCAGTCATTTTCTTAAAAAAATCATATTTACACATTTTTTTAACCTCAAATGCTGGTCTTGACTAAATGCAATGTGCATCCGGTTCGCATCCGAGTCTTCGAGTCTTCCGAATTTTCATTGTGTCTGAAAAAATAAATATTAACCTCACGTTGTGATAATCGTTTTTTGTTTTCATCCATCATAAAAAAATTTGGATCAGGTTCTATTTTCTGCGTTTTCTGAACCATAGGAAGCTTTTTGATAAGAAAGTATGACAAATCCGAAATAAAAAGCAAAAAAAAAAACAGATACGGACATTTCAGACCCAGTGTGCAATTTCCTTTAGAGTATGTTGAAAAACACCCATCTCATTTTCTCCTCCAACTTCAAAATTGTCCTACATCACTGCTTTTTTTTGTAAAAGGTGTTTGATCTTCTTTGCTTGTTCGCTTTGTAAACACTGGCCTATATTCAGCATTTAAAGTAAAAAAAGTATATAAATTGTATTTTGTTTTAATAAAACAGATCTTACTTCAGTTGCAAAGAAATTAAGTTTCTTGAGGAAAACTTTTCAGGAATATAGTGGTCTTCAATAAAGCCATGAGTTTGAACTTCCAAAATGCAGTTTCAGTGCAGCTTCAAAAAATGATCCCAGACGAGGAATAAGGGTCTTATTTAGTGAAACGATCAGTCATTTTCTTAAAAAAATCATATTTATAAATTTTTTTTAACCTCAAATGCTGGTCTTGACTAAATGCAATGCGCATCTGGTTCAAGACAGTAAAGTCCGAAATTTTCATTGTGTCTTAAAAAATAAATATTAACCTCACATTGTGATAATCGTGTTTTGCACACTGCCTCCAAAACTTTCATCCATCATAAAAACATTTGGATCAGGTTTTCTGCTTTTCTGCATCCATAGGAAGCTTTTTGATAGGAAAGTATGACAAATCTGAAAAAAAAAAACCCACATACGAACATTTCAGACCCAGTGTGCAATTACCTTTAGATTGGAGTATGTTGAAAAAGACCCATCTCATTTTCTCCTCCAACTTCAAAATTGTCCTACATCACTGCTTTTTTTTGTAAAAGGCATTTGATCTTCTTTGCTTGTTCACTTTGTAAACTCTGGCCTGTGCTTCAGCATTTAAAGTAAAAAAAAAGTATATAAAGTGTATTTTGTTTCTCTAGATTAGGCCCTTATTCCTCGGCTGGGGTCGTTTAGAGCACTTTAAAGCTGCATTTAAACTGCATTTTTAACCTTCAATCCGTTAAACACAATTGAAGTCCACTACATGGAGAAAAATCCTGGATTGTTTTCCTTAAAAAAAATCTTTGCGATCTTGGATGACACGGGGGTGAGTAAATGATCAGGAATTTTTTATTTTTGGAAGTGGAGTAATCTTTTAAGCAGAAACTTCTTATCTTCTGTCATCGTGCATCTCCAGTAAATGCATCTCGGTTTATAAATGTTTAGATATTTGCACTGGTTTCTTACAGAATGTAATGATCTGTAAGGAATCAACAGAAGCACTTTAACAAACATCAGTGTAAACAACGTTCGCATGAGTCTAAACAAGTTCGTGGAGTGACTCTAAGAGCCTCTTCTAACTACTCATTCGAACTACCCACTAAAGTCATCTCTCAAACATCTGCTTTACAGCATGAAATGCCTCTGTGAACTGTCCGTGGCAGTAAATAAACGGATTAGAGAAATAAACATTCTGCTTTTCTCTGTCACAGACTCATCTGTGCCTTTCTGGAGCTTCATTCAACATTTATGAAGCGTGTTAGAGCTGTAAAGCGTTCACTTTACCCCACTCTCCCTCTTTATGGACATGCTGGGATCTTCAGACGAATTCAGGAAAGCTCATCTCATCACTGATGAGCGGCAGTGTGCATGAAGATCTAGTGCACTACAGAGTGACCATCAGAGCGCTGATCAAACCACTGACTGCTAATGTGTGTCCCATATTCACAACGTCTGCCTCTATCAAATATTTATTCAATAAGAGCATTAATGAAATATTGAAGATATAAAGCAGCAATGATGAGATCAGGCTGAGATTCCAGCATCGCCTTCATCAGCTTTGATTCATGTGACACATAGTAAAGGAATCCATCACATTACACATTTTAGGAAATATAGCCAAACTATTTTTTGATTACTTTTAGATTACTTTAGACCTAACTCATTCAGCAAATTGCTTTAAAACAGGATAATCTTGTACTGGTAAAAAAAAAAAATACAAAGAGTAAGAAAATATATTCCAATTGTTGTTATTAACAACATGAACTGTATTAAACATTATATTATGCCAAGGTTTCCCAAATTAGTGTTTGCATGGAACTGCACAGGGTTTATGAGTTTAATGAACTAATAATAATTAATTAAATCATAAAAATGTTAAATTAAAATATATTGTTTCAAAAATCAATAAAAAAATAATGTATATATACTATTATAGAGCAACATAAAACATTTTTACAAAAATATTATAGAGCACATAAACCATTTTTAAAATAAGAAGAGCTTATCTGCAAAAAAAGACAACATTTTCAAAAATCATGTTTTTATCATGTTATTATTATTATGTTATTACTGAAGTTTAACTAAAGAATGCACAATTAAAAACAAGATTTTTGAAAATCTTGAGAAAAAGAGTTATCTGGTTTTGCCAATTAACAAATATAAATCATTTTTTAAAATATAGGCTATATTACAGACCTATAAATATATATATATATATATATATATATATATATATATATATATATATATATTTTTTTTTTTTTTTAAATATATAATATTCTAGATATACACCATATACACCATTCTGTAATATGTAATATTACAGACTAATATAAACTATTTTAAAATACATTATAGACCATTTTAAACCTTTTTTTTTAAATATATAATACTCTCTCTAATTCTCTCTAATTTATATTTATATTTCAGCAGAAATAATGATTTTGATATATAAATATGTCTGCCTCTATCAAATATTTATTTAATAAGAGCATTAATGAAACATTGGAATATAATTGTCAAAATAATCAAGTGGAATTAAGTATTTATCAAAAACAAGGCACTTCTGTATATTGTAGACTATTGCAGACCACATAATAATTTTTAATATATACTGTAGGAAAAGAAAGAAACACTCTTCAGCAATGAGAAAAAAAGCACAAGTGTTAGTTCATCTAAAGTATGTTTTGCTTATTAGTACACTGCAAAATAAATGCTTTTCTTATTTAGATTTTTTGTCTTGTTTCCAGCCAAAATATCTAAAAATTCTTAAATCAAGAAGGATTTTCTAGACAAGTAAAAATTATTGTCTTGTTTTCTTCTGAAAACAAGTCCAAATTAAGTTTGTTTTTGCTTGAAACAAGTAAAATAATCTCCCAATGGGGTAAGAAAAATAATATTGTTTTCTGTTTGCAATAAAAAAAATTGCTTACCCCATTGGCAGATTGCTTGTTTTGAGCAAAAACTCACTTAATTTTGACTTGGTTTTTTTTCTGAAAACTTAAAAAAATAAAATAAAATAAAATAATTTTTTTTTGATATTTTGGCTGGAAACGAGACAAAAAAAAAAATGTAAGTAAGAAAAGTATTTTACCACTGTTCAGGGGTGAATCATTGCTGCGCAGAGCTTGTTTGGAACCATTTGTGTTGACAAAACAAAAAACTGCATCTAAAATCTAACTGATTTAATATTAACTTTTTGTTTGTTGAACTGTTGTACAATTTAAAAACAAGATTTTGGAAAATTGTTAAAAAACAGAGTTATCCGTTTTTGCAAATTAACTCTTCATATATAAATGTAGACAAATATAAACCATTTTTAAAATATTGGCTATATTACAGACTAATATAAAATATTTTTAGATATATTATAGACTATTTTAAACTATTTTTAAAAAAAATATATATATATATATATATATATATATATATATATATATATATATATATATTTTTTTTTTTTTTTTTTTTTTCAATTGACGTCTGTACAGGAGAACTGTAGGAAAAGGCTCTTCAGCAATGAGAAAAAAAGCACAAATGTTAGTTATTATAAAGTAAGTTTTGCTTATTAGTACACTGCAAAAAAATGCTTTTCTTATTTAGATTTTTTTGTCTTGTTTTCAGCTAAAATATCTAAAAATTCTTAAATCAAGAAGGATTTTCTAGACAAGTAAAAATTATTGTCTTGTTTTTTTTTTGAAAACAAGTCCAAATTAAGTTATCTGTTTTTGCAAATTAACTCTTCATATATAAATGTAGACAAATATAAACCATTTTTAAAATATTGGCTATATTACAGACTAATATAAACTATTTTTATATATATTATAGATTTTTTAAAACTATTTTTAAATATATATTTATATATATATATATATATATATATATGCATTATATATATATATATATATATATATATATATATTTTTTTTTTTTTTTTTTTTTTTTTTTTTTTCCAGTTTTCAGCAGAAATAAGTCTTTGATATATACATATGGATGCTATGATATCAAAGCACTCCAGTGCACTACAGTGATGCATGATGGTCCTGGTGCACAAACCATGTTCACATGGGAATCTCTGCTGCCGTCATAATGAGTGGTTATCATGTGATCTCTGGTGGAGCCCAAATGAGCCATTACTGAAGAATGAAAAACATTTAATCCACATCCCTGATCACACACACACACACACACACACACACGCACACACACACACACACACGCACACACGCACACCCAGAGCAGGCTGGCATGAGGATGTATGGGTGTATATAGTGTTGCTGAATAGGCAGCGAGTGGTTTTCGCTTACTAAACTACAAGCTCATCTGATGTACACACACACACACACACACACACACACACTCTCAGATCAGCTGCAATTAACATACTGAAGGAACAGCGATAGAAACATCAAGATACAGTAAAGTGCCTTCTGAAATCTTGTCAGATCTTATTATACACTGCAATGTACAAACACTCTCTCTCTCTCTCTCACACACACTGTGTGCTACACCCTCAGGTTAACAGGAATTTACTGCATATGATGGTGAGTTTTACACAGGTTATAATCAGTCACATTATCAGAGGAACATGTCTAAATGTAGTTAATTATTCATGAAATGAGTATCTCCACATATCCTACTTTGCATTTGCAGTAAATGCAGCCACAGCATTTGTATCAGTGACAGCAACAGCAGCAGCGTTTCATGGAATGTTCTAGACGGCCAAAGAATGTTAATGTAGAATTCTGATACAAAGACAAAGAGATGCAGTGAATGAGCAGTGACCTGATGAGCACTTAATGAGCACACACACACACACACACACACACACACACACACACACACACACACACACACACAGAGAGTTGGGGAAAGTTACTTTTAAAATGAATGCATTATAATTTGCATTACTTCCTTAAACATGTAACTAACTGTGTTACTTTTTACTTTTGTGTTTCTCTCTCATCTGAGCTGGGATTGTTTGTTTTTTTTTTGTTTTTTTTAAAAAGTTCTATTTTTGGCAAATGCAAAAGCCCTTTCACACCAAAAGTGAAATTAATTATCCTCAGGTTGAAGGAAATGTAAATTCACGTCTATACAGTAGAGGTCACCCCTCAAACAAACTGGATTGCATGAAAAATAGAGTTTAAGAGAAGAAAATTCAACTCTCTTTAGCAACAAAAAAAAAAACACATATGTCTAAATCCTAATTTTTGCTTATTAGTATGGTTGAATTGGATCACTGAAGGTCAGAGGCAAAGATGTTACTTCTTTGAAAAAGCAACAAGATATTGTATTGATGTGTTAAAAATAATTTTACTTTACTAGTTACTTGGCAAAGTAATCTGATTACATAACTTGTGTTACTTGTAATGCACACACACACACACACAGAGTTGGGGAAAGTTACTTTTAAAATGAATGCATTATAATTTGCATTACTTCCTAACAAATGTAACTTATTGTGTTACTTTTTATTGAAAGTAATGCATTATGTTACTTTTGTGTTACACAAATGTCTAAATCTAAAGTCATTTTTGCTTAATAATATGGTTGAATTGGATCACTGAATATCAGAAGCAAAGATGTTACTTATTTGAAAAATCAAGTTTTATTGTCACATAAAAAAGCAATGTGTTACTTTACTAGTTACTTGGAAAAGTAATCTGATTACATAACTTACATACACAATGTTGGGGAAAGTTACTTTTACAAAAAGTAACTACTCTAATTGTGTTACTTTTTATGGAAAGTAATACATTATGTTACTTTTGGGTTACTTTTGTGTTACTCCCTTTTATCTGAGCTGGGATTGTTTTTTTGTTTTTTTTTTAAAGTAATATTTTTGGCAAATGCAAAAGCCCTTTCACACCAAAAGTGAAATTAATTATCCTCAGGTTGAAGGAAACTTAAATTCACGTCTATACAGTAGAGGTCACCCCTCAAACAAACTGGATTGCATGAAAAATAGAGATCAAGAGAAGAAAATTCAACTCTCTTCAACAAAAAAGAAACACAAATGTCTAAATCTCTAAAGTAATTTTTGCTTATTAGTATGGTTGAATTGGATCACTGAATATCAGAAGCAAAGATGTTACTTATTTGACTTTTGCATTACTTTCAAATCTGGGCAGGGCTCGCTTGTTTGTTTTTAATATAAAAAAAGTTTGATTCTTAGCAAATGTAAAAGCCCTTTCACACCAAAATGAAATGAAGTGAATAAGCCTAAAGGAAAATAAAGGCTAAAGGAAAATTACATTGATGTCTGTACAGTAGAACTGTAGGAAAAGAAAGTTCAACACTCTTCAGCAATTAAAAAAAAGCAATAAAGTAAGTTTTGCTTATTAGCACACTGCAAAAAATGCTTTTCTTATTTAGATTTTGTCTTTTTTTCCAGCCAAAATGTCTAAAAATTCTTAAATCAAAAAGGATTTTCTAGACAAGTTAAAATTATTGTCTTGTTTTTTTCGGAAAACAAGTCAAAATTAAGTGTGTTTTTGCTTAGAACAAGCTAAATAATCTCCCAGTGGGGTAAACAAAATACTCTTGTTTTCTGTTTGAAATAATATTTTTTTGCTCACCCCATTGGAAGATTATTTTGCTTGTTCTAAGCAAAAACTCACTTAATTTTGGCTTGTTTTTTTTTCTGAAATCTTAAAAAAAAAATTACGATTTTTTTTAGATTTTGGCTGGAAACAAGATAAAAAATGTAAGTAAGAACAGTATTTTTGCAGTGTACGGTTGAATTGGATCAACAAAGCTCAGAAGCAAAGCCTTTGGTTAATAAAATGGGATTAAATACATAAAGGAAACAAAACGTAACTGGGGTTACTTTTTTGAAAAAGTAACTCAGATATTTTCTTGGAAATGAAAAAGTAATGCGTTACTTTACTAGTTACTTGAAAAAAGTAATATTATTATGTAACTTGCATTAGTTGTAATGCGTTACCCCCAGCACTGTTCAGTTACGAATCATTGTTTTTGACAAAATAAAAAACTGCCTCTAAAATCTAACCGATTCAATATTACCTTTTTGTTTGCTGAACTTGCATAAAATCGATGTCACATTCACGATTTGCATTTTGCACGATTTTTTGTTTGTTTGCATATCTCTGATGCTTGATAACGTAGCACACATTTCATTAAAGCAACATTTGCGATATTATTGCAGACGGCAAATATCACAACATGAAGAAGCAGGATTTATTGACGTAGGGCTGGAGACATCAGCTCTTCCTGTGTGTCTGCGGCTCATTCACACGCATATGTGTTTGAGAACAGACCGTCTGTCAGCTGCTCTCACCGCCAGCGTTTCCTATTAAAGTCATACGGCTGATCTGTGAGACTCCAGACAGATGGAGACGAATCCATCAGACTGCTGCTGAATCTGGATCAGAACTGAACCGGTTTGAACATACAGTTGATCTGCAGCGGCTCATTATTGTTTGCACCTGTTTGTTACGATTTACAGGAAACCAAAAAAAAAAACAGGAAAAGAAAAGTAACATCTTGTGGTTGATGACTGATTTTCTTTGAAAAAGCATCTGAGGGATGTTTAACTATATGGCTGCAGTTCTTCCTTCACTGGCTGTACGTGTGTGAGTTCGTCAACACCGAGACTCAATAAACCACAGATGCGACAGAAGAGTTCAAATGAGCTCAACTTCCTCTTTCTCCTACATCTATTTCTGGTCAACCTGCTCACCCAGAACTCACTAGTCATTTAAAACAATAACCGACCTGAATGTACGACTTCAACATTCAACAACATGCTCATCTGCCAATAAAACAAGATGTGTGTGCATGCTAGGGTTGGGCGATGTCGACCAATTTGGCATCGTACGATGGCATCGTCCGTGGGGGGCGGGGCTTAGCCTATCGTTTCCTACCTGACCCACATGTTCTTTGTTTTACCCATAACCATAAATAAAGATAAGTTACACACAAATTAGGGACTCTGGCATGAAGTAGGCTAGGGATGTAACGGTATGAAATTTTCTTATCACGATTATAGTGACAAAAATGATCACGGTTATCAATATTATCACGGTATTGTTAAAATATGCTGGAGATGTTTAAAAAGTACTAACACATAAATTGTTTCACCAAGTTTTATATTTAAAATCAACAAACAACATATAAAATGACTTTTGTTTGCACAAACACTAAAACAATAACATTACCAATGAGATTTTATATTACAACATGACTGACAACAGTTCTCTTATCTAATAACATGTTCGAAATGTTCAAATAAAGCTTTGAAAAGGTTTTATAAAATGGTAAACCTCACATTTCAGCCTTTAAATAGAGAAAGTGGTTAAGCCAAATCAATAAATGTTATATGTATTTTATCTAAATAATTCTAGATGTATTATCTGAATTGTTTAAATTTGTAGAATCCTTGTTTTTAGTCAAAAGGTCAGATGACAGCAGGGCATGAAAATTCGGTCCGTTTTAGCTAGACAAAAACTGCAAACCGGCTGAACATAATTGTAAGTCAATGTAAATCCACTCTCTGCCACTAGGCGGCACTTGTGGAACAGCAAAGTTACAGCTGTTTCCGTAAACTCCGTGGACAAAGCAGCATTGCGATTAAGAACACTATTTTATTAGACATTACATGGAATGAAGATCAAAACACAATGCCATCGAATCTTTCTGAAGACAGTCAGAACCATCAGAGGTACATTCATATAATTAATTCATTTATATATTCATTTGTATATTCCCTCAGCACCCTTTTAAAACCTCCAATCTTTCCGTCTTGCCTTCATTCAAAACGAAACTACTCTGCGTGCTCTGCGCACTTGAGACTGTTATTTAAACTTTGCTTTACGCTGGACAGTATATATTTATCATAAGTTGTTCAAATACGGTTTTAATGATAATTAAAAGATGAAACGGTAATACTAACCGTGGAGAATTTTACCATGATTTATCTTCAAACCGGTTATCGTTACATCCCTAAAGTAGGCACAGTGATCTGCGTCGTTATAATGGCGTTGACAAACTTGGTTGGTAAAAAAGGTACAAATTCACCTATCTTGAAATACTTTGGCTTTAGACCTACTGAAAGAGGACAGTTACGAGACACGTCTGAAGTGGTGTGCAGGATTTGATGGGCGAGTGCCACATTAAATATCTAAAAACAAATACATTTTTATTTATCTATTGCACAAAAGCAGAGAGAACAACTAATACAACATAAAAATTATTAGCAAGCGCAAGGCAGTTTCGATTAAGTTACTGTTTCAGCTATTAAAACAGTTACATTTTGTATGCAATGCCAAAGTTTTCGTTTAGTTTTTTTTATTAAGTTAATTTAGAAAAACGTTTGCAGCATTTATTTTATTCGCTAATATACGTTTTTGTTTTTTAAAGGGGAAGCTGAAGCCGCTTTGCGATGCAGGCGGCAGCGCAATCATTCGCTTTAACAATTTAAAATTAGCCTATCCGTCATTTTTGTTTACAAAGGTACATCATTCGAAAATGTTAAGGGTGTGCATTTTATTTGTGTGTAGGCCTACTCACAATTTCAACAAATCTCAAACAAACATAAATACTTAAATAGCAGCGCTTCACAAAAATACCAAAACTCACCTCACAAACATGATAAATATATAAAGCTTTAAATTATTGCTTAACGAAATAAAGCAAATCGAGAAAAAAATATCTTTCATTAGCATGTAATTTGTAAAGATGCATTTCTCTCCGGTGCATGTAAACAGTAGGCCTAGATTGCGTCTTTGCAACACTATTTATTAATGAATCATTCAAATATCTCCTTACTGTTTCCCCCGACACATTCACTGTAATTACTTTTGCCGGTGCTTGTGACAAGATGATGTTGTGTTGCGTCTTTCAGAAGTGCGGTGTGGCCATCTTGCTCATACGCTGTTCTTATCCTTATATATGTTCTGCTTATAATTATATTAAAAGGTGGTTTGTATTCAAGCAGGTGTGCTGTACGTTGGTCAATTTTTATAACAGACGCATTTTTGCTGGTTTTTGCGGGCGGGAGCGGGACAAAACATGAATGTCGCGGGCGGGAGCGGGACAAGATTATATTTCTGTGGGAGTGAGACAGAATCTTGCGGGAGCGGGACTGAAAAATGTCTATCGGCGATGGACGATGGCATCGTCTATCGGCCCAACCCTAGTGCATGCAATGCATTTAATTGTTTAATTTAAAAAAAAATATTTGAATGGTAAAAATTGCATTGCAACTGTAAAATCATAATATTAAAGCCCCAATTTGTTTGTTTACAAATCCTGAACCCTCCTGCTTTTATATTCATGTAAACCATGGAAAGCTTTATGTTTGTTGGCAACAGGTTTCCAGACGCTTTTCATTACAAATCTCATAAATTAACTGGTAACACTTTACAGTAAAGTTCATTAGTTAATGTATTAGCTCACATGAACTCACCATGAGCAATACATTTGTTACTGTATTTGCTAATCTTCATTAACGTTAGTTAATGAAAATACAGTTGTTCATTGTTTATTCGTTCACTAATGTTAACAAGATTTTTATAATGTATTAGTAAATGTTAATGAATAAATGCTGTATAAGTGCAGTTCATTATTAGTTCATGTTAACTAATGAACCTTATTGTAAAGTGTTACCAATTAATTATAATATAAATAACATTATTTTCGTTTACATTTTTGCATTTGGAAAACACTTATCCATTTATCGTGTGCAAACGTATTAGAAAGCTACATCAGTTCATTGTTTTAAAATTAGTGCTGTGAAATGATTAATCGTGATTAATCGCATCCAAAATAAAAGTTTATGTTTACATACTATATGTGTGTTTACTTTGTATATTTATTATGTGCATATAAATACACCACATACATGTATATATTAAAACAAAATATTTATACGTATATATATTTATACGTGTATACAATTTAGATTATAGATAAATATTAATATTTTAGATATAAATCTAAAATATTTTTCCTTAATATATACATGCGTGTGTTTGTATTTATATATACATAATAAATATACACAGTACACAAATATACAGTATGTAAACATAAACTTTTATTTTGGATGCGATTAATCGCGATTAATCGTTTGACAGCCCTAATATATACATAATAAATATACAAAGTAAACACATGTATTGTATGTAAACAAACTTTTATTTTGGATGCGATTAATCGTGATTAATCATTTGACAGCCCTATTTAAAATTAAAACACAAATGATGCAGCAACATTTTAGCACCAGAACATGCAAGAGATGAAAAGACTAAAAAAAGACTAAAATCAGCTGCAATCAAGCGACAGACGAGCAAAGTGAACAGTGATGATCGATTGAGAGTGACATGAGCTAAATCTGGAGCAAACATCGATTTCCAACATGCCACCTAAAATGTATCCTAATCCAAACATAAATTCACATCAATGGACATATAAACAGCATCCATTAGCAGCGATTCCCGCTGGATCTCGTGTCTGCAGCTGAAGAAAAGCAATCAGGAGCAGCAGCGCAATCCAGGAGCCGTTTCAGACACTTACTGTACACTCAGTCGCTCGACCAACCTCTCAACGACAGATTAAAGGGGAAAATAGACAGGAATTTATAGAAGTAGGGTTTTATGATTTCAGTGATACAGATAATATGGACAGATTGCACTGAATCCAGTCATAACAACAGAATTTAGAGTGTAGAACGATGAATGCAGAATGCAGAACACTGAAAGAAACAAGAAACACTCTTTTCTTTCTATATGCACCAGACACTTTCTTATTAACGCTTTCATGACTTAAAAAGGACTGAAAAAATTGACAAAAATGTCCATGGCCAAAAAATTGTCATAAAAATATAATTTATGAATTTTTTTTCCACTTTCACTGATGTTGATTTTTTAACCAGCATCTGTTCTATTCATAATGACTAAACTTTTATTCATTTTCAGAATGACGTCTCTTCATCTTGCAATGAAATGAAATTTCAAGGCCTCAAGCACCACATATTTATAGGTTTGGCTGTGAGGACACCTGTGTCAACTCAAACTTTGTATAAAATCTAGCAGACTAAACAATCAGCATTTTCTTGTGGTGAAAGGCTTCTGAACTTCTACATCAAATTCAAGCTCACCTTTTATCTCTGTACAAAAACAACAACAAATGAAAAAGTGCAATCCAGCAATAAGATGTGTGTTTGGGTGAAAAAAAAAATCCTCAAAGCTCATTAACCTTCTTTGACCTTATTTATAGTTTTCACATGACCCTATGACCCTGCCAATGGTGAGACGCATTTACATGGAGTGGGATTTTTGATTTCCAGTACAATATAATTTCTTTCAAACTAATTCCACACATTACATTTTCAGTAAACAAATGCAAACCACACAATTATAGCTGCATTATTTTTCCAATTGACTCTATAATAGACTATAATATGCATAAGCAGAAAACACAAACAAAGCGAGTATTTCTTTTATATGCCAAAGTTGAAAAAAAGGCACAGTCTAGTAAAAAATGGTGAAAATAAAAAATCTGAAGCCTTGCCGATAGAATGAATGCCTATTAGCAAATATTGCATCATCTTATAGTCAAATGGCCCTGGGTTAAAAAATTGCAGTTTTAATGGGTTTCAATGAGGACATTTTTGTCCTTAAGGCCCTGAGTGTGAGTTTTTGACATTATTATTATTAACAATAATAATAATAATAATAATAATAATAATAATAATAATAATAATAATAATAATAATAATAACAACAACTATTATTATTATTATTATTATTATTATTATTATTATTAACAACAATAACAATAACAATAATAATAATAACTATTATTATTATTAATATTATTATTATTATCATCATTAACAATAATAATAATAATAATAATAATATATCTTTCTTCCATGTTTTAGTAAACCTCTCTCGTGCAGCACTTTTTTTTTATTTTAACTGTTAAATTATTAATGCTTTGTTACCACAGTTTTTGACATAACAGCATTCAGCAAAATGTAAACAGACAACACAGAATTTCAGAAAAAAAAGAACAGTTATTGATTAGACATGCTTTTTAATCAATAAAACGTATTAAAACTTTTAAAGGATTAACATTTCCTGATAATTTACTCACCCCCATGTTCACCCCCATCCAAGATGTTCATGTCTTTCTTTCTTCAATCGCAAAGAAATTAAGTGAAATTTTTAATATATTCAAGGATTTTTCTCCATGTAGTGGACTTCAATGTTGCTCAACGGATTGAAGGTTAAAAATGTAGTTTAAATGCAGCTTCAAATGGCTCTAAATGATCCCAGCCGAGGAATAAGGGTCTTATCTAGCAAAATAGTCATTTTCTGAAAAAAATTTGGGTATGTCAAAAAAACTCACAACTCATTTTCCCCAACATTGCTGAAGAAGTACTGACCCAGTGTTTACAAAGTGAACATAAAAAGAAAAAGCATCTGGGGTTAAAAAGTATATACATGAATATCTTGGATGACATGGGGTGAGTAAATTATCTAATTTTTTTTATTCTGTAAGTGGAATAATTCTTTAAATCAAATGTAGAGAGAGTGTTTAGAATCAAGCTTCAGTTGTATAATATCGGATGAAAAGGACATGATGTTTGTGGGTGAGTGCTAGCAGAGATACTTCTGTAGTTTGAGTGACATTATCTGCTATGAACAGAGCCGTGGATCAGACAAAACTAAACATACAGCAGATTTAGACTGACACAGAACAACATCCTGAAGAACAGCCTCATTCAGACACACAGTAAATGATATGTTGGAGAAACACTGCTTTGCTCCAGGGTGAGTGTTTGTCTGTTCCTTCTCTTTCTCATGGCTGTCTATAAAAATAAAGCTGTGTCTGATCTCAGTGAGGAATGTTTCATAAGATGCACACGCCTCGCTCCTATTTATCCACGCATGCAGACAAACCGAACCCAAGCTCATCAACACCAATGAATTACAGTTTCAGACGAGACAGGATCATACACACATACCAGAGAGATTCAACAGCTACAAATCAATAGATCAGGTTTAATTACGCTGATTAACAGATCAATAATAACGCTGCTGGAACAGCATCACTTTGACTCATCAGACGTTTGTTTGGAAACATCTTAGGATTTCCCTCAGATTGCTGTCATTAGCGGGTTATTACAACTAAAACAACAACTATTTAAAAAAATTAATAGCCATTAGAAATAAAATAAATATTAAATAAATAAATAATATTAAATAAAATAAAATGTAAAAATGTAAAAAAAAGTATATATATATATATATATATAATTATTATTATTTATTTATTTATTTTAGTTCCCAACTATTTTTAATTCAAATGTAACACAGAGACAAGGGTTAAGCCTAGTCCCAGACTAAAATGTAAATCCAAACAGTTTCAGCTGAAAGAAACTTAAAATATATCTGTGCCTTTGTTTTGTCTCGAGATGCACACCAGTAATGTTTTCTTTCTAAGACATGTTTATAAAAATGACCTAAATGTCCTTATTGAACTATGGCCTTTCTGTGAAACCAGGCCTAAAATAACTACATTTAGCTTAAAATATACTAAAATTGAAACTGAAATGAATATAAACACATATTTAACACTTTAACTGCCACTCCCAGTGTTGAACATAGATGTGAAAATGCAGTATTGAAACTTATTGAAATTTGTTTATAATTCATGAATGAAAACATTTTGTAATGTCATTTTGGTGTATATTTTCAATGGTAATGCAATGTCTGATTTTAAAATAGTTTTCAAAGGATGAATTCTGAGATTTTAAAGATCAGTTTTCTACTGATATATAATTTCTTATGATTCCTAAAGCATGATCTAAAGAAAAGCAAGTAAGTATTTTTGTGACAAAGGTCAGAAATCCTGATATGAAGCGGATTTTTGAGGTGCACTCTTGTCATAAATTAATCTATTATTTTCCCTACATCTTTGTAACACAAAAAATGGTCAAAATATCTATTTAGGAGTCTAAGACCTTTCCAACGATATATAGTTTGTCATGATTAAATTAGGATTTATTTGTAAAATAATCAAGTAAACTTGGACATCCCACAGGTGGGACGGTGACAATTAAAGGGTTAAGCCTAGTCCCAGACTAAAATGTAAATCCAAACAGTTTCAGCTGAAAGAAACTTAAAATATATCTGTGCCTTTGTTTTGTCTCGAGATGCACACCAGTAATGTTTTCTTTCTAAGGCACATTTATAGAAATTACCTAAATGTCCTTATTGAACTATGGCCTTTCTGTGAAACCAGGCCTAAAATAACTACATTTAGCTTAAAATATACTAAAATTGAAACTGAAATGAATATAAACACATATTTAACACTTTAACTGCCACTCCCAGTGTTGAACATAGATGTGAAAATGCATTATTCAAACTTATTTTTTTTATAATTCATTTTGTAATATGATTTTAGTGTACATTTTCCATGGTAATGCAATGTCTGATTTTAAAATGGTTTTCAAAGGATGAATTTTTTGAGATTAGATCACGCTTTAGGAATCATAATAAATTATATATCAGTAGAAAACTAAAGGAAACAAGTATTTTTGTGACAAAGGTCAGAAATCTTGTTATTAAGTAGATTTTTGAGGTGCACTCTTGTCATAAATTAATCTATTACTTTTCCTACAAAATTTGTAATGCAAAAAATGGTCAAAATATCTATTTAGGAGTCTTCAACCTTTCCAAAAATATATAGTTTGTCATGATTAGATTAGGATTTATTTATAAAATGGTGAAGTAAACTTCTAAACTAAAAAAAGACTACTAAAAATGGAAAATATCAAATAAAAAAAATACAAATGCATCTTCCAGTTTTTCAATAACAGAATGATTGACAGCTGTGATGATGCAACAGCAGTATTTGCATACTGAACTGCGACTGGTTTTCAATCTTGCATAATTTGCATAATTGATCCCGATTGGTCCGTTCTTATTTGCATCTGCTGGATCATCTCTAGGTGTTTTTACACTGGCAGGACAGAATCACGTTTTGATTCTTACAGACAGGAGACAACAGGATGCAAGCTGAACTTCTTCACACAAAACCAAAGACGCGTCATCATTATTCTCCGTCTGCTGAGAGTCTGACAGCTGATCCATCAGCAGCTGCTCATTTGCCACAGTATCTCTGAGGCCGTGACCCGCTTTACCTGCGCTTAATGTGATTAGTAAATATGAGAAGACGGCCTAACGAGCCCGATTTGATCTTCTCATCAATGAATTGCAAGAAGCCACGACTGATGTGTGAATCGAAGGAGTTTGAGGGAATGACTCAGAATTATAAAAACACATCAACCATCAAAACAACCCACAAACGGCTTCTCTTACACGAGCAGAAATGGAAACTACCGAACATCCTCTGAAGCTCAATCATATTAGCAGCTTAACTACATTTTCAGCTAAAGCCAGGGCCATCTGTCATAATGAATCCAAAACTCTTAATCAATACATCGCTGAACGGGTTAGTCCGGGCAAAAATAGCTCCATCAAGCACAGCGTAATCGCTCAGGCTGAGATTACGCCGCAGTGATAATCTGACGGATTAAAGCGCAAGCAAATCCAGCCTGAACTGCAGTCGCAGCGCATTTCTCAGCGCATGCATGGGCCGCATCTTCTCTGAGAACTGCATCTGATTGTGTTCCCAGGCTTCCAGAAAAACGGCAGACGCTCATTTAACCGCCGTTGTCATTTTCCGCAGCTTTCAGCCCATTATCTCACACTCGCTCTCCACCACACGGCAATTTCGGCATTCGGATGGGTTTCAGTTTTTACACAGCAATCAGTATGGCAAGCCGTTTTGGCTTTTATTCATTCGCAGAATATGAATTCTTGACATCAACAATATTTTCACTAGTTAAAATTATAATTCTTGATATCAGAAATTGGATTTTTACTAGTAACAACGGCAACTGTTGATATCAGGAATTATTTCCACTAGTAAAAAGGTTAATTATTGATATCAAGAATTGAATTTCAACTAGTAAAAACTATAATTGTTGATATGAAGAATTGTATTTTCACTAGTTAAATGTCACCATAGACTCCCATTCAAATTTATTTGTTGATATCAAGAATTGATTTCTTACTAGTTAAAATGTCAATTTCACATATCAGAAATAATTATCACTAGTAAAAACCTTTATTTTTGATATCAATAATTACATTGTTACTAGTTAAAATGCAAATTCTTTTTAGATATCTGAAATGACTCTCCTAATTATTAATAACAGAAATGCATTTTCAGATATCAAAAATGAACATTGTCACTAGTTGCAATTGAATTGTTGATAAGAATTGGCATTTTAACTAGTAAGAAATCAATTCTTGATATCAACAATTAAATTTGAATGGGAGTCTATGGTGACATTTAACTAGTGAAAATACAATTCTTGATATCAACAATTATAGTTTTTACTAGTTGAAATTCAACCGTTGATATCAATTATTAACCTTTTTACTAGTGGAAATGTAATTCCTGATATCAAATAGTGCCATTGTTACTAGTAAAAATCCAATTTCTGATATCAAGAATTATAATTTTAACTAGTGAAAACTGAATTGTTGATATCAAGAATTATATCCTGCGAATGAATAAAAGTAAAAACGGCTTGCCATATTTCCACTAGTAAAAAGCTTAATTATTGATATCAACAATTGAATTTCAACTAGTAAAAACTTTGTTGATATGAAGAATTGTATTTTCACTAGTTAAATGTCACCATAGACTCCCATTCAAATTTAATTGTTGATATCAAGAATTGATTTCTTACTCGTTAAAATGCCAATTCTTGATATCAACAATTTGATTCTTACTAGTGAAAATGCCATTTTAGATATCTGAAATGACTCTCCTAATTATTGATAACAGAAATACATTTTCAGATATCAGAAATGAACATTGTCACTAGTAGCAATTGAATTGTTGATATCAAGAACTGGCATTTTAACAGGTAAGAAATCAATTCTTGATATCAACAATTATAGTTTTTACTAGTTAAAATTCAATTGTTGATATCAAGAATGAACCTTTTTACTAGTGGAAATGTAATTCCCCATATCAACAATTGCCATTGTTACTAGTAAAAACCCAATTTCTGACATCAAGAATTACAATTTTAACTAGTGAAAACTGAATTGTTGATGTCAAGAATTCATATCCTGCGAATGAATAAATGTCAAAACGGCTTGCCATACAATCAGGGCGACGGCGCTGTTTTTAACGGCTTGTTAAATGACATGGGAAAGCAGACTTCACACGACAACGCTGGCAGATGCATAAACACGTTTATAAGGTCACTCGTCGTTCAGACGCTCTCTGTTCCATCAATTATTCTGCAGAAGCAATGCTCTGCTTTGTGGATTAAAACATTGCATTTGGCCAGATCACATTAAAGGACTGCACTGAAGCATAAAAATACCATCATTCTCTAAAAGAAAATGTGTTTCAGAAAACAAGCTCAAACTCATTTCTAAAGAGTTTAAACGCATTATTACTGGGGATTACCATTTCTACTTTTTGGGAGATGTTGAAGCCTGAGTAAGGGATAAAGCTTTTATATTTATCTTACATATCCTGTTGCTCCGAAGGTTAAGACGACTCATTACAGAATTATGTTTGGGATTTATGCTGTTAGAGATTTGTTACAAAAGCGATTAAATTTTTTAGTGGATCTGTGTGGTTTTTGTTCTTCTTTTCCTGAAACACTTGATCAGCTATTCTTTAAATTCTAGTTTGATATTCATTGCTGGTTATAGAAAAAAATGGAAACAATTACTTCATTTGTTTTGCACGATATTTTTTTTTTTAAATGCGATTAAAATTCTCTTCTTTCAAATGCTGTCAACTTTGTTTTATCATTAGGTAAATATTATATTCATACATGCAAATGGAAAACATTTAATGTATTTCTTTGTTTGCAAAAAATGTTTTCAGAGGTTTAAGAGTTTTAAAACTAAATAGAAAGACCGAAAGCAGGGTTCCCAAATGTCAAATTCCCTAACTTTTACCTGACTTTCACTGACTAAAAAGCTGAATTTCCATGACCTTTAATGAACAGATCCACTTCACAGATGTTTTTAGTACAAAACACACTATTTTTTTTTTTTTGCTTTTACCCGTTAAATGCACTTTGATATTTTTCTGTACTATTTCTACAGTAATTAATTATGATTTCAGGGGCTAAACGCTCTGAATGATTTTGTGTTTGCAATCAAGTTAATCATTCAGTCTTTTTATTTCTTCACATTTAGTTTTTGCTTTTCTATCATCTACTTTTAACAACAGTGGTCATTTTGTAGCCAAAGCTCTTGAAATGTACATTTTCCTGGCATGTCTGCCTTAGTTATCAGCTGAAAAATAGCCTAACCATAAAAATGGGCAAGACATGTGAAACAATCTGATTAAAAAAATGCGGTATATTTTGTTAAATGGAAACTAAAATTTAAAGCAACAAAAATCCCTGATATTCCATGACTTGGACCAAAGAAATATAAAATTCCCTGACTTTCAATGTCTGAAATAGACCTTTTTTAAATTCCATGATATTCCAGAAATTCCATGATCCGTGAAACGCTTTGCCTCTTTTATTTGATTGTTCTTTTTCTACTGGTCCTTCTTTATTCTTCTTTTCCCTTATTGTGTTATATTGTTGTAAATACACTATATTGCCAAAAGTATTGGCTCACCCCCTTCCAAAGAACAGGTTTGACTACTTTAGTAATATCCATGAGTACAGCTCTTAATGTTAAAGCATATCATGATATTCTAGTGAATTGTGCGCTTCTAATTTTATAGCAAAAGTTTGGACAGGACCCTTTTCTATTCTAACATGACAATGTCTCTGTGTATAAGGCAAGGTTAAAAACTAAATGATTGATTGAGTCAGTGTGGAAGAACATAAAGCCAACTCCTAATCGCAGCTGACTTTAAATGCAGACCTTGAGCCAAAGACTCATCACCAAACACCAATGTCTTGTGCATTCACTATATGGACAAAAGTATTGGGACACCTCCTTCTGTAGAACAGAAAAGGGCACTTCCAAAACTGTGGCATCATGTATTTAAAAATTGATTTCCATCTCTGTTGCGACAGTTTTTGGAAGTGTCTAAAATGACTGCACCCATATGCACAGGTCATTGGTGTTTGGTGATGAGTCTTTGGCTCAAGGTCTGCATTTAAAGTCAGCTGCGATTAGGAGTTGGCTTTATGTTCTTCCACACTGACTCAATCAATCATTTCGTTTTTAACCTTGCCTTATACACAGAGACATTGTCATGTTAGAAGAGAAAAGGGTCCTGTCCAAACTGTTGCTATAAAATTAGAAGCACACAATTCCATAGAATATCATTATATGCTTTAACATTAAGAGTTGTACTTACGGATATTACTGAAGTAGTCAAACCTGTTCATTGGAAGGGGGTGAGTGAATACATTTGGCAATATAGTGAATAATATGTATGTTGATCATTCATATTATTCATGGTGCATGTGTCTTATGCTGTTGGATGTTCCCCGTCTTATGTACATTTTTTGCAAAAAAGTTTTGGTCTGTGTGACTCCGCACACTGCCAGTTTACCCAATAGGATTTTGACGCCTCAGGTTGCCAGTTGGCCAAAAACACAGTATATAGCAACCATTGAAGCCAGCAAACAAACTGGGTCAGAGACTACAGTGTCTACCCAACCTAAAAAGCCTCAGCGCTAGGGGTGTGCGATATATATCGTCTGCGATAATATCGCAATTGTTGTTTTAACAATGTGCAATTTGACATTATCGAGTATAATGCGAAATACGCATAATGCTACATTATGTAAGTCTGTATTATTCAGTCTATTAAAATGCATTTAGAAATGATCACAGAATTCAAGATATGGGGACAGAAAATGTATATATTTATATTATTTCATCTAGTTAAACAATATCACACGAAGAGTGAAGTTTCTCCTTCAAAAATCAGCAAGACTACAAATGTGACGTTGATTTTATACAACAGTTCAAGAGACAAGAAGTTAATATTAACTTACCTTTTAGACAGCATATTTCCTGTTTTTGCTTAATTTTCGACAAACAAAAATCATTGCAAACACAGCCACAGTGCTGTTTTGCGTCTCTGAGCAACATGAAGGTGTTTAGTTTCTGAATGAATCAACCGTTTAAACGATTCGGTTCATTCGCAATGACTCGCTTATTACAGCGACTTACTGACACCTGCTGACGCTTTTAAATGCGTCTAAATGCCACTTTATATGCGGCTTGTTGATACTGATTTGATTTGTTTAGTAACAGTCTAAATGTATTATTATTATAATTGATTAAATGTAAGAATTAGACTCAAAAGTTGAAGCACACTTTTAGAAAAAACTGCTTTATAAAGGTAAAAAAAATGCCCATAAAAGGTCCATTTAAACTTTTAGGAAAAGAATAATTATCATTGCTGTGAACTGACCACAGAATATGAATAATATCAAAAACTTTAGCGCTGTAGTCCTTTAAGCACAATTACACACAGCAAAAACATCCTCTAATTATCACCATCGACAAAATCCCAGGAAATATCAAGATATTATTTTTTGTCAATATCGCACACCCCTAGTCAGCACCCGACTAAAGCTGATAAATGAAGTCATTCTCACCTTCATCCGGATCGTTCCTCGCAGAGGCCTCCAGCAGAGCCACGCTCGCCGCGAACGAAACCCTCTTGCGGTTCTCCAGCAGATTCCCGTGTCCGCGGCGTTTGTCGGCCTTGCGCTTCTTGTTCTGCATGTCCTTCTCGTAGACGGCCCATCGCTTGAGCTGCTGCGTGCGGCGCTTCTGTGCGGCCCGGAGCCGTTCCAGACTGGGCACCTTATCCAGCTGCTGCAGCTCCGTCAGCAGCTCCAGGTGATTGGCCATAATGGGCTGGGGAGGAAGCTGGAGCGCGCTGATGACGACGATGATGATGGTGGTGATGAAGGTGAGGCGGTGAATCTAGCAGGGGCTGCAGCTCCCTGCCAAACCTACACCCTTCATCCTGAACCTGGAGGAAGACACAGATTGAGAATTAGGACTAGAACAAACACAGACACAAAACAGCTCATAAATCAAGATCCACTGGGATAAATCACAGCACAAAACCAATAACGCTTCAGTGTTCGGAATACAATGCCACTACACTATAAAGTGTACAGGGTTCCCACTCTAAGCCAAATGTCAAATTCCCTGACTTTTCCCTGACTTTTAATGACTAAAAAGCTGAATTTCCATGAGCTATAATGAACGGATCCATCCACTTGCAAGCTTTATTTACTTGTTTACAGACGTTTTTAGTACAAAACTATGGAAGGCCGTTTCTGCCACTAAATAAAAAAAGATAAAGATAAAACTCACAATTCTGACTTTTTTTCTTGCAATTGCAAGTTTGACTTTTTTTTCTCAGAATTGTAACAAATTCATTTCTGAGGAGAAAAAAAATACTGATATGTTCACATAATTGCGAGTTCATATCACACAATTCTGCCTTAACTCTCAATTGCGAGTTTATATCATGCAATTCTGACTTTATAACTCGCAATTGCGACTTCTTGTCTCACAATTCTGACTTTTTTCGCAACTGCTAGTTCATATCTCACAATTCAGAGAAACAAAAGTCAGAATTGCGAGTTTGTATCACGCTATTGTGAGAAAATAAGTCAGAATTGTGAGATAAGGTCGGCGCTGATAGCCTTGTGGGCAGTGCGCCGACATACAGCGCCGTTGCGCAACGGGCGTCCCGAGTTCGATTCCCGGCTCGAGGACCTTTCCCGACCCTACCCCCTTCTCTCTCTCTCCACTTCGCTTCCTGTCCTTCCTGATCTGTCCTATAATAATAAAAGCCAAAAATAAATCTTTAAAAAAAATAAAAAAAAAAAAAAAAAAAATAAAGAATTGTGAGATAAGTCGCAATAACCTTCTTTTTATTTTTTATTTAGTGCCGGAAACAGGCTTTTTCTGTAATATTTCTACAGAAATGAATTTATGTTTATAACAATCTGAAGGGTTTTTGTAAGGGTTTGGGGTTTGTAAGGATTTGTAATCAAGTTCATCATTCAGGATTTTTTATTTCTGCACATTTAGTTTTTGCTTTTCTATGATCTACTTTTCATAGCCAGTCTTTGAAGTGCTCATTTTGTAGACAAAGCTCTTGAAATTATTTTTTTTTTCTGGCATGTTTGCCTTAGTTATCTAAGCTGGTGACTGCATTTGACTTCAGTGATTGCCGGTTGACGTGCGGGAAGGGAATAAAATGGCACTGAAAAATAGCCTAACCATAAAAAAAATAGGCAAATAAATAAATAAATAAAAACGGTACAGAAAAGTTCAGTTTGATAAACAAACTAAAATTTAAATCAACAAACAAAAATCCCTGATATTCCATGACTTGGACCAAAAAAATATTAAATTCCCTGACTTTCAATGACTGGAATACACCTTTTAAAATTCCATGATATTCCAGAAATTCCATGAGTGTACCAGCCGTTATTTCATCACAAATGTGACCCTGGAGCACAAAACCAGTCTTAAGTCGCTGGGGTTTATTTGTAGCAATAGTCAAAAATGCATTGCATGAGTCAAAATTATTGATTTTTCTTTTATGACAAAAATCATTATGATATGAAGTAAAGATCATGTTCCATGAAAATATTTTGTAAATTTCCTACCATAAATATATCAAAACTTAATTTCTGATATGTAATATGCATTGCTAAGAACTTCATTTTGAACAACTTTAAAGGCGATTTTTTAAATATTTTTATTTTTTTGCACCCTCGGATTGCAGATTTTCAAATGGTTGTATCTCAGAGAAATATTGTCCTATTATAACAGACCATACATCAATGTATAAATCCCAATTTCCAAAAATTGACACTTATGACTGGTTTTGTGGTCCAGGGTCACAAATATGATTCTCTTCTGCTATTTTCCTGCCGTTGGCTTCATGTTTGGAGAGCAGAAGATCAGATCTGGAGAACCAGAAGCACACACGACACACTAGATCACATTGAAAAATGTTCTTGCTTTCTGATGTTTTCCATATGTGACCCTGGACGACAAAACCAGGCTTATGTTGCTGGGGTATATTTGTAGCAATAGCCAAAAATGCACTATATGGGTCAAAATGATCGATTTTACTTTATAATCATTAGGATATTAAGTAAAGATCATGTTCCATGAAGATATTTTGCAATTTTCCTACCATAAATATATCAAAACTTATAAATTCCATGATATTCCAGAAATTCCTGTGGGAACCCTGTCATGGAAAAAAATGACCCTTATGATTTCTGAAGGATCATGTGACACTGAAAACTAATGATGTTGAAAATTCAACTTTGATCACAGAAATAAATTAGAGTTTAACAGATATTCACATAGAAAACAGCTGTTTTAAATTGCAATAATATTTACATTTTTACAGTAGTTTTGATTAAATAAACAGACTTTGTTCAAAATATAAATGCATTTATATTTATGGTGACTTTTATCATATATATATATATATATAAATGTTTTAAACTAAAATTTAAAGCAACAAAAATCCCTGATATTCCATGACTTGGACCAAAAAAAAATAATAATTCCCTGACTTTCAATGTCTGAAATAGACCTTTTATAAATTCCATGATATTCCAGAAATTCCTGTGGGAACCCTGTCATGGACTTTCAGAAAAAAAAAAAAATGAACTTCATGGACTTTTCAGAAAAAAAAAATGACCCTTATGATTTCTGAAGGATCATGTGACACTGAAAACTAATGATGTTGAAAATTCAACTTTGATCACAGAAATAAATTAGAGTTGAACAGATATTCACATAGAAAACTGCTGTTTTAAATTGCAATAATATTTACATTTTTACAGTATTTTTGATTAAATAAACAGACTTCGTTCAAAATATATATGCATTTATATTTTAGTTTCAAACATTATATATATATATATATATATATATATATGATAAAAGTCACCATGACTTTTATCATATATATGTCATATATATATATATATATATATAGGGTCTGTTTTTTCTGAAATATATATATATATATATATATATATATTTCAGAAAAAACAGACCCTAATGATTTCTGAAGGATCATGTGACACTGAAAACAGCGGTTTTAAATTGCAATAATATTTACATTTTTACAGTATTTTTGATTAAATAGACAGACTTTGTTCAAAATATATATGCATTTATATTTGTGGTGACTTACCATATATATAGTGTTTGAAACATGACACCTTCCTACACATCCTGCAATGCACTGAAAGCACTCAACGCATGGAGGATGTTGTGACTGTTCTATATAAATGCACCAGCAGTGCCCAATATAGCACCAATATATGTGTGGGGATTTACCACAGTCATTTATCAGAGGAGACCTTCTGAGGAACGTGGGCTTTACACATTAGTGAGCAAATGAAGACGCCACACTCAATTTTCCACTGGTGAAGAGGGCAAAACTGCAACACACACACAACTGTCACATCCTGTCACCACCGGACGCCATCGACACACACGCAAACAAGCCTCACCATTTCCTGTGCTTATCGCAGAGACTGATCTCAAACGCGCTCATCCTCCAGAGGAGAGAGCAGGTGAATCACGCTTGTGCGAGGGCCGCGTTTTCCACTCGTAGCCCACGACAAACACACAACTTCCCCTGGCAGACGTCTGAACCCCTCACTCAGGAGACGCTCAGGACACATTCATATTGAACGGATTGAACTCTGATCGTAAAATCTTTCAGCAGATGTCACTGATGTGTCAAAGTGTTGAAGTTTATCTGTGTGTTCAACTTCCGGATGGTGCGCACTCTATAGCCCACAATAAAAATCACAGAGTGAACATAAGGCTAAGGAATCTTCTACAACTTGAGCTTCTTCATTGGCACCAGTGTTAGTTTCGTTGATGAATCATTTGTGTCATTAACTTTATCAACCACATTTTTTTCAAAGATGAATACGAAACGATAACGAACTAAAATAGTTCTTGAATGACAAAAACTATGACAAAAAATCTACTGGCATTTTCATCAACGTATGAAAACGAGACGAAAAAGACAAAAAGAGGTTCATTCAGAAAAATCTGTTGCGTAGTAGGAGGTTAGATGTACAAACCGGCGGGACACAAGCTAAAATACACTTGCTGCACGTCTAATAAAACGTTAAAAAAATGTCAATATGTGGCAGAAGTGCAGACATATGGATAAATTTGACGACGCAAGAGAGAACTCAATTCAGTCTTGTTTTCTGAGCGCAGACACTGAAGCAAACACAGAAAACACGTCTCTTTCGTGTTGCATGAACTGAGAAATGCACAAAATGATCTGGAATTGTCCGTTTTGATGAGTATTCACTTAAACACAGCCGATTATGTCTTAAATGAACATAAACAGTTGAGAGAAAGTGTATCAGTGCATTGCATCCATTGCATTGGGTTTTAAAGGGACAGCAGCCACATTTAGTGTCTATTGTCCGAGTCACTGATGTTCATCAAGCAACAAAAGAAAGACAGAAAACCACTCACTGCTTTTGACTGAATCACTTACGCAGCCCTAAAGATTCATCTAAATGCATTTATAGAAATAAACATGTCTGTCTGAAAGAATGAAGAATATGGTAAACAAGTGACTATAAAGAATGCATCATTAGCCGATATAACCATTGCTATTTAATTGAAAAGAAGACCATGTTCTTCATGAGAAGTGGTTTTATTTCATTTTAATATTAAGGCACCGCAGTTAAATTGTGTTTTTTAATGATTAAACCTTAATATCAAACCTATATGAGTTTGGAAATTTTAAAAGAAATTCTTCATAAATGCATTGCACTGTAACTAAAACCATTAAGTTTCAGCCAACTAAATTTACTGTAGATTTAGTCGACTAAAACTAAAAACAATTCAGATGACTAAAATATGACTAAAACTAAATGGCATTTTAGTCAAAAGACTATGACTAAAACGAAATCAAAATTTGCTGTCAAAATTAACACTGATTGGCACTGATGGTTCCATGAAGAACGTTTAACACACAGGTAAATTATAGTGGGAAAACATCTTTTTGCAATAAGAAAAAAATGTTTTTTTTAAGAAAGCAAAACTTTCGGAACCCATTTTTGTAGTGGAGTAGTGCAGTTTTAATGGCAATAAAAAATTTACCTTGAAACAAAGCAACTCTGAGTTCATTACTGAATGAATCAGTGTTCATTTGAGTGAATGATTCATTAGCCACTCATAAAGACTCAACTGCTTCATTTCTGAATGAACTGGCTTGCATGAATGATTCAATGACTCACTCATTAAGAAAATTGCTTACTAGCATCTACTAGTGGTTTATGCACATATAAAAATAAAATATAAAAATATGAATGTAATTTTTTTTTTCAATATTTAAATATTCAAAATGTTATTATTAAACACTTTAATTTATTGATTAAAGGGTTATTTCACCAAAAAAAATAAAATAATTAAATAGCCCATTTTTAATCCTAAACCCTATACTTTAAGAATGCATTTTGATAAGGGCCATTTTAACAGTTTTGTTAAAGGCCTTGATTAAAGCGAAGTGGAAAATGAAAAAACTGAGATTCAGTTCATGAGCTTTTTACTGTTACTTTTGAGAAAACCATTGTCACATCATACACAAACAGAAATGTAAACGCAGCAACTTGTCAAAATAAAAGTTTGGTTTAACTTGACAGAAATATTACTTAATGTAATAATAGTGCTACTAGTGCTAATAAAATATTATTAGAATAATATTTAAGAAATATTTAGCAGAAAAAAAATATTTACCAGAATTTATTTATAAGGAAACTGTAAATACACAAGACACTATTTCTAAAAAAAGAAATTAATTATTCATATTAGTTTAATGAAACTATTAAAATGTAATCCAGAAAATTACTGGAAAACAAATTCACAGAATTTGATCAAAATAAAACATATTTCGTATGACCTTAAAAAATATTTTTTTGTTAAACTTTTAAGAAACTGCTGTTGAACTGTGCAACTTTCATTATTTCAATTAATTAGACATACTTTTTGATTCATATTTTTAAATGTAACCATTAAATTAGAATCTTAAAATGGAAAAAAAAAATAGAAATAGACATTTTAAAGCAAAAAAAATCCAGAAAAATTTGATTTCATGGGGCACTATTTATTTCATTTTTTTTTTTTGTATTATTGTATTTGTCCTTTAGTTTGTTACTTGCATCTATGTTCTTATTATTAATAACAAAGATAAAATAACAACTATTACTAAACGTCCTACATCATTTGCCCAGAGCTGCTTCTGTGTACAACAGTTAGTGCAAATTAGATTAAAGTGATTATTACATTTTAAATATGGATATTTTTCTTACAAAAATGCATCAGTTCGCTACAGGAGGCCTTTATTCACCCCCTAGAGCCATGTGAGATTTTTTTATTATTATTATTATGAACGGAAGCACTTTATTGGACTTGTTTTGACTTGTTAAAGAGAAAAGCACACCTATTGAAAAAGCCTGAAAGAGACAGGACATTTTTTAACATAACTCCAATTGGAAGTCATATACACCTAGGATGACTTGAGGGTGAGTAAATAATGGGCTAATTTTCATTTTTGGGTGAGCTATCCCTTTAAATGTAAGAATTGACAAAATGCTACATACATTTAATCATTTTATAAATAAAAATGACCAACATAAAGGTAAAAATGACTGAAAATCTAGGTGATTTGGTAGAGGCTAGCAATATCAAGCCAGATTCGAAAGCACAAGATCCCACCCTCCTTGCATAATCACTCTCCAAAGCCACGCCTCCTTCAAAAAGCATGACTGAACACAGGCAGATGAGAGAATAACCAGCCGTCAAAGCTGTCAAATTACCTCATGTTTCACTCACCGCTGAGAAAACATTACAGTGCAAAGTGCATAATATTACAATAACACCTTGCATTCTCACTCGCTCTAATGGAACGTACTGATGATGACACATGATGTCTGCACGAACAGGGTATGCAAATACATATGTTGACAGGCAGAATGTAATTGGACAAATATTATAAACAAACAACAGAAATACATTTAGACCAGTTAACTTAGTGACTGCTGTCAGGATGAGAAGAGACTTATAAACAAGCATAACAAAAATGTTTTTGAACCAAATGACCAACTCTGTCTTTAATTCAATTAATTTATTTACAGTTGTGCTCAAAAGTTTACATACCCCTTGCAGAATCTGCAAAATGTTAATTAACCAAAATAAAAGGGATCATATAAAATGCATGCTATTTTTTATTTAGTACTGACCTGAATAAGACATTTTACATAAAAGACATTAACATCTAGTCCACAAGAGAAAACAATAGTTGAATTTATAAAAATGACCCTGTTCAAAAGTTTACATCCCCTTGATTCTTAATACTGTGTTGTTCCCTGAATGTCCCACAGCTGTTTTGTGTTTAGTGATAGTTGTTCATAAGTCCCTTGTTTGTCCTGAACAGTTAAACTGTCTGCTGTTCTTCAGAAAAATCCCTCAGCTCCCACAAATTCTTTGGTTTTCCAGCATTTTTGTGTATTTGAACTCTTTCCAACAATGACTGTATGATTTTGAGATCCATCTTTTCACACTGAGGACAACTGAGAGACTCATATGCAACTATTACAGAAGGTTCAAACACTCACTGATGCTCCAGAAGGAAAAAACATGCATTAAGAGCCGGGGGGTGAAAACTTTTGAAATTTGAAGGTCATGGTAAATTTAACTAATTTCTTTTTTTTTTGAAAACATGCAAGTATCTTCTGTAGCTTCTGAAGAGCAGTGCTAAATGAAAAATATATGATATTTAGGCAAAATGAGCAAAATGTACACATTTCCATTCTGTTCAAAAGTTTTCACCCCCGGCTCTTAATGCGTGTTTTATCCTTCTGGAGCATCAGTGAGTGTTTGAACCTTCTGTAATAGTTGCATATGAGTCTCTCAGTTGTCCTCAGTGTGAAAAGATGGATCTCAAAATCATACAGTCATTGTTGGAAAGGGTTCAAATACACAAAAATGCTGGAAAACCAAAGCATTTGTAGGACCTGAAGGATTTTTCTGAAGAACAGCAGACAGTTTAATTGTTCAGGACAAACAAGGGACTTATGAACAACTATCACTAAACAAAAAACACAGCTGTGGGTCATTCAGGAACAACACAGTATTAAGAATCAAGGGTATGACAGGGTCATTTTTATAAATTCAACTATTGTTTTCTCTTGTGGACTATATGTAAATGTCTTTTATGTAAAATGTCTTATTCAGGTCAGTACTAAATAAAAAATAACATGCATTTATATGATCCCTTTTATTTTGGTTAATTAATTAACATTTTGCAGATTCAAGGGGTGTGTAAACTTTTGAGCACAACTGTAAATCTAATGCTGTACAGAATGCAGTGAATATGAAAAGCACTGCGAGTCAGCCGTCCACAACAGGCCTAAACCTGTCAAAGCACCAGCATGAAAACACACTCACAGATAAATACTGTCTAATTATCGTTCCGAAACAAAATCCCAGAAAACATTGAGATCTGTCAATATCAAACTCCTACGGGAGACTGCAACAGAAAGTGTGTGTGTGTTCATCAGTGAGAGTGCAGGTGTGCTGAGAGCATCAAAGACACACACACACACACACACACACACACACACACACACAAACCGCAGCTACTAGAACATGCAGTCAGTTTCAACCAGGACAAAAACATCCTGCACAAATAAAGCAGAGAACTGAACTCCAATAGCAGCGGCTCATTTTTCCATTTGACCCCATGATCTCTTGACATTTCGTCTGCGATAATATAGTAATTAGAGATAATTGCAGATTAATCGGAACTATCAGTTATCGCCAAAAATCCATGCTGATAGTTTTTCCAGATAGCGTCCGTTGCTGAAGCGGCTGAGAATGCTCCGCTGTCATTATACAGTATGAGAGCCATAGATATTAGGGGTGTAACGCTTAAATTAAATGTAAAATTTGCGGTTCGATTCGATACGATACAGTGGTGTCACGGTTCGGTACGTTTTCGATACAGCAAAAAAAAAAAAAAAGCACATTTTTACACATTTTTTATTTATTAAAACTAACATAAAGAAGGCTATGCATCTCAGATCAGAGGCAGGGGTTGGATTTCATTTATCACATGAGGAGAATGAGTGGAGCTGACCAGTGAGGTGAAAAAAACAAGTAGGCTAGTTGGCGAAATATTTTTGTTTTAAAACGTAGTACAAAAGCGCCTGCGTAAAAATATTTTAGACTTTTGCTATTTACAGGAACCCTGTGGAATTTAGGGCTGTGCCAATATTTGGACGCGATCAAGATTGATGTTGACGTGAACGAGATTTACGACTAATCAAAGAACCGGCATTACTGACGATATATATATATATATATATATATATATATACACACATATGCACACACACACACACACACACACACGGGTATATATATATATATCAGTTTTTTTTATGTAATGGCAAAGTGATTTTTTATTAAGTTAATTTGGGAAGTTGTTGGAAGGATTTTTTTTTTGTTCGTTAAATATAAGTTTTTGTATATATATATATATATATATATATATATATATTTTTTTTTTTTTTTTTTTTTTTTTTTTTTGCAGTAATGCCATTGAGGAACCTAAAGGGGTTCCTCTAAGAACCTTTTAGTGAACAGCTCCTAAAATAACCATTTGAAGAACATTTTTCAACTATAAAGAATCTTTTCTGCATTTTAAAGTTTCCATGGATGTTCAAGGTTCTTAATAGAACAGATAAATGTCAATAAAGTACCTTTTTAAGACTGCACCACCAAAACTATCAACAATATGCAAATATAATCTCATGCAATCCTCCCTCTTTAGAATGCCCCGCCCCTTTAATTATAAACACCACCCACTACTGACTAACTAAAGCAAGTGAAAATCACAGAGATGGTAACTATAGGCTATAGCTACTTAAAACTCCATATGCCCCACCTCAACTTTATCATCATTACAGTACATTAAGAAACATGAACTGAACAAGGAAAATGGTTCTCATGCCTTCATATTCAGTAATCACACACTCAGACACTCATTAACATCAGCAATCATCTGCATCATCCAAACATGAAGAAAGACACAGACACTGAACTAAACCAACAATGAAGAAGAGCTTGACTCAGCAGAACTCATCTGAGACACAGACCGTTCCTAAATGACAGAGAAGACCAGCCCTTGATTATGGGATTATTCACTGCACTAAACATTTCCATTTTCTACTTGGATGATGGGGTCTGCTTGGGAAAAAAAAAGAATTCCGAGCTACATTTATAAATTATACGCCTTTAGACAGTATTCTATATGCAAATTACTCCTGCACAAAAAAAAAAAAAACATTTTTTGCTGAGTTTGATTATATTTTTGTTGGTGCCAAAAATGGCATTCATTAGACATTTTTGTTTAAATCAAAAAATGCAATATTTTAAAATGTAAGAATATCAATAAAATAATAATAATAATAATAGTTATTATTATTATTATTATTATTAAACCACTAAAAAACTATATTAAAACACAGAATTCAGTAAAAACAATGCAGATTATATAGGCCTTGCATGCTAACCTGCATAGATTTTGTTGATTATCTTTATATTGATGACAAGATTATAGGGTCAGTGTGTCCCAGGCTCAAATTTTTGATTTTGCTAATATTTATTCTGAAGAAAGATGCCAAACTATTAAATGTCATGGATGAATATTTACTGAGTAATCCACTATTTTGTAGAAGGGGGTCAAAATTGCAATTTTCATCTGAGATTCAGAGTCAAAGGGGGTAAAAATGACTTATTATTATATTATATTATATTATTTTTACACATAGATTGGTAGCTCTATTAATAAAATTTGTTGACTTTATCAATCTTTTTTGCATTATGTGCCAATGGTGACCATTCAAAATGGGGAAACAGCACTTTTCTAGTTTTTCTCCAAAGTTTGCAGGCCTGTAACTCAGGAAGTGTTGAAGATATTTTAATGCCATCTTAGATATTTTGTCCTAATAAACTTTCCTTTTAGCATCTTTATTTTTAATGCCCTATGATATTCCGTTCCAAAGATATTGGAATTTCAATATGACTCCAGGAGAAAATCGTGCAAATGTCCACATTTTTAGTAGTCAAAAAGCAAACGATGGCCAGTTTGCTCAAATATGACAATTATTTAAAAGAGGATTGCCTAAAGAACAAACAATATTGAAATAAAGATGCATCTTGTTTCTTTTTGTAAAGACAACTGCATTGAACATACCTGTCTTGAGTGCCATAAGTACTCTTTTTCCAAAGTTTGCATGCCTATAACTCAATAAGTATTAAAGATATCACAATGTGATTTTAAATTCTAGTTCTTAGTGAACTTTTCTTTTGGAGTCTTAATTTTCAAGGCCCTACATCATTCAGTCTCAGAGATATGGGGATCTCAAAAAGGCTCCATGTCCAGATTGTTAAATATTTTCCATTTTCAGTGGTTGAAAACTAAATGTTGGTCACTTTGTATACAGCTGAGACTTATATTATTTACAGAACAATGTCTGAAGAAGAAATTAAATTAAAATTGTATCCTGTTTCCCACTATCAAAACAAAATGTTATTTGTTCTTCAGACATTTCTCTTTAAAAGAAAATAATAATTATTTTTGCAAACTGACCAACATTTGGATTTTGACCAATGAAAATGTGTACATCTGGAGCCATATTGAAATTCCAATATCTCTGGAAGCGAACCATGTAGGGCCTTAAAAATAAAGATGCCAAAGGGAAAGTTTGTTAAAACCCAATACCTAAGATGGCATTCATATATCTTTAATATTTCTTGAGTTACAGGCATGCAAACTTTGGAGAAAAACTTTGAAAAGTGCTGTATCCCCATTTTTGAAGAGTCACCATTTGCACATAATGCAACAAAGATGGCTAAAGTCAACTTATTTAACAACAAACCTACCTAATATCTGTGTAAAAATAACAATAGAGTGATGCCATCTTTCTGAAGTCATTTTTAGCCCCTTATAATTTCACTCTGAATCTCAGGTGAAAACTGCAATTTTAACCCCCCTCTACAAAATAGTGGATTACTCAGTAAATATTCATCCACAGCATTTAATATTTTGCTTTTAACACTATACACGTCAATCTTTCATCAGAAAAAAATATTAGCAAAATAAAAAATTTTAGGCGTTTTTGAAATTTAGCTGATTTCTATATAATATTTATATAATATACTATATAATAATTGTAATCTAAAATGCTAACGTTTTAAACGTAAAAAAAAATAGAAAAACATTTTTTGGATTTCAAAGAAATGTTAAAACATGTAGAATAATAAAATACATTAAAAAGTGTTTTTCATAGGGCCCTTGCTCAGCTGCACTGACCTCCATGGAACTTATTTCGTCTAAAAAATATTTTCGTGTGAATAATATTTCGTATGAATTTCATATCTGAGAGCAATCACACAGGTCAAGTCTAATCTAATCAACACCCACCAGTGTATTTTATCACCACAGATGATTCACATCAGATTGGTAAAGCGTCCCATTCATGAACCCAAACCAGATGACGTCCACTAACCCTCATCAGCAAAACTCATCACCAGATGATGGGATAAAACGAGCGCTAGTTCATATCTTATCAGCATCATCCATCAGACGTGTGTCAGACACCAGCGAATGTCAGCGGTGTTGGGTTAGCGCAGGTTAACTCCGCTGTTAACGTGTGATGTGTCAACAGCCATGATCTGTTTAGAGGCAGCGGATACTTCCAGGCTGTTTTCAGCACTTAACAACATTAGAGACACGCACAAGAGCCGCCAGCACCCGCTGATCTAATAACAAGAGAAGTAATTACATTACCTGATACACACACAGCACACACACACACACAGGTCACATGGAAGGAGTTAATAAAGAAATGTTACATGCTGACCGGGTCGAGCCGCTGTCAGTCAGGAACTCCTGAGGGAAACCGGAGAAGAGCAGAGATAAGACAGACTCCTGCAACACGCTAATGAAAAGACCTGCATGCCGCATGTCAAACACACACTAAAATCTTTGAACTAAAAATGACATCTCTGTTCGGATAAAAAATTACATCTCTCATATCCATCATTCTAAGCTGAACGGCAATGCACAGAGTGCAGTACATCTCTATTTTCTATAAAGTGGGCTCGTTGCAAGCCTTTATTACTTCTCCCATAAAAGTACACTGTACAGGGTTCCCACTCTAAGCCAAATGTCAAATTCCCTGACTTTTCCCTGACTAAAAAGCTGAATTTCCATGATCTATAATGAACGGATCCATCTATTTGCAAGCTTTATTTACTTGTTTACAAACGTTGTTAGTACAAAACTATGGAAGCCCGTTTCTGCCACTAAATGAAAAAAAAGCTAAAGATAAAACTCGCAATTCTGACTTTTTTTGCAGCTGCAAGTTTGTATCTTGCAATTCTGACTTTTTTTTTCTCAGAATTGTGAGATACAAGCTCATTTCTGAGGAGAAAAAATACTGATATATTCACAGAATTGCGAGTTTATATCACACAATTCTGACTTAACTCTCAATTGTGAGTTTATATCATGCAATTCTGCCTTTTATCTCACAATTCTGACTTTATTTCTCAGAATTGCGAGTTTATATCTCACAATTCTGACTTAACTCTCAATTGTGAGTTTATATCATGCAATTCTGCCTTTTATCTCACAATTCTGACTTTATTTCTCAGAATTGCGAGTTTATATCTCACAATTCTGACTTAACTCTCAATTGTGAGTTTATATCATGCAATTCTGCCTTTTATCTCACAATTCTGACTTTATTTCTCAGAATTGCGAGTTTATATCTCACAATTCTGAGAAAAAGGTCAGAATTGCGAGTTTGTATCACACAATTGTGAGAAAATAAGTCAGAATTGTGAGATCAATCACAATAACCTTTTTTTATTTTTTATTTAGTGGCAGAAACAGTTTTTTTCTGTACTATTTCTACAGAAATTTATTTTTTTATGATCTCAGGGGTTAAACACTCTGAAGGATTTTCTCTTTGTAATCAAGTTCATCATTCAGTTTTTTTTTTTTATTTCTTCACATTTAGTTTTGCTTCTCTATCATCTACTTTTCACGCCCAGTCTTTGATGTGGACATTATGTAGCTCTTGAAATTTACATTTTCCAGGCATGTTTGCCTTAGTTATCAGGTGCAGCCTGGTGCCTGTATTTGACGTAAGTGATTGCTAGTTGACGTGGGGAAGGGAATGAAATGGTAAAACACAAATAGAAAAATTACATTTTGTTAAATGGAAACTAAAATTTAAAGCAACAAACAAAAATCCCTGATATTCCATGACTTGGACCAAAAAATATTAAATTCCCTGACTTTCAATGACTGGAATAGACCTTTTAAAATTCCATGATTTTCCAGAAATTCCACGACCCATGGGAACCCTGACTGTAAAAAATGACAGTGAATTTAACAGTTAAAAACTGTAAAAATGCTACAGTAAAAACTAGGGCTGCCCCCTAATAGTCGACTAAGCGTTAGTTGACCAGAAAAGGCTTGGTCGACCAAAACTGTATTAGTCGTTTAGTCGCAGAAATAAAGAAATAAATCTCACGGAGAGATGGTTAATGGCTATAGTCTGCGTGGTAATAGTAATACAGTATACATTGGGCAGTACATCCAACATATTCATCAACCTCAAATATGGCTTATTATCTGAAACGTAGCCTAAGTAGTAGCAACTTTACATGTAATGTTGTACAATGTAATGTTAAGCAGTGGTTTTCAAACCCTGGGTGGGTCGCGGGGCTTAAAAAATGGGTCGCCAGGACGATTTAAGAAAGATGTATAGGCTGTATGTAACAAAGTTCAAGATTCAGGGAGAAGGATGCGGGAAGCTGCAAACTAAACCGAAAGTAAAACGCGCGCACGCATTCAAAAGCAATTTTAATATCCCGCTTTCAGCTACTATCCCAATGCGCGCAAATTAGGCTATATATATTTTTAAAAAGTTTGAAAGCCACTGACCTAGAGAAATGTGCGCTGTTTGTGTGGAAGCTAAACATGCGCTTAATGCAGAACAGATGGATCCCCGGTGCGGTAATTTGCTCTTACAATAGCTTACTCCATCATTTTTGGGCATAGACGGGTAAAAGTAAAACATCTTTTCGAAAGACGCATATTCGTGTGCACTCACATTAAAAACGAAACATGCGCTTTTGTAAAATAATGAAAGCAAACAGGATGTGCTTTCTGTCGTCTCTTTTCTGTGAACTTGAGCGAAACTCAGTGTATATCTTTGGCTTTCAGACATTAAAATATATCTATAGAGAGTAAAATTTCTACTTTCTCAGATTATGTAATAGCCTACATGAAACATGCATTCAGGCGCATCACAGCTGCGGAGATGACGAGTCGCCGACTTCATCTCTTAAGCCGAAAACAAATAAAGCACTCGTTTCAATATATTATTAAAATGTTAATGCAGTCTACTTATGTTTTTCCCTGACACATTTATAATCATAACTTCCGCGGTGCGCTGAGGCAAGCTTTATGCGTGCTTGAGCGCTTATTAGGATATGTAGGCAATTAAAAGCTCATTATAATGATCTAAATGTTTTATTAATAAACGTACGATTAGTCGACTAATGCTTAAAATAAACAACTACTAGTCGACCAGAAAAATCCTTAGTCGAGGGCAGCCCTAGTAAAAACCTGTTAACGGTAAAACACTGTAAAATTTACAGTGAATAACCGTAAATTGACACTCCCAGAATTCCCTGCATTACATTTTTTAAAATTGATGTTTTCTTGTTGAAATAACTCTTTCTTCTTGTTTTTTTCTTAGCAGGTTTGTACATTAGGGTTGTATGCAACATCTAATGTTCCTAAATGAATGTTTATTGCATTATTTGAGTTTCATGTGTGTTACCATGATGGTGTGTAATGTTTGTGTGAATGACACTGTGCACCTTCTCTATATGTTCATATTTAAGAGCTGCTTGTGATGGGCTTTAGTTTATCATGTGACTTTCTCATCACCACCTGGTTTTGGTGATTATCAGTGTATTACAAAGGTATAAAACAGATTTCAGTTCTTCAATAGGTTGGTACATTACAGTTATATCAGTTAATGAAATTACGGTATTTACTTGTAAATTTAACTGAAAACCGTAAACTGTAAAACGTTGCTACCGTATTTTTTACGGTACAATTCTGGCAACCACAGCTGCCGGTTTTCTACCGTAAATTTCACAGAATTTTTTTTACAGTGTACAGCTACTTGTGTTACATGCGAAGCGTGAAATGCACAACAAATTTCAGTCTGTATCAGTGCAGTGACATTTTATTGCACGCTATCTATTTGTGCATCTATAAAAAGTCTAACAAACACTCTTTGTGCAAACGTTTACAGATGAGAAGTTACTGTAAGTTATATGCTGAGGAGAACGCATCTCAAATGCATTAAACGGCACACGCGTCTGACACCACGCCAAACCGCTTTAAACTAGGAAGGATGCAACTTTATCATTTAAGATGCATTTGCAAAGTACAATATGCATCAATGAAAATGGTCTCATCGCAACTTTCATTTGAAAATATATCAATATATCTTACAAAATTACTATACTGCTCAAGAAGGACCTAAAATTAACACTCTCATTTTTTTACAAAATGAGAGTAAAAAAAATCAGCATGAGTGAGTATAAAACACTCAAGAACTATATTAATCTTAATAATGTCTGATAGGGATGTAACAATATCAAAATCTCACAATATCACAATGTAAACTATACAATATTTATTGCATTTTTTTTTTTTATTACATTTTTAAGTTAAATTATTCTATCTAATGCACTTTGTGTTAGAAAAAGTCAATGAATTTACTTGTGCCTGAACTTTAAAATGCACTCAATCCTCTTTTTAGTTGTGATATACTGTCTCAGTTTATATTACATTCAGATTGATGTTTTAGGAAGCTAGACTAATTAAAATATAAAAATAATAACAACAACAATGACAGCAAAAGCCATATATTGTAAAACAACTGCACTGCAAAATAAATGAAAATTAATATTTCAAAGGTATTTTATTGTTGCTTTACATACAGTAGAGAAATTACAATTCTTCTTTCCTAATTTTTTACACTTGAAAGAGATCTTTAGAATTTGGCATGCATTTAAAGCGCTAGCTGTCAGCAATTCATATTGCACTTTTAAGCTGTAATTTTGATGGAAACAGTAGTAGAGCTTTTATTTTGCTGTGAAAAAGCATAACTGGTGGCCTCTGAATTTCCAAACGCATGTTAAACTCACAGCACATGCAATAAACGAGTTCAACGCATTTATTCACTGTGAACCGAGCAGTTTTTAGGTGCGGAAAACACAGGATCATGAGCTGATCGCCTGAACTGCACTTCGTTTGATAAAGGGATTAAGCCGTATTGTGCCTTTGGTTTAAGTTTGTTTGACAGACACTGTGCCAAAGCATAATGACCCAAAACACAACTTTAAAGACCTTTTATGTTAGAATAAAAAGGCTAAATATATTTTAGAAAATATACTTTTTGCCCAGAAGACTTATCGTTTTATATCACCATGTGACTATGATAATATCGAGACAGTTTTGCAATAGTGATACCACAATCTAAAGCCTGAGAATGTGATTTGGTTTAGTCCAATGACCAAATCACAAAGACTGCTTGTGATAAATGTGTGATCAGAATCAATGGGATCATTTCATAGCTGCTAAACATGAACTGCTGCAAGTTTATGAGGTCAATTTGAAAATACAAAAAACATCTTCCCTTGTTTGTAATAAGAAGCATTTATGAATTTGTTGTCTACAAAAGAGAAGCACTTTAAAAGAGAAGTTTACCTGTGGTTTTCCGCTTAAATGAGGCTCTCTGGTTTTTAATGAAATGCAAAGTTTAGCACATAGAGTTTCATAGCTGCTAGAAAATAAATATGGCAGGTGTGATATACATTATACATTAAACACAGGTAAGAAATATAACAAAAACTGATTTTGAGGTGTTTTGAGGTGTTTTTTTTTTTTGGGATGTCCAGTATTTAGTTTAACTTATTTATTGTCTAAAACTGTGTTGGGGAAAGTTACTTTTAAAAGTAATGCGTTACAATATTGCGTTACTCCCTAAAAAAGTAACTAATTACGTTACTTAGTTGTTTTTATGGAAAGTAATGCGTTGCATTACTTTTGCGTTACTTTTTAAATCTGAGCAGGGCTTGCTTGTTTGTTTTGAATATAAAAATGTTTGATTCTTAGCAAATGTAAAAGCCCTTTCACACCAAAATGAAATGAAGTGAATAAACCTAAGGCTGAAGGAAAATAACTGTAGGAGAAGAAAGTTCAACAGTTTCTCTTCAGCAATGAGGGGAAAAAAGCACAAATGTTAGGTAATCTAAAATAAGTTTTGTTTATTAGTACACTTTTCTTACTTAGATTTATTTGTCTTGTTTCCAGCCAAAATATCTAAAAATCCTTAAATCAAGAACGATTTTCTAGACAAGTAAAAATTAGTCTTGTTTTTTACATTTCCCAATGAGGCAAGCAAAATAATCTTGTTTTCTGTTTGAATTTTTTTTGCTCACCCCATTGGCAGATTATTTTGCTTGTTCTAAGCAAAAACTCACTTAATTTTGAAAAAAAAAATTCTGAAAACAAGAAAATGATTATTTGTCTACAAAATTTTTTTATATTTTGGCTGGAAACAAGACAAAAAAAAATCTAAGTAAGAAAAAAGTATTAGCAATTAGATCAACAAAGGTCAGCAGCAAAGTCATTGGTTAATAAAATGGGATTAAATACATAAAGGAAACAAAAAGTAACTCAGATATTTCCTTGGAAATTAAAAAGTAATGCATTATTTTACTAGTTACTTGAAAAAGTAAAAGTAATGCGTTACCCCCAACAATTGTCTAAACTACATTAGTGTGAATCAAAACAAAATTAGAGTTAGAACCAAATCAATACCTAGATGAGCAGGTGTGTCCTCTCATTAATTCGTGCCGAATGCGTCAGATTCCTGCGGGACGCCAGCTGAACAAAAACAGTCAGCATTTAAACTTAGTTTTGACCTCTGACCTCCTCACACATGTGACCCTGAACCACACACACACACACAGGCATGACATGAGTGGTGTGTGAGGGAAAATGTGCGGTCAACACATCATAAAATAAACCAACCAACATAAACTGGTCTACCCTGTGATAACGATCATATATCCTGTTTAATAATAGAGCACTTCAATAAACAAACATGATGCACTGACTGGAGTCCTAATGACTATATAAGCAGACAGAGAGTGTGTTAGAATATGGGAGACATTTATGCACATATATAGAGGAAGTCACTGATCACTGACAGATTTATCGGTTTCTGCTGATTCTGTGTTATTCTCGAGTCAGTCTGATGCACGAGCATTTCCAAAGAATTACAGTTTTCTGCATGTAATGACAGTTTCTGCCTTAAGTCCTTGACAATTAGGACAAGAAATCCAGAAAATATTATATTATAAAATACAAAACTATTACTTTCATTATAGTGAATAGTTACAAGTTTGAAAATGTAGCATTTCAATAAATTTAATGACATTTGCACGTTCATAGTTCTTTGTTACAGTGTTGGCAAAAGCTACTTTTAAAAGTAATGCACTGCAATGTTGCATTACTCCCTAAAAAAGTAACCAATTACGTTACTTTTCATGGAAAGTGATGCATTGATCAATGACAGATTTATCAGTTTCTGCTGATTCTGTGTTATTCTCGAGTCAGTCTGATGCACAAGTATTTCTAAAGAATTATAATTTTCTGCATGTAATGACAGTTTCTGATTAAGTCCTTGATAACTAGGACAAGAAATCCAAAAAATATTCAATTATAAAAAACAAAAATATTATTTTCATTATAGTGAATAGTTACAAGTTTGAAAATATTTCAGTATTTCAATAATTTAATGACTTTTTTGCTATTGTTACAGTGTTGGCAAAAGCTACTTTTAAAAGTAATGCACTGCAATGTTGCATTACTCCCTAAAAAAGTAACCAATTACGTTACTTTTTATGGAAAGTGATGCGTTGATCAATGACAGATTTATCAGTTTCTGCTGATTCTGTGTTATTCTCGAGTCAGTCTGATGCACGAGCATTTCCAAAGAATTACAGTTTTCTGCATGTAATGACAGTTTCTGCCTTAAGTCCTTGACAATTAGGACAAGAAATCCAGAAAATATTATATTATAAAATACAAAACTATTACTTTCATTATAGTGAATAGTTACAAGTTTGAAAATGTAGCATTTCAATAAATTTAATGACATTTGCACGTTCATAGTTCTTTGTTACAGTGTTGGGGAAAGCTACTTTTAAAAGTAATGCACTGCAATGTTGCATTACTCCCTAAAAAAGTAACCAATTACGTTACTTTTCATGGAAAGTGATGCATTGATCAATGACAGATTTATCAGTTTCTGCTGATTCTGTGTTATTCTCGAGTCAGTCTGATGCACAAGTATTTCTAAAGAATTACAATTTTCTGCATGTAATGACAGTTTCTGATTAAGTCCTTGATAACTAGGACAAGAAATCCAGAAAATATTCAATTATAAAAAACAAAAATATTATTTTCATTATAGTGAATAGTTACAAGTTTGAAAATATTTCAGTATTTCAATAATTTAATGACTTTTTTGCTATTGTTACAGTGTTGGCAAAAGCTACTTTTAAAAGTAATGCACTGCAATGTTGCATTACTCCCTAAAAAAGTAACCAATTACGTTACTTTTCATGGAAAGTGATGCGTTGATCAATAACAGATTTATCAGTTTCTGCTTTAAGTTCTCGACAACTAGGGCAAGAAATCCAGAAAATATTCAATTATAAAATACAAAAACATTATTTTTATTGCAGTTAATAGCCACAAGTTTGAAAATGTAGTATTTCAATAATTTAATGACATTTTTGATATTGTTACAGTGTTGGGGAAAGCTACTTTTAAAAGTAACGTTGCATTACTCCCTAAAAAAGTAACTAATCATGTTACTTTTCATGGAAAGTGATGCATTGATCAATGACAGATTTATCAGTTTCTGCTTTAAGTCCTCGACAACTAGGACAAGAAATCCAGAAAATATATTATAAAATACAAAACTATTATTTTCATTATAGTGAATAGCTGCAAGCTTGAAAATGTAGTATTTCAATAATTTAATGACATTTTTGATATTGTTACAGTGTTGGCAAAAGCTACTTTTGAAAGTAATGCGCTACAATGTTGCATTATTCCCTAAAAAAGTAACCAATTACGTTACTTTTCATGGAAAGTGATGCATTGATCAATGACAGATTTATCAGTTTCTGCTGATTCTGTGTTATTCTCGAGTCAGTCTGATGCACGAGTATTTCTAAAGAATTACAGTTTTCTGCATGTAATGACAGTTTCTGCTTTAAGTCCTCGACAACTAGGACAAGAAATCCAGCCTGAATACATCAACCTTCAAGGACATCAGAGAGAGCGTGTGTGTGTGTGTGTGTGTGTGTGTGTGTGTGTGTGTGTGTGTGTGTGTGTGATTGTCAGTGTTAGCTCAGGCTGTTTCTGGGTCAGTGTCTCCCCAGTTATCAGCCCAAACCAGGCCAGCTATAGAAAGACACACACAGGAAGTAAGAGAAAGTGCAGCGCTGCAGCAGCAGAAGAGCAGCGGGTCAGCAGTGTGACGCTTCATCTCGTCAGGTTAGAGGTGAGACACGATTACCTGTGACAGGTGAAACAGCCATAACCAATCATTCTAATCATCTGTAACGATCCTGCAGAAACACACAGCTGCAGCTTATGGATTCATGCCTGTCAGACTCCAGCAAGAGCCTTTATGAATAATACATACGGACAATTAGATCAATGCCGTCCGTTGAAATATCAGTCATCACATCAGTCTCAGATACTTACTGAAGAAAAAACAAAAGCACAACCGCAGAAATGTCACACAAACTAATGGTGCTTGACAGATTTTGTTCATCATTTGCTTATCTGTTGATAGTGACATGAAATTATGAAAAATTTCTATTTTGTAAATTATCTATCTGCTAAATAGTCTGCAGATCCTAACATTTTTATGCATTACTTATTATTTCAAGGCCACAATTATTAGACGCATATTATTTTCATTATAGTGAATAGTTACAGGTCTGAAAATGTAGTATTTCAATAATTTTATGACATCTGAATGCTGATAGTTCTCTGATGTCAGTTACTGTGTCTTTTAAAAGTAATGCATTCACTGTAAAAAGCGAAAAACACAATTTGTTGAGTCAACTTAAAATAAATTAGTCACTGCTGCCTTAAAATGTTAAGTTCAGTCAACTCAAATTCATTCAAGTTGAAATGTTCAGTAAACTCAAAAATTGTTTGTTAAACTTAACAGCTGTGTTTGTTAGTCGTCTGCCTTAAAATTTTAAGTTGAATCAACTAAAATATCAAAGTTGTCACTTAGTAAAACATAACATTTCAAGTTGACTAAAATTTTAAGGCAGCCAGGTAACAAATTATTTTAAGTTCACTCAAAAAAAACACAATACAATACAATATTGTTACAATATTGCGTTACTCCCTAGAAAAGTAACTAATTACGTTACTTAGTTACTTTTTATGGAAAGTAATGCATTGTGTTACATTACTTTTGCATTACTTTTTAAAATCTAGGCAGGGCTTCCTTATTTGTTTTTAATATAAAATGGTCTGTTTTTGGTCAAAGTAAAATGAATAAGCCTCAGACTGAAAGAAGAGTAAATTCATATCTGTACTAAGGAGAAGAAAATGAATGTTAGTTTATGTAAAGAAGTTTTTGGGATTAAATACATTAAATAGGATATAAGGATATGATATTATAAAAAATCCTTAATTAAATCTATTTATAAAATCAGGGTTCCCACTCTAAGCCTGACTTTCAGTGATTAAAAAGCTGAATTTTCATGACATATAATGAACGGATCCATCCATTTGCAAGCTTTATTTACAGATGTTTTTAGTATGAAACGCATATAAAACACACTACTTTTTTTTCCTTTACCTGTTAAATGCACTTTGATATTTTTCTGTGCTATTTCTACAGAAATTAATTTATGTTTTTTACGTTTTCAGAAGCATAACAATAGGCAAAACGCATGAAAAAACACGATAAATCAAAATGCGATATGGAAAAAATTACATTTTGATAAATTGAAACAAATAACTTAAAGCAACAAACAAAAATCCCTGATATTCCATGACTTGAACAAAATAAATAAAATCCCCTGACTTTTAATGTCTGGAATAGACCTTTTAAAATTCCATGATATTCCAGAAATGGTAATAAAACATTGGGAACCTTGTAAAATAAAATGTTTAAGTGTTTCATTTTTAAGTGTTTAAATCAACTTGCAAATCCCAGTTTGGGAAACCCTACAATAAATGATTCAAACAGACTCTAGAAAAATTCAAAAGGAAACCAGGATTTGGAAAAAAGTAAACAGGGTTTAAAAGGCCTTAGCTTGCAAACTGTACAAAAACCGAACCAAAAATGAAATCACAACCGTAAGGAAAGCAACCGCTGCTCTGGGTCACACCAGCGGCGCTTTGTGCATTAAAGCAAATGAATCTCTCCGTCGTTCATAACAGGCTCGAGTCCAGCGGCGCTGCATGGAAAAGCTCTGCGGAACGGGAAAGGCTTGTGTGTTTGTTTTGTCTATTTCAGGCGCTGTGGCCGCAGCTGTACATCACACACACTGAGCTCTGACATCACTGCAGCCGCTCTTTGGGGAAAAAGATTGTGCTTTTATTTTCGAGAGATGTGACCACGCCAAAACCTCCACAGACCGACTATTGTTTGGGCTGCGATGCGGCCGTCTGCCACGTAAAACACACCAGCACTGAGTCTGACTGACTGTTTGAATATAAAACAATCACAGTAAAGAAAAAAAACATTCAATACAAACGCAAGCTCACAACATACTCCTCAATCATGAATTATGATTATCTGAAATGCTGATGGCCACGACTGGCACACCACATAGACAGCACTAATAAAATCCAGTCATAAAACTGAAATATACAGAATTTGGCAAAATTTGGATGAATAAATCAAAAGTAGCACTGTACACTTAATCAAATTCCGAATACTGTCTGTAAATATCAAAGCCCACAAAGTTAACATGTGTATAACTAAAGTTTATTGAAGTGTTATTTTTAAAATCTTAACGTTTTTGTTGTGTTTTAATTTAAACATGTTATGCAAACTTTGTCTTGCTGAATGCAGGGAATTATTAAAATTTAAAAACTGTACATTTCTAGATTAAAAGATTTATGCGTTCATTTGATTTATCCAAAGCAACAAGTGCATTCAGAGAAAACTTCTTATCAGTGCATGCAATTCTTGAGAACCAAACCCTAGCAACAAACCTGAAATCCCTAGCAACACCCGAGCAACAACCCAACCCTTTCTTTAGGGATTGTGTAAAAAAAAAAAATAGTTTTTTATTAATAATTTAAAAAAATAAATAAATCATATTAAATCATAAAAAACTGAATCCAGAGCACAGAATTAAAAAAATAAATAACATTATAGTTAAAATTGTAATAAATGATTTAGAGCTGCAAAACTAATTAAACATATGTTTGCATACTAGATGTGTGTATATTTATTATTTATAAATGCAAATACAACCATATATGTATATATTTAAAAAAAAATCTTTGCATGTACACCAGGGAAGGCAGTTTTTGTCAGAGCCCTTGATATTTTTATTATTTATTTTCACATTAATTTTTCATTTTTATACCAGACAGTCAAAAATTTGGACACACCCTTTCATTTAATGTTTTTTTTAAAGAAGACTCTCATGCTCATCAAGGCTGCATTTATTTGTTCAAAAATACAGAAAAAAAACAGTGATATTGCAAAATGTTATTACAATATAAAATAATGGTTTTTATTTGAATATACTTTACAATAATTAATTCCTGTGATGCAAAGCTGAATTTTCATCAGCTGTTACTCCAGTCTTAAGTGTCACATGATCCTTCAGAAATCATTCTAATATACTGATTTATTATTGGAATTATCAATGTTGGAAAAAATTTTTTGCAACCTGTGATTCTTTTTTCGGGATTCTTTGATGAATAACAAGTTAAAAAGAACAGCATTTATTCAAAATATAAATATTTTCTAACAATGTAAATCTATGCTATCACTTTTTATTCATTTAACACATCCTTGGTGAATAAAAGCATTAATTTCTTTCAAAAAAAGAAAGAATAAAAATGTACTGACTTTGAACAGAGGTGTATATTGTTAGAAAACCTTTCTATTTTAAATAAATGCTGTTCTTTTTAACCTTTTATTGATCACAAAATCCTGAAAAAAGCATCACAGGTTTAAAAAAAAAAACAGCCCTGATAATAAATCAGTATATTAGAATGATTTCTGAAGGATCATGTGACACTGAAGACGGGAGTAATGATTCTGGAAATTCAACTTTAATTACAGATATAAATTAAATTGCAATGTATATTAATATAGAAAAACATTGATTTACATCCTAATAATATTTCACAATATTAAATTTTTTTCTGTACTTTTGATCAAGTGAAAACTGCCTTAAAAGCATAAGAAACTTCTTTAAAAAAAAAAAACATTAAATGAGAGGCTGTGTCCAAACTTTTGACTATCGGTTCAAAATATCGGTTATCGGTTTACTTGATCTGTAATTATCGGTATCGGTCGACTCCTAGTATATAATGTATATTATATATAAATATAAATATAAATATTTGACATAGAAATCTAACATATTTACCTTTCTATATACACACATGTGTATTTATACATAATAAATACACACACACAAACACAGTATTCAATCATAAACTTTTATTTTGAATCGATTAATCATGACTAATTGCTTTGCAGCTCTAAAATTTGATTATTTGAATTAAATTTAACCATAAAATGCAATCCAGTAGAAAAAAAATGGAATGGAAAACACAGAATTTGCAGAAAATGAAAGCGATTTGACAGGCTCATCAACAGATCTCCACAGGCGTCTCTGTCACGCTCCAGCGTTTCCTTATTGCTGGTCAATTCACATTTCCTGCCAACTCATCGGAGGCCATCAGTCGAAGCTTTACGACGATTATGTCAGCGTCAGACACGTGCAGCAGACCTCCTCGCCGTAACCCTCTGTTATCTCCTCCACCGCTCTTCTAAATGTCAAATTAAATGGAAGACATGCAGGCGATTCTCTCTAGATTTAGAGCTAATTAAAGAACACGAGTCTGCTCCTCAAGCGCGGGACGCTGGGAACTATTCGCTCTTTTTGGCTGCTTTTAAAGCTGCTGCTTTTAGAGTAATGATTGCACTTTCGTTAATATTTCACACTTGACGGACGTCTGGATGAAGCAAGAGAACGAAGCGCTTTCGAAACTAAAGTGGGCAAAAAGCAAAAGCTCCAAAAGGCCACAAATGAATAAAACACGGATGCGTGAGTAGCGATGCCAGTCTGCAGCAGCCGCAAACATCATGCACATCATGCAGAACCACACACACATCCACCGCTGCTGTGCAAACTGCTCTGCTGACTGTCTCACACACACTTCTCCAGCGGAGCCGCCTGGTACAGGAAGGTACAAGTAAAGGCTGCAAGAACGAAGCTCTCAAAATATCGGACACCAAACCCCATTCAGCTTAACCCGAAGGGCAAACAAACAATCCAGACGCAGAGAGGAGCTGCGCAGACGTTAGAGAGCATGCCATGCGTCTGAAGAAGAGCTTCAGAAACCAAAGCCACACTTGAGATTACAGCAAAAGAATCTCACAGTCTCATCATCGGGATCTTCACACTGTTAAACGTGTTTTAACCCTATATACAAAGCAACATCTCACACTTCTCATGTTGTGGGCTGGCGATGTTACAGTAAATCAGCAGCCAATCACATGCTGCTTTAATGCTTTATTTATGTTGCAATAAAACTGGAGCACAGAAATGTATTAGTAGCAATAGCCAACAATACATTGCATTTATTTATTTATTTATTTATTTTTTGACACCAAAAATGATCAAAACTTAATTTTTGATTAGTAATATGCATTGCTAAGAACTTAATTTGGACAACTTTAAAGGTGATTTTCTCACCACTAAAACATTTTTTATTTTGCACCCTCAGATTACAGGTTTTCAAATAGTTGTATCTCAGGCAAATATTGTCATATTCTAACAAACATCAATGGAAAGCTTACGAATTTAGATTTTAGATAATGTACAAACCTCAATTTAAAAAAACGACCCTTATGGTTTTGTGGCTCAGGGTCAAATGTATCTGAGTGAACAGATTATCCAAAAAAAAGCAAAGTTGTTGGGTGGGGCTTGGTTTTGTGCATTGGTTGTTGGCTCTCAAAAAGTATATGCAGATGAGCACGAGCTTGTTTAAGAGAAAAAGAAACTAGAATGGATTCATATGCCGACATTTCCACAGACACACAACAAAACAAGTGATAAATGAGCAAAGAAGAAACTTAACCCAGAAATAACCAAACGCGAGCTGACTACCCCAGAAATAATAATCTAAAAAAATAAATAAATCATATTAAATCATAAAAAACTGAATCCAGAGCACAGAATTTAAAAAATAAATAACATTAAAGTCCAACATTATAGGCCAACATTATTGTTAAAATTGTAATAAATGATTTAGCAAAACTGATTAAATATATGTTTGCTATATGCCCTAGATGCGTGTATATTTATTATTTATAAATGTAAATACAACCATATATGTATATATCTTTGTATGTATGAGTTTTTGGTCAGAGCCCTTGATATTTTTATTATCAGACATATATCGGTTCAAAATATCGGTTATCGGTTTTTCTTGATCTGTAATAATCGTTATCAGTCGACCCCTAGTAAATAATGCATATTATATATACATTTATTTATTTTACATATAAATCTAACATATTTACCTTAAAATATAGACGTATGCGTATTTACACATAAAAAAAATACACTGCACACACACACACACACACACACATATATAGTATGCAAAAATAAACTTTTATTTTGAATCGATTAATCACAACTAATCGCTTTGCAGCTCTAAAATTCTTAAATTATGTACGTTTTATGAAGTCAACTGATTAAACATCCTGTTTGTGACAACCAAATGTGAGCTGACTACCTCAGAAAAGCTCAGTATTTGGCTGAGATACATCTATTCATCTGAAAACCTGAAATCTGAGGGTGCAAAAAATAAAATAAATAAATAAATATTTAGTAAAGTTGTCAAAAAGAAGTTCTTAGCAATGCATATTACTAATAAAAAATTCAGTTTGGATATATTTACAGTAGAAAAGTTACAACACATCTTCAATCATGAAACACGATCATGTACTTAATACCCTAATGAAGAAAAATTGATCATTTTGACCCATACCATGTATTTTTGGCTGTTTCTACATATATAAGGGGTTGATTCACATCACTTCTGTCTTTGAAACGAGAAGCACAACACAAAGGCCGACTGTTGTCTGACACATCCAGGATGAAGACAATCAAATCATCTAAATGTGTTAGTCTTTACTTTGATTTTAATGGACTAAAGCTTTCAAAAGACATTACTGCTTCAGTCAGATTAAGTTTAAACCGTTAAAGTGCACGTGAACTCACTTAATGTTTTCGCAAGATTCACATTTCCCCACCAATGCAAGACACTTTCACACCAGTTTACCACATTTGTGGAGGATTTACAGCATAAAGCAACCTGTTGAACTGAAGAAAATGATGAACCTTAATCAGATCTGACTCCAGTGTCCTTATCAGAATTACATAACTCACTAAATCATCCTCTATCTTTAAACTGCAATATGAGCGTGGTAGTAAAATGTTTATATTGAGTTAAGCTCTAGCATCTGCATGAGTCTCACGTATGTTTATGACTAGAATACAAAGTCAACATGATGTTCGGTGTGTCTGTATGGACGCATATGGATAGCAAAATTCAATTTGAAATGTAATATGCAAAATTGCAATGCAATATGTTAAATAGCAATGTATTTCTGTATTTAAATTTACATTTTCCAATACATATGTGCAACATTTAGTGCAAAATGTTTTTTAATATGAATTTTTTTCATTTTTAATATGCAATTAAAAAAACATATTTTAACGCTTTATAAGTTGCAAAATCTAAATGAAAATGTATTATCCAGATTGATTCGATATGTTTTACATGTCCAAGCATTAGTCAATGCTGATTTGCATGAAATTGCAGCAGCAAAGCGCTGTGTTTTTTGGCTCATGTTCACCCAACAACAATGCAAGGAAAAGTCTTCTACAAAGTCACTTCGGCACCAGCAGCTTCCTCACACACACAGCTACTGGCCCGACCCATGAGGTAACTTCCTGTGCAGGATGTAAGGCTGTATCTGATTGGCTGAGGGTCTCATTAATAGCCCTCACATGGCAGAGATGTATGTAAACACACAAACACACACATGGTCTGATGGGAAAACATCAACCACTTCCTACGTCAGACTTTGGTCACGATTTCTGACATGCTTTTCACACATGAAACTGTCCTTGTGCTAATGTGGGCAACATCTGACTGAAAGAAAAAAAAAAACGTGTCTGCAATGGCTCAGCAAATAAGCAGATTTGTGGGCCGTTTGCTCTTCAGAGTGAAGCTGAGGTAGTTTATTCCGAATGCAACCAGCATTTTATTAATAATAAAATAAGCCTAAAATTTGTGTTGCATTGCAAAAATACATTGCTGCAGCACTGCATCTATAAAGCTGCAGCAGACGCACTCATGCACTGACACACACACAGTGTGTTTTAATCTCATCCAGCCACGGTTAAGCTGTAAAGCGTGCTGTAAACAGGTCTGTACCCAGATTAAACACTGTAAACTGGGGTCACTGTTGGACTCGACGCGTGAATTATGCAGCCACAGGTGTTTGTGAAAATCCAGAGACGCCGCATCACTCAGAAAACAGCTTTTGATGTCAATCAGCGTGTGCGGAGCATATTAATTCATAAAGACCACGTCTGCTTCACCCAGCCTGTTAATATTACATGAGTAACAATCTCATTTCTGCTGCTGGAATTATTCAACAGCACCAACTCTCACGTTAGCACATCAAAACACACACACTCCCAAATCAACAACATCAGAGGATCATCGAGGGATATAACAGTCTCAACACTTTCACATGGCGTTTACAGCTAATAACAGAGCGAGAAATCAACTAAAGGCCTGTTCACACTGTGATAAACATTTTCATTTTAAGGAACGGCTGTTAATGCATCTGTTCAGACAAGCCACCAACATATGCATGCTGTCAATAGCTTCCATCGCCCTGTTCGGCGCATTTTTATATCGCATCAGAAACGATTGCTGGAAATGCAACATTTCGAATAAAAATCCTTTATTTGCAAGATGTTTTTACGCTCGCTTGAGGTGGTTTTTTGACTTGTGCGAAAAAGGGTTCATGTGAATAATGGGAGATGGGAAAGCATTTGTTGAATAAATTCCTCCGTACGCATAAAAAAAACACCTGAAAAGTTGCTATGGTCATTCTGAAATGCCAAAGCATAAAATAATCTTACACAACTGCGTTCCCAAACAGCAGGCGGCCGCATTTACTATACTTCAATTCGTCTGCTCACTCCAAGAACCAAGTAAAATAAAAATTAAAAATAATATAAAAATGTTTACATTCAGTGGCTCCTATTTTATTAGTGATATATAGTGCCACTTTATCAGAAAGTGCCGATTTTGTTCTCTTTGACTTGTTGGATGGAAACGGAGCTTACTCGCAAATGTTTTATGCGATTTTTGCGCACAAGCTAAATTCACAACTTTGGATGGAAACCCAGCTAATGCAACAGATTTTACCAAGATGGGATCCAATTGCTTTCCAGCACAATACGAAGAAAACTAGCCGACCAGTAGGATGAACAACTTTGGTCACATACTCAAAAATGCTGCTGTTACATAAAACCACAACTTGGTGGCGCTCATAAACGAAGAATTTAACTAAGCAGAGAAAGTATCTGAATCCGGATCTCATCTCTTTAGTCTTGTGTCATGGTGTTGTTTAGGGCTGCACAATTTCAGAAAATTTTGCAATTACGGAGGTCAATATTGTGATATGCGATTATAATTAATGGTATTGTTAGTCAACTTGATGGGTTTTTAGGGAAAATGCACATACAGGTTAGTAATAATGCTGAAATGTGTACTTGTAAAATTAAATAACATTTGCATGAATGTAAACTTCTAAAAGTATAGCTTAATTAAATAAAATAAATAAAAACATACATATTTTCACAAAAATAAGATATTTTAAACCTTTTATCACAAGCAGGGACATTTATGCAGGATGTAACATACTCTATAAACTCTTGAAAAACAAGTCAATACTGTTTTTTCATAACAAGTGGATGTCAGAAATGTAAAGTTATGTAGCAAGGGGTATTTCTGATTTTCTAAAAGTGTCATCTACCGTTAGACACTGACTGAAAATTTTCATTTTCACTGTCTGCTGTTTTTTTTTTTTTTGTTTTTTTTACACAAAAAGCGCATCCAAAAATGGATGAACATTCATGTAGGTCTGAACATGTCTTAGCAATACAAGATATACAGATATGCAACAGGTTATCAGGAAAAAATGCACATGGCACATGATTTCCGTCCCGAGTCCCTAAAGATCGCATCGGCTGTGGCGATGAAGTCTATAACTCCCATGATTTGCCTTTGTTTCTTTGTTTGTTTTGAATGTGCGCCCTTTAGTGGCGAAAACGTACATATCGTGCCTTTAAAGTCGCACAATAAAGGCATAATATGTAAGATGTTTTAATTAAAATATCCAAACAATGTTATATATTTTGCATTACCCCAAATGTTTCAAAGAACTTTTAAATCCACTAGCAACTTTAACTAGCGTACATCGATTTGCCTGCCAATGACATCATACAGCCTTGATTTTCCAGTTTTATGAACATAGAAACCCTAAAGATGCTTTAATATGTTATGCACCTTATTAGTCTGGTGACGAATGCACAGAGTAGCATTATAACCAAACTTTTAACACACTCAAATATATCTATGATAAAACAGCAATGCTTTTTCCTACATACGCATGACCAGCAATCACTCCAGCATCCTTCTTTCGCTTTTATGACTTTCAGCCCAACTCTGCTTCGTACTACAGTGACCATAATACGTCTTTAATACATTAGCTCATCCATGAACATGATTTCTGCCCGAGTCCCGACAGATCGCATCGGCTGTGGGGAAGAAAACTACAACTCCCATGATTTGCCTTTGTTTCTTTGTTTGTTTTGAATGTGCGCCCTTTAGTGGCGAAAACGTACATATCGTGCCTTTAAAGTCGCAATGAAATGGAACTAGCAACAAATCTTTTGTACTGAGATGTACATCTGAGTGCAACGGGTTATCAGGAAAAAAATAGGGCGGGGACTCATTTCTATCCATTGGTTGTTGATTGGATGTTGAGATGTGGGCGTGGCTCTCAAATAAAGAGGCGGATCTTAATGTGAGCTTGCAGCTAATTGTAAAAAAGGGGCGGGGTTTGACTGGCGGACGTCACAGAGAGAATCTGCCATTTAACAGAAATAAAATTACAACCAAGTAAAAATGAAAAATATGCATTGATGAATTGTACAATAAGATCAGTGCATTAAAGGCACAATATGTAAGATGTTTTAATTAAAATATCCAAACAATGTTATATATTTTGCATTACCCCAAATGTTTCAAAGAACGTTTAAATCCACTAGCAACTTTAACTAGCGTACATCGATTTGCCTGCCAATGACATCATACAGCCTTGATTTTCCAGTTTTATGAACATAGAAACCCTAAAGATGCTTTAACATGTTATGCACCTTATTAGTCTGGTGACGAATGCACAGAGTAACATTATAACCAAACTTTTAACACACTCAAATATATCTATGATAAAACAGCTACGCTTTTTCCTACATAAGCGTGACCAGCAATCACTCCAGCATCCTTCTTTCGCTTTTATGACTTTCAGCCCAACTCTGCTTCGTACTACAGTGACCTTAATACGTCTTTAATACATTATCTCATCCATGAACATGATTTCTGCCCGAGTCCCGACAGATCGCATCGGCTATGGGGAAGAAAACTACAACTCCCATGATTTGCCTTTGTTTCTTTGTTTGTTTTGAATGTGCGCCCTTTGGAACGGAAATGGAACTAGAGACAAATCTTTTGTACTGAGATGCACATCTGAGTGCAACAGGTTATCAGATAAAAAAAACTGAGTGGAGACTCATTCCTGTCTATCAGCTGTTGATTGGATGTTGAGATGTGGGCGTGGCTCTCAAACAAAGAGGCGGAGCTTAATGTGAGCTTGCAGCTGATTTCAAGAAAGGGGCTGGGTTTAAATAGACAAATGACATCACCAGAGAGAATCTGTCATTTCTCAGAAACAAAATCGACATAAAGCACTGATGAATTGCATGATACAGAGTGAATTCACATTCCACGCTGTCTGTAAAATGGGCCACCGTCTGCAGCAGAGGAGATAAAATGCGTCTCTCTGATGGCTGTCAGTGTGTATGCAGGCATGCAGGACAGCGCCGCAGGTGGACGCGCATGACGAAACATTGTCAAACGGATCAGACAGGCAGAACAGAACACTTCCTCCGGCAGCCGAAGGGTGTGGACCGTCTCCAATCGCACACACTCGTACCTGAACACTTCATAAAGCATTTAAAGGTCGCCAAAAGTCTCACTAATGCACCTGATCAAAGCAGAAGCTCAAATGCCACTGAAGCCTTGCTGTTTAAAGGACAGCGCTGTATAATCCTGAGCAGACATCTCAATTTAAAATAAGGAACATGTCTGAGTGAGGTTATCTGTCCAACAAACATGTTTACAGCAGAAACCAAAGAAACTAAAGAAACCAGATAATGCAAAACAACACGTACGAGTTTATTCAGGGGAAAAGGAACTGCAGCTCACGCAAACCATAAACGCTTTGTTCTGATGATGATTTGTTTGGATGACAAAGAGGTTTTGCTCTGGACCACAAAACAAGTCTTAAGGGTCAATTCTTTGACATTAAGATGCATATATCTGAAAGCTGAATAAATAAGCTTTCCATTGAGATGCGATTTGTTAGGATAGAACAATATTTGATCGAGATACAACCGTTTGCAAATCTCCAATCTGAGGGTGCCAAAAAAAAACACAAACATTGAGAAAACCGCCTTTAAAATTGTGCAAATAAACTTTCTAGCAATGCATTTTACTAATTAAAAATTGAGTTTTGATATATTTACGGTAGGAAGTGTGACTCTGGAGCACAAAACAAGTCTTAAGGGTCAATTCTTTGAAATTAAGATGCATCACATATCTGAAAGCTGAACAAATAAGCTTTCCATTGATGGATGGTTCGTTAGGATAGAACAATATTTGATCGAGATACAACCGTTTGCAAATCTGCAATCTGAGGGTGCAAACACAAACACTGAGAAAATCGCCTTTAAAACTGTGCAAAGAAACTTCTTAGCAATGCATTTTACTAATTAAAAATGAAGTTTTGATGTATTTACGGTAGGAAGTGTGACTCTGGAGCACAAAACAAGTCTTAAGGGTCAATTCTTTCATATTAAGATGCATCACATATCTGAAAGCTGAATAAATAAGCTTTCCATTGAGATGCGATTTGTTAGGATAGAACAATATTTGATCGAGATACAACCATTTGCATATCTAGAATCTGAAGGTGCAAAAAAACACGAACACTGAGAAAAACGCCTTTAAAGTTGTGCAAATAAACTTCTTAGCAATGCATTTTACCAATTAAAAATTGAGTTTTGATATATTTACAGTAGGAAGTGTGACTCTGGAGCACAAAACAAGTCTTAAGGGTCAATCCTTTGATATTAAGATGCAAATAAATAAGCTTTCCATTGATGTATGGTTTGTTAGGATAGAACAATATTTGATCGAGATACAACCGTTTGCAAATCTGCAATCTGAGGGTGCAAACACAAACACTGAGAAAATCGCCTTTAAAGTTGTGCAAATAAACTTCTTGGCAATGCATTTTACTAATTAAAAATTACATTTTGATATATTTACGGTAGGAAATTTACTAAATATATTCATGGAAGATGATCTTAACATCCTAATGATTTTTGGCATAAAAGAAAAATAATTTTGACCCATGCAATATATTTCTGACTATTGCTACAAATACCGGTGGTTTTTTTTTGCTCCAGGGTTACAAATATTAAAACATGGGTGATTTCAGCTCAGTTTTGAGTCATTTACCCTGGTAAAACCAAGGCTATTCTTTGAAGTGCAATGTAAATATCATTAACTTATACTACCAAAATACCACGGTATTACCACCTGACATCATTGTACCATAGAACCACCAGAGACTCTACTTTTAACTTTGTTTACATTCCACAGATGTTTTATATGGAAACTGAACACAGGATGTGGTGAAAATATCGAGTTCTGGTAGTTGTCAAACCGTTTAAAAAACGAACTTTACTGATGCACAAACGCAACACCAAACAGCAGAAACAAAACCACGTTAGTTGACTGCAATTCGACGTTCCGATTCAAAACAGCGGCGCGCGGCGCGTTCGAACGCATCGAGGACAAATAACGGTCCCGCATTCCACGCAGTCACCCGCATCGATTTGCTGATCTATCGCAGATCGATACTCATACAGACGGACAACATCATCCTGACTGAGCAACAACTCAGACGAAACACACTCGCACAGAAGCACCGCATCGCGTGGAAATGCCGCAGTAGAAAGTACGCGAGCCGTTCAGCGGACACAAGCGTTCACAAAGTTGCCGAGGAGCGAGAGGCGGCTGGAACGACCTCCCTTCCTCCCCTCCCGTGCCTGACCCCGACAGCCGCCGATGAGGCGACAAGCCCGCGCTGTTTTCTCCCCAACACTGCGGGGAAACTAGTTCCAGCGGCGGAACCGCCGGTGACGTGTGCGTGCTACTTACCGCGCGCGGAACGCCGTTATATTCCAAATGTGAATCGCGAGAAAGTGCGCTGATGTGTGGCGCGTGAAGCGAAGGACGCTGGAGAGCTCGAGCTCCGGTCTGAAGTCACTCCTCCCGGGCGGGGCCAGACAGCGGCAACGCGCTCACATCCTACAGGAAATTACTCTCATCTTCTTCACATGTCTCTGTCTGTGTGTCTGCTGCTGTCTGAAATGCATGCACTTACAATATTATATTGTAATGGTGATACATTTGATAAACATACTGGCCTGTAACAAGCCAATAAGCACACTGACAAATGTGTTTTTGGACACGTACCATGTTGTTTTTTTAAGAAACTATTATGACTAATACCAACATCTTGAAAGTATCGAAAGTGCAAATGATGCTAAAAGAACAGGGCAAAATAAAATAAACAAAATTTAATCAAATGATTAAAATTTTAAATACAAGTAGTATTTCCAGCTCACTCTGATAAAAATGATTTTGTGGTGAAGTAAATAACAGAAAAACAAATGTAATTTTTAGATTAAATAATTTAGTTCAGGCAAGAATAATAATTTAAAAAGACTAAATGCAATATTAGTACTAAATTTAAGCTTGTAGAGTTTAAAAAAGTGTTTTACTTGCAATCGTTTGTTATTTTTACAAAGATTTTTTAAATAAATATCAAAGTCATGATCCCATTGTTCCCATCATGCACTTGGGCACAAATAATTAATAAGGTTAATTTTTTTTGCTGTTTTTGAGATGTATTTACACTGTTTAATGTTTGTCTTGTTAGGTTAAATAACATCTAGAGTTTGTTTAATACTCAAAATGACCTATTCATACTCAAACTATTCACTGATTGTTAGCATCTTTGTGTATCGTGTGCCAAGTATTGATTTGGTTTGTAACTACATTGTGTCAACATATAACTTTAGAAACAATAAGGAGACGTCTACTTGCTTACATACATGTTTGTAAGTGAACTTTTTAAAAATGCTTTCAATGGCAGTTTTTTCAGTGTTATAATGTTTGAGTAAAGTTTGCAAACCACGGCTGAGTGAATTGCAATCCTTTGCTAATTTTACTTTAAAAATGTGCGTGGAAAAACTCGCCAGATAAAAATTAATTAAATTTTACTTATTGTTTTTTTCAGTGCCATCTTCAAGAATCAGCTAAAAACACATCTTTTCCATCTTTATTTGACCCTTGAGCACCTCCTTTTCTAATTCTATTCTTTAAAAAATGCTATTTTAGACTTTATTCATTTACTTACTGCTTGTTGTCTTTAAAAAAACTTCTTTTTATATATTATACAATTTTTAAAAATCCCTTGCGGTGTGTACTGCATTAGACTAAATGAGACTTGTCATAGCACTTGCATGTTATTGCTCTTTTTTTAATGATTTTGATTGCTTTTGGATAAAAGTGCTGCTAAATGACTAAATGTAAATGTATAAGTAGTAATAAATTAATAAATTAACATGCATTAATATAGAAGCTAGGGCTGTCAAACGATTAATCGCGATTAATCGCATCCAAAATAAAAGTTTATGTTTAAATACTATATGTGTGTTTACTCTGTATATTAATTATGTACATATAAATACACACACATACATGTATATATTTAAAAACAAATTTATATGTATATATATTTACACCTGCATACAATTTAGATTATAAATAAATATAAATATTTTATATATAAATCTAAAAAAAATTCCTTTATATACACATGCATGTGTGAGTATTTATATATACATAATAAATATACACCATACATAGACATATAGTATGTAAACATAAACATAAACTTAAATTTTGGATGCGATTAATCGTTTGACAGCACTAATAGAAACCATTTTTTAACTTGAAAAAGCATATTTCTGTGATTCTGTTTCAGTTTTCACTAGACATGAGACACATTATCAGCTGTCATTGTAATGTGCTGTTTTTGCTCATTCATTTTTTTAATTGCAAGAGTAATTAAATTAAGAACAAAAGTAGATGTACTTAATATAGAGATTTCTCAATCCTAAAAATACAGGATTGAGAAAGCATTGGTTATAAAATACAGAGGATAAAACAGGTTTTAAAAGTTCTTTAAAATTAAAATAACTTTTTATTTTTCAAAAACACTAACTAATGGCATTTGCTGACTGAATTTACTACAGTGAATGTGAAATTTAGCAAGCAACATTAAAAGATTTATAATCAAGTAGTAGTAGTAGTAGTTTTGATCTAAGCAAATGATGTTTTATAAACTTATAATAAATCAATCCAGAATAAGATGACAAAAAAGGAAGGACAGTTTCACTAGAGGCACCACAAAAATAAATAAATAAATAAATAAATAAATATAACTTTGTGTCTACATCTAATTTAAATCTTTATAAGCAGTGTTGGGGGTAATGCATTACAAGTAACATGAGTTATATAATCAGATCAACTATTGAAGTAAAAAAAAAAAAATTAAATTACTCTTTTTAGTTACTTTTGCTTTAGTTCTAGTTTTAGTTTTCTTGCACAAAAAACAGATTCAGTATTCCTCAAAATGAATACAAACAGTGAAATGCAACTCAGAATATGATGCAAACCTGCAATAATTGAATGTTAAACAATACAAATATCCTTTATGTATTTAATCCCATTTTATTAACCAGTGCAAATGCTGCTGACCTTTGATGATTTGATTTAACCATAATAAGCAAAAATGACTTTAATATGACTATAAACTAGCTTTTGTTTTTATTGCTGAAAAGTGTTGCTGAAAAACTTTCTTCTTCTTCTGTGTTCTGCTGTACAGACGTGAATTTACTTTTCCTTCAGCCTGAGGCTTTTGGTGTGAAAGGGTTTTACATTTGCCAAAAATAGAACTTGTTATATTAAAAACAAACAAGCCCAGCCCAAAGTAACTGAGTAACATAATTAGTAACTTTTTTAGGGAGTAACGGAATATTGTAATGCATTACTAATATAAAGTAATTTTTTCCAACGCTGTTTATAAGGGCTTTTATAAGGGCTGGGTGAAAATTATTAAATATGAGGGGCGTCCTTTCTGACTCATTGAGAGAAAGCAACTAGATAGAAATGATGGGGGAAAAGGAACAAAAACAGTGCTGGTTCCTATTAAAAAATAAATAAATATATATATATATATATATAAGAAAGTAGAACATTGTAATTTGAAACTGCAATGAAAGAAATTACAATAAAGAATCATCTGCACTATTGATTTCCCTATTGAATGATGACATTTAATATGCAACCTTTTACAATAATTAAGAACAATAGAACAAAAACAGTGCTGATCTTTTCTAAAGAAGAAGAAGAAGAAACGGCAGGAATAGGAAGCTACGATAACTGTACAGTGACAAAAATGTACTTCTCCATTAAGGGCAAAATCTGCCCTCTTGAATTGATTTCATGGGTGCTTTATTGAACATCATACATCAACAGTGTGTTTATATAAAGCAGTGTGTATCCAAATAAAACGGACGCAGGAGGGAAAACATCTTTTGGATATTCTCCTGGTCTCGCCACATATCCCTAAAAACTAGGTCAGCGCTAAGTGTGTGCGTGTTGCATGTCTTCTCAAGATGGTGACTGAGTGCTGCTCTCTTTAGTCTGTGCATATTTGATAAGCATCATCATCATCATCATCCTCTTCTGCTGTATAATGTGTGTGTCACAGACAGACGGTTTCCCCGCAGGGAGAGAGAGAGCGAGACGGGTGGAGGAGACATTAGTGAAGAAATCACTGTGATTATGAGATGCATATTTTAAACACGCAGCTTCTTATTTGAATACCAAGCTCTATGAGCAGGAATATTGCAACTAGGCTTGAAAGAGATGTGTTTGTGACAGTTGTACACCTCGGCAGCGTTGGGGAAAGTTACTTGTAAAAGTAATGCATTACAATATTGCGTTACTCCCCAAAAATGTAACTAATTACGTTACTTAGTTACTTTTTGTGCAAAGTAATGCGTTACAATATTGCGTTACTCCCTAAAAATGTAACTAATTACGTTACTTAGTTACTTTTTATGCAAAGTAATGCGTTACAATATTACGTTACTCCCTAAAAATGTAACTAATTACGTTACTTAGTTACTTTTTATGCAAAGTAATGCGTTACAATATTGCGTTACTCCCCAAAAAAGTAACTAATTACGTTACTTAGTTACTTTTTATGCAAAGTAATGCGTTACAATATTGCGTTACTCCCCAAAAAAGTAACTAATTACGTTACTTAGTTACTTTTTATGCAAAGTAATGCGTTACAATATTGCGTTACTCCCCAAAAAAGTAACTAATTACGTTACTTAGTAACTTTTTATGGAAAGTAATGCATTACATTACTTTTGCGTTACTTTTTAAATTGTTTTTGATATAAAAAAGTCTGATTCTTATCAAATGTAAAAGCCCTTTCACACCAAAATGAAATGAAGTGAATAAGCCTAAGGCTAAAGGAATATTAAATTGACGTCTGTAAAGTAGAACTGTAGGAAAAGAAATTTCAACACTCTTCAGCAATGAGAAAAAAAGCACAAATGTTTTAATCTAAAGTAAGTTTTGCTTATTAGTACACTGCAGAAAATGCTTTCCGTACTTAGATTTTGTGTCTTGTTTCCAGCCAAAATATCTAAAAATTCTTAAATCAAGAAGGATTTTCTAGACAAGTAAAAATTATTGTCTTGTTTTTTCTGAAAACAATTAAAAATTAAGCGTTTTTGCTTGAAACAAGCAAAATAATCTCCCAATGCGGTAAGCAAAATAATCTTGTTTTCTGTTTGAAATAAAAACATTTTTTTGCTTACCCCAGTGGCAGATTATTTTTGCGTGTTTTAAGCAAAAACTCACTTAATTTTGACTTGTTTTTTTCTGAAAACAAGAAAATAATTATTTACTTGTCTAGAAAATCCTTCTTGATTTAAGTTTTTTTTTTATATATATATATATATTTGGCTGGAAACGAGACAAAAAATGTAAGTAAGAACAGTATTTTTGCAGTGTACGGTTGAATTGGATCAAAGGTCAGCAGCAAAGTCACTGGTTAATAAAATGGGATTAAATACATAAACGAAACAAAAGTAACTGCCGTTAGTTTTTTGAAAAAGTAACTCAGATATTTTCTTGGAAATGAAAAAGTAATGCGTTACTTCACTAGTTACTTGAAAAAGGTAATATTATTACGTAACTTGAGTTACTTGTAATGCGACACTGCACCTCGGTTTGGTCTTTTTGAAACTAGAAACACACATGAACGCTGCCACATGTGACGTTCCTGTCCATAAAGCTGCAAATCATCCCGTCACCTGCGTCTCCAACAGTTGCTTTGCTCCGTATCGATCGGTTCTGCTGCTGAACAGGCCTGTGAGGGTCCAAACGGGCACTTCATCAAAGCGTCCCGTCGAGACCTTCAGCATGTCAGCGTGTCTTAAATCATGTCCATCTGCTTAAGCACCCTCCAGACAATCCATTACATATCGATTAGAGCCACATCGATCGCAATTATGCACGTGCTTGTATTGTACTAGTGCTGATAGTAAATTGAGTTACGTCTGCACTGAAGTATTGCATATCATGAACTACACTAAAAGCTTCCTCAATCATAATCTGGGCCTGAAACTCTCCTTTAACCACTGTGATCTTTCTCTTTGTCTTCCTTTATTTCACTGAAGTGTTTTCGGAGCGGAACACTGAGACTGGATTGGAGTGCCACAACGACATGAACTGGATTTGTTTTGACTCGAGCTCTTTCTCAGTCAGCTCAGCCATCAGACAGACGGGAATATAAATAGTTAAAGATGAGTTGTACGTTTTAAAGCTCTTCTCGCAGCTGTCCTGAGCTCCTCAGAGACCTTCTCGGTTTCTGTCTGTCAGACTTCACGCAACTCTGAGCACGTTTGGATTTTAGTTTCTTTGTTTTTGCTGTGCAGTCAGACCCAGCGGTGGTAAATTCTCATGAATAAAACACACTGCGTCAACACACAGACACACTCAAGATGCCTAATCTATAATCTCATAGTGCTCATTAGACTTTATTAAATTAGATTTAAGCAAACAACTCTCACCCGTGATCAAGTCTGCATGGTTAGTCTTGTCTACTAAGACCTAAGCCACCACACTGAACACAATTCACATTTGCAATTAAGTAGATGCTTTTATTCACAGAGTCTTATATTGCATTTAAAGAAAGCGTTCGATCAGCTCTCACATTCCAATGGCACTTTCACAATTCCAGTGAATCAAACCAATGTTCTACACTCTAATAACACCCTAGCAACAACCCAGAATTCCTTGGCAACACTCTTATCAACAGTCCAAAACTCCCAAGCAACTCCTCTGAACACCTTGCTTCACCTCCAATGATCTGCTGTTAGAGTTACAGAAATGAACACACTAGCAACAACCCAGAACTCTCTAGTAACACCCCAGCAACAGCCAAAACTTCCTGGCAACACCGTAGCAACAACCCAGAATTCCTTGGCAATACCCTAGCTACAACCCAGAACTACCTAGAAACACCCTAGCAACAACCCAGAACTACCTAGAAACACCCTAGCAAAAATCTTTAACTCCTTAGAAACACCCTACCAGCAAACCAGAACTTCATAGCAACATCTTAGCAACAACCCCAAATTCTTTGGCAACACCGGCAATAAGCCAGAACTCCCTAGAAACATCCTAGCAGCAGGCCAGAACTTCCTTGCAACACCCTAGCAACACCCTAGAAATCCTTGGCAACAGCCTAGCAACAACACAGAACTGCCTAGAAACACAGTAGCAACAAACCAGAACTTCCTGGCAACACCATAGCAATGAGTCAGAACTACCTAGAAACATCCTAGCAGCAGGCCAAATCTCCATGACAACACCCTAGCAACAAGACAGAACTGCCTAGAAACACCCTAGCAACAAGCCAGAACTTCCTGGCAACACTTTAGCGACAACCCAAAATTCCTCGGCAACACCCTAGCAACAAGCCAGAGCTCTCTATAAACATCCTAGCAGCAAGCCAGAACTTCCTTGCAACACCCTAGCAACAACCCAGAATTCCTTTCCAACAGCCTAGCAACAACCCAGAACTGCCTAGAAACACCTTAGCAACAAACCAGACCTTCCTGGCAACACCATAACAACAAGTCAGAACTCCCTAGAAACATCCTAGCAGCAGGCCAAATCTCCATGGCAACAACCTAGCAACAACCTATAACTCCCTAGTAACACCAAAGCAACAAGTCAAAACTTCATGGCAACACTATAGCAACAACCCAGAATTCTTTGCCAACACCCTAGCAACAAGCCAGAACTTCCTGGCAACACCTCAGCAACAATTTAAAATTCATTGGCAACAGCATAGCAACAAGCCAGTATTCCCTAGAAACATCCTAGCAGCAAGCCAGAAGTTCCTTGCAACACCCTAGCAACTTCTCAGCACACCTTACCTCACCTCCAGAACCTCACCTCAGAAATGAACACCCTAGCAACAAGCCAGAACTCCCTGGCAACACCCTATTAACAGCCCAAAAACTCCCTAGCAACTCCTTGGAACACCTTGCATCGCCTCCAATGATCTGCTGTTAGAGCTACAGGGATGAACACCCTAGCAACAACCCAGAACCTTCGGGTAACACCCTAGCAACATTCCAGATATTCATAGCAACAAGCAGTCTTGTTCACAAAGTGTCCAGTTGTAGTTTATATATTGAGCTTGATGAAGAGTTTGATTGAGGTGAGCTGAGATGTGCAGTTTATACAGTACTGTTATACGCCCCTGTAGTCTGTCATACAGTGTGTTTTGTCAGTGCTCACCTTTGAAGCACAACACTAATGTGACAGAACCATCCGTCTTCCACATCACTGACCTCTGCTCATCATCAGAAGCTTCTCCTGTCTTTAATTAGTGTTCAGATGATCAGCACAGGACAGTTATTGTTACTGACGGTGTTCAGATCACAGCGGCTTATTTATCTGAACACAAACCGTGAATCAGACACTCATCAATCACTCTCACTCAGCACAGCTCAAGACATTTACATATTAATCAATCATTCAGACTCACTTGTTACACTGCTTTTCTTGCTTAGATTTTTTGTCTTGTTTCCAGAATATCAAGAAGGTTTTTCTAGACACGTTAGCATTACTGTCTTGTTTTCAGAAAAAAAGAAGTCAAAATTAAATGAGTTCTTGCTCAAAACAAGCAAAATAATCTGCCATTGGGTTGAGCAAAAATATCGTATTTCATGCTGAAAACTAGATTATTTGTCTTACCCCTTCGGCAGATTATTTTGCTTGATTTAAGCAAAAACTTAATTTTGAAAACAAGACAATCATTTTTACTTGTCTAAAAAATCCTTCTTGATTCAAGACTTTTTAGATAATTTAGCTGGAAACAAGACAAGAAATCTAAGTAAGAAAAACATTTGTAATCCTGAAGATCCTGAAGAGTAAAATGTTTACAAATGATTTGTGATATAGTGGCTGTATACTAAAGGGACAATTCAGGAAAAATCTTCTTCGTTTTTAAATCAAGAATCAGACTGCAATAAAACAGGTTATTTCTTTCAAGCATCTGATCTGAAAATATTTTCTGTGCTGTTTTAATGTGCTCCTCTTCCATGACTGCATACTGATACAGTTTTACTGGAGCAACAGCGCCACCTAGTGCTTCATCTCTATTACTACCACATAAACACTTCTAAACAGATGAACAAAACAGATAAAACTTCTTACTATATTTGAGACCTTTTAAAAAACATTTTTTTCTGTTCACAAATGACAACATCTACATTTAGTTCTTTACAAAAAGTTAAATTATTAATGCAATTGCATTCATACAATAAAACATTGTGTGTATTTGTTATAGATTTATAATAACATGAAAATTCATGTTGTCTGGCATAATCAGTCAGTAGCATAATATTTCCACACTACAGAAAATAAATCCTACAAACATTTGATTACTGAACTATGGTGGCTATTTTAGGACAAGGGCGCCATCTAAAGGAATAAACATCAAACTACACATACAATCTTTCTCTTCCTCTCTCTGTGTGTGTGTGTGTGTGTGTGTGTGTGTGTGTGTGTGTGTGTGTGTGTGTGTGTGTGTGTGTGTGTGTGTGTGTGTGTGTGTGGTTTATACTGATTTGGCTTCAAAATACAAACTAGCACATGGTGATATTTCTGCAATAGATCTTGTCTCTTATTAAATGTTTTGTAAGGAATTTCACTCTTCATTCTTACACAAAAACATTTACTCTCCATAATCTCTCATACTCTGCATCACTTCAGCATGAATGGGAAGTTTTTCTAACACAGTCCAGCATTTCAAAAGATTGAGACAGAGTCCACCTTTGACACGGGCTGAATTCTGATCTGGTTTCTATTTTATTTCTATCAGTAATTATTCTTTAACTTTACTTGATATTTTGATTAAAACAAAAATGGTGTATAATCTCAGTTCTTCTAGCATCTCTCCTAAATGTGTTTTTCATTTTTATGATCTAGACTCAAACACAATGTTCAACATACTGATATTAGAACTCAGTTTAATGAATTTATTTATGCACAGTGTTGGGGAAAGTTACCACTAAAAGTAATGCATTACAATATACGTTACTCCCTAGAAAAGTAACTAATTACATTACTTTTTTGCGTTACTTTTGCATTACTTTTTAAATCTGGGCAGGGCTTGTTTGTTTTTAATGTAAAAAGTATAAGTAAGAAGTAAAATTTTTGTCAATGTTTTTTGTGTCTGTACAGTAGAACTGTAGGAAAAGGAAGTTCAACACTCTTCAGCAATGAGAAAAATGGAGCACAAATGTTAGTTAATCTAAAGTACGTTTTGCTTATGGTTGAACTGGATCAACAAAGGTCAGCAGCAAAGTCATTGGTTAATAAAATGGGATTAAATACATAAAGGAAACAACTTTTTGAAAAAGTAACATTGTTTTTGGAAATGAAAAAGTAATGTGTTACCTTACTAGTTACTTGAAAAAAGTAATATTATTATGTAACTCGGGTTACTTGTAATGCATTACCCCAAACGCTGTTTATGCATGATGTGATTTTGACTATAATCGGTCATCAGATTTGACGGCAGCAGGGTTCAGGTCTCTGGTCCAGTTGAACAGTGTTTCAGCGATCAGCTTTTATGTAATTTTCTCTCTCGGCCACTGGTGAATGAGGCTAATCCATGTGTGGATCTCAAACTGAAACAATCCAGCAGAGATTTGTTAAAAATAGCCTTGTTTGAACAGAGGCCTTTGTGCTGCTCTTTATGTAACAGAAGCTGCCAGTGTTCACCTGCTTTGTGCTTCAGTCCAGCGTATGAAATACTGCTTTATAACAGCAAGTGCAAATACAGCATCTCCCTCAATACTCACTGGAGAATCAGCAGAAATACTCTGTTTACTGCAGTGTGCGCTTTCATATTTATTGTGTCTGCAGTGTGTTGTGGGCCATGGATTGAGAGTGACTCACGTGCGGGACAGACGTGGAGCGCGGCCAGCAGTGCAGGTGACAGATGCATCGCAGAGAATCCCCTTAGATGTGCTGCTTACAGTAATACACACACACGTCACACACACACATGCCAACACACAGCAGCTCACGAACACACTGCGATTTCGACCATCTGCAGTGAGTTCAGTTCAACACTATTCTGTTGCAGGAAATAATAGTTCAGTGTTCTTTAGAATATGGGTTCTCATGCATCTTAATGCACATGAGCATCAGGATCCCAGTGCATGTGGTGGGCTATTCTGATGGTTACTATAGCAACAGTGTGAGTGGGTACTATGCTGTGGGTTACCATAGTAACACTGTGTGTGTGTGTGTGTGTGTGTGTGTGTGTGTGTGTGTGTGTGTGTGTGTGTGTGTGTGTGTGTGTGTGTGTGTGTGTGCGCTATAGTAACAGTGTCTGAACTATACTCTAGTATATTTACAGTGTACTATAGTAACTGTATGATGCTGCAGGTTACCATAGAAACACTGTGTGTGTGTGTGTGTGTGTGTGTGTGTGTGTGTGTGTGTGTGTGTGTGTACATTATAGTAACTCTAGGTTACCATAATAACCATATGTGTACTATGCTGAAGGTTACCATAGTAACAGTGTGGGTTGGGTACTATGCTCCGGATTACCATAGTAACAGTGTGTGTACCATAGTAACAGTGTCTGAACTATAATCTGTTACCATAGTAACAGTGTGTGTATGGTGCTGCAGGTTACCATAATAACAGTGTGTGTACTATGGGGCAGGTTACTATAGCAACAGTGTGTGTACACTATAGTAACAGTGTCTGTACTCTAGGTTACCATAATAACAGTGTGTATTATGCTGCAGGTTACCATAGCAACCATGTTTTTACTAAACTCTAGGTTACCATAGTAACGGTGTGTGTACTATGCTCCAGGTTACCATAGTAACAGTGTGTGTACCATAGTAACAATGTCTAAAATATACTCAGTTACCATAGTAACAGTGTGTGTGTGTGTGTGTGTGTGTGTGTGTGTGTGTGTGTGTGTGTGTGTGTGTGTGTGTGTGTGTGTGTGTACAATGCTGCAGGTTACCATAGTAACAGTGTGTGTACTATGCTGCAAGTTACTATAGCAACAGTGTGGGTGGGTACTATGCTCCAGGTTACCATAGTAACAGTGTGTGTACCATAGTAACAGTGTCTGAACTATACACTGTTACCATAGTAACAGTTTGTGTACGATGCTGCAGGTTTCCATAATAACAGTGTGTGTACTATGCGGCAGGTTACTATAGCAACAGTGTGGGAGGGTATTATGCTGCAGGTTACCATAGTAACAGTGCGTGTACCTTAGTAACATTGTCTGAATTATACTATGGTAAGTGTCTGTACTATATTCTAGGTTACCATAGTAACAGTGTGTGTACCTTAGTAACATTGTCTGAATTATTCTATGGTAACAGTGTCTGTACTATATTCTAGGTTATCATAGTAACAGTGTGTGTACTATACTACACTGCAGGTTGCCATAGTTGCTATAGTAACAGTGTGTGCAGGAGTAAGTGGGTGGGGCCCAAAGCTTCATGAAGGTCTGAGCTGGAACAATGTAAGGAAACAGGCACTGCCTTTAGTTGAAGAAGCTGAAGTGAAAAAGAAAACAAAAACAGGAAATCGGCCTGCATTTCATCTGTGAAAGAGAACTGAAGGATAAAGACAGATTACAGTATAAACAAAGAGCATGAGAGAAAACTCTGGATGGATGATACTGGACTGCAACAGATATGAGAAAATATTCAGATGGAAATGCTGTTATTAAATATACGGCCATAGATCTTGTGCTGTGAGTGTGTGCATGTCACAATACATTGTCTGAAAGCAGCTTCACAGAGAATTGAGCTCTAATACCGGCAATAAGCAACACCCCTCTGCTGCCACATATTCAACTAATACATACCTGAAACTGTACAGTAGAAAATATCTGTAGTAAAAATGGTAGCATTTAAATGAACTAGTTTCAAGCCACGTAACATCACTGAATCAAGCACTACAGTGCACACACATAATATTATTCATTTTTACACCAGCCTGATTTAGAATGAGGTATTTACATACTATTTAAAATATTTATTTTATGATCTCATTATGATAAGGAGTGTAAATTCTTCGTGAGGATCTTGCAGAGGTCACGGTCAAACCACCTGGCACATGACACACAAACACACACACGCACGCAGAGGCGCACGCGCACGCGCTCGCCGTGACGTCACGTGATGATGAGGGCCTCAGCACCATCTGTCTGTCAGACAATAGCGGCTCCTGCTTTTGTGTCTCCGCAACACCAGCGATATTACAGCATCAGACGGACACCGGACGCGCGGAGAGCTCGACTCACAGGTCAGATCCATACTGTCATCCTGATCTCGTCCATGACATGATCCGCCTTATTACCTGCTTGCTGTCCGTCTCATTTACATCTCATTCATACAGCGGCACGCGAGCTCAATAAAACGTTCGTTTATGCCAGGAATCAGTCACTATTTCTGCCACGTAAATGTCTTGTATTTGTAATACTAGCGCTTTTGGGCGGTTGCTATGGGCAGGAGACCTGTTGCTATGGGCGCGTGTGTGCCGCGGGAGCGCGCGCTATCAATACAACATTGCCTTTGTCCGGCTGCTGGAGACAATAAACATGAAAATCTGCATGATGCAGCGATGCATGCGAGTCTCACAGCTACGGCTCACATTTTATACTGACATTTAATGCTGATCACATTCCTTTGAAGAAATAGAAACAGACACAAATGTGTCACTAGCTGTCATTTGTGACACAAATGTATCCTGTGCCTTGTCAAATGTGACAGATGCATGCGGGAAACACTGTTTTTAATCTCATTGGAGATTTCTAAAGGAAACTGACTCAGTTTCATCATTAGTGCATGTATTTTGGTGATTATTGATTTTTTGATTGTATGCGGATGGTCTATATGAAGGTTGTAGGACGGTTGTAAAACATGAAGCTCATGTGGGCAGGAGACCATGCTGTGGACTAAGAACAATTACATAAATGTACTTCTCACAAGCTGTCTTTATCACAATGTGCAAATGATGAGAACATATTCTCCCAAGATCAGATCTGAGCTGCTCATGCAGAGAAACACTGCAAAAAATGCTTTTCTTACTTAGATTTTTTGTCTTTTTGCAAGACAAAATATCTAAAAATTCTTAGATCAAGAAGGATTTTCTAGACAAGTCAATTTTTTGTCTTGTTTACAGAAAAAAGAAGTCAAAATTAAGTTTTTGCTTAAAGCAACCAAAATAATCTTCTTTCAAGCAGAAAACTAGATTATTTTGCTTACCCCATTGGGAGATTATTAAGCTTGTTTCAAGCAAAAACTCAGACAATATTTTTTACTTGCCTAGAAAATCCTTCTTGATTTAAGAATGTTTAGATATTTTGGCTGGAAACAAGACAAAAAAAATCTAAATAAGAAAAGCAGTGTGTTTCTTCCTTTCTGCAGATGGTTAACATACTGAACTCTGTTAAATCATCTAAAACTGTATGTGTAATTCTTTTACAAACGCTATTCATGCGTTATTTCTGATCTGATGCAGTATTTACGGTTGCATTGCAGTATTTACTATTTAAAAACAAACACTTTCTCATATGCTTCTATTGCTTATAAACTTTCTCTTATGCTTATAAGCTTCTTTTTTTTCTGAAAATAAGACTTGACTAGAAAATCCTTCTTGATTTAAGAATGTTTATATATTTTGGCCGGAAACAAGACAAAAAATCTAAATAAGAAAAGCATTTTTTTGCAGTGTATTAGAGAAACATCTGAGACAAAATACATACTTCAACAAAAATTGAGAATACCATGGAGTCAATAGAAATAGAAAAGAAAACATCTGAGTGCTAAGGTTTCCTGTAGGATCATACACTGTAAAAAAAAAAAATATTTATTTATTTTTTTTTTTTTCAGAAAAAAGGTACAGAAGCTGTCTCTGGGATGATACCATTTCAAAAGAAACACCTCTGTACCTTATTTACCCCTAAAAGCAGCGTTTTAGTAGCTGAAGTGCAGATATTAGTATCTAAATGATACATATTAGTACATTTTGAAAGTAACAGTGTACCTTTTTTCGAAAGTGAATGATCAAGCTTGTTCAACAAAGTTTTTCTGCCAAAAGTCAGAAAAGCATTTTTTTGCAGTGTTCTCATGATGTGTGTCAGTCATGTCTGGATTATTTTAAGGGCCTGATTTGTTTGTGAAATGAAGGAGAAGATGAGAGATGGGATTAGATAAAAGAGTTAAAACACTCCAACTATATTTTATGATATTAATATTTGACAAATACTTTCAGCTGCTAAAATGATTGTAATGCTCCACACATTTCACTGCAAAAAATGCTTTTCTTACTTAGATTTGTTGTCTTGTTTCCAGCCAAAATATCTAAAAATTCTTAAATCAAAGAGGATTTTCTGGACAAGCAAAAATTATTGTCTTGTTTTCAGAAAAAAAAGTCAAAATTAAGTGAGTTTTTGCCTAAAACGAGCAAAATAATCTCCCAGTGGGGTGAGAAAAATACTCTTATTTCAAGATGAAAGCTAGATTATTTTTCTCACCCCATTGGCAGAATATTTTGCTTGTTTTAAGCAAAAACTCACTTAATTTTGACATATTTTGTCTGAAAACAAGACAATAAGTGTTACTCGTCTAGAAAATCCTTCTTGATTTAAGAATTTTTAGATATTTTAGCTGGAAACAAGACAAAAAATCTAAGTAAGAAAAGCATTTTTTGCAGTGTTGACAGTGTTTGTGTCTGTCATCTCTCATATTTTCCTCTTGGATTGAGTGGAGAGCTGCTGATGAGTCACTAACTAGCTGCAGTAAAGTAGTTTAGTCAGTTATTGGCCATCTGTGGGCTGTTTTTTGTCCGGCGCAGCAGGCGTCAGTCTCTCTGAAGCAGCTTTCACACAAGAGTCTGAATCTGGAGAAACTGCCAAACAGAAGATCAGCACAATGTCAGTCTGTGTGTGTGTGTGTGTGTGTGTGTGTGTGTGTGTGTGTTTGTCTCACGTGCTGCACTGATAATTAGCTTCACTCTGCTGTAAGACGGATGAGATGCTCACCTTAACAAACTCAGACCATAGTGAAAGAGGTCTGCACAGGTGAAAGCTGATGACTTCGTCCAGTGAATATATGCAATACCCCCTCAATGCATTATGAGGTTTGATTATTTTACACTGAAAAGGCTTTTCCTCAAAGCAGTTGGGTGTGTTTCAAAGTGTAAATTCCACATTCAGGCGACACTGATGTTGTTAAACAGGAATCAAATTGCTAAAATGATTGTGGTAGATGGCAAAACTTCAGATCATACACCGCATGATTCAAATATCTGGAAAATGAATAGAAAGTATTCACATAAAAGGGAAAAAATGAAAATAAAAAGTATTTAAGAGAAGTACACTGCTAAAAATCCTTAAATCAAGAAGGATTTTCCAGACAAGTAAATTTTTTTGTCTTGTTTTCAGAAAAAGAAGTCAAAATTAAGTTGTTTTTTGCTTAAAACAAGCAAAATAATCTGCCAATGGGGTAAACAAAATAATCTTCTTTTAAGCAGAAAACTAGATTATTTTGCTTACCCCATTGGCAGATTAATTTGCTTGTTTCAAGCAAAAACTCACCTAATTTAAACTTATTTTTTTCTGAAAACAAGACAATTTTGACTTGTCTAGAAAATACTTCTTGATTTAAGAATTTTTAGATATTTTGGCTGGAAACAAGACAGAAAATCTAAGTAAGAAAAGCATTTTTGCAGTGTATTGTTCAGTAACTATTTATATACACTGCTGTTTAATAGTTTGGCACAATTTTTAAAGTCTTTTCTCACCAAGGCTGCATTTGTTTGATCAAAAATGCAGTAAAAATTGTACAATATTATTCTAATTTGAAACAGCTGTTTTCTATGTGAATATCTGTTAAACTGTAATTGATTGCTGTGATCAAAGCTGAATTTTCAGCATCATTACTCCAGTCTTTAGTGTCACATGATCCTTCAGAAATCATTCTAATATACTGATTTGCTGATCAAGAAAGCTTTCTGATTATTATCAATTATGAACACAGCTGCACAATATTTTTTGTGGAAAACATCATACATATTATTTTTTTAGGATTTACTAATGAACAGAAAATTCAAAAGAACAGCATTAATTTGAAATAGAAATCTTTTGTAACATTATAAATGTCTTTACTGTCACTTTTGATTTGATTTAATGCAATTTAATGCATCCTTCATGAATAAAAGTATTATTATTAATATTAATTTTAACTAAAAATAAATACATTTAATGACCAGAAACTTGAACAGCAGTGTTTCATACTCATCAGTGTTGCCAAGTGCGCAGTTTTCCAGCGGAATTAGGCTACTCTAACATTGTTGCCGTGGGTTGTTTTTGATTTAGCCCTTGAAATGCAAATTTACCAGGGGAACCCCAAAAAAAACATGTATTTTATCCCCCAGAATGCATTTTTTTAACAGGGACCCCCCTTGAAATGCAATTGGGATGGTTTTGTTGTGAAAACCTGGCAACCCTGCATTCAACTCTCATCAGAATGATGGTGTTTTTAAGATGAGCAACAGAAACCACCACAATATTTTGCATTGGGAATAGTAGGATTTCTAGTGCGTTTGGACTGTTACGCATTCTGTTTTGGCAAACGGTGAAGAAACGGTTCGTCTGATTAGCTGACGCAGATGTATGTCACAAGCCTATTATTCCTTCAAACAAGGAGAAAAGCTTTCTGATTATTAACAATGTTGAACAGTTGTGCTGCACTATATTTCATACATATATATATATATATATATATATTTTTTAGGATTTACAGATGAATAGAGTTCAACAGAACAACATTTATTTGAAATATTAATGTTTTTTAACATTACAAATGTCTTTACTGTCACTTTTTTGGGGGGACAATTAAATTTGTTATTAATTTGGAATTATTGATTCATTTCCTTCAACTAAAATTATTTAAAATTTAAAAAACAATTATACGTAAATTATTTAAAAATTATCTATGGTTTCTTTTTGCATTAATAATATATTACCTTCCTATTTGATAATGTAAAGCTGCTTGACTTGACTTGACTTTTCATTTAATTTAATGCAATTTAATGCATCCTTGATGAATAAAATTTTTAATTTGAATAAAAAAATAATAATTTAATGACCCAAAACTTGAACAACAGTGTTTGATACTCATGTTGCATTCAACTCTCATCAGAATGATGGTGTTTTTAAGATGAGCAACAGAAACCACCACAATATTTTCCATTGGGAAAAGTAGGATTTCTAATGCGTTTGGACTGTTACGCATTCTATTTTGGCAAACGGTGAAGAAACGGTTCGTGTGATTAGCTGACGCAGATGTATGTCACAAGCCTATTATTCCTTCAAACAAAGAGCTCAGTTTTCCTGCAGATTGTGCAAATCTAAGCCATAAGGTTATGATCCTGAACTGTGAACGTCTCGGTTTGAGCTCAGCTGAGCTGGAGAAAGTCCACAGAGCAGTCCATAGAGTTTTTCATAAAGTACTGGTTTTAGGGTGGAAGTAGCTAGTTTTGATTGCCTTCTGATGCTTAAACGGCGCCGTAGTGGTATATTTGGAGATTCATCAATGCCTAGTTGAAGCTAGTTAAAAAGCCAGTTCCTTCTGCAGATATTTGTCTGTCAGTGGAGAGCGTCCGCTCGCACATCTCGTCCTTCGCTTCCCGTGTTGGCGGCATTGGCCCAGGCACGCTGCCCTCCTCCGTCCCCTCTTCCTGTGGCAGGATGCTGGGCTGCGCTGACGTTCCTGTGCGGAGCGTACTGGTTATGATGTGTTTACACGCCGAGGAGCTCACAGGCGCTCGACGCGGCCAGCTGCTGCTTCCTGCCCTCCGCGGGACCAGCGGCACCAAGAACCAGAGCAGGATGCCATGGGGAAAAAGCGCGGGTCAGTTGCGGCTGCTGGGCAAAACGGCTGGACGTGCTCATGCCAGGTAGAAAAAATTAACATTCGAACAATTTATGATTTAGATTTAGATTTTTTTTTAACATTTAACCCTCTATGGTACGGAGTTGCCATATGGCAACAATTAATTTCTACTGATTTCCTTTTTATTCTGAATAAAATACAGTATATTGGAATATTCTAATTAAAAGGGCCAGCTCTAAGGTAGTCAGTGATGTGCTGTTTTTTAAGTAAAATTATATTAGAATGTTCCTAAGCCTCACATCTTAGATTTTTTGTCTTGTTTCCAGCCGAAATATCTAAAAATTCTTAAATCAAGAATTATTTTCTAGACAAGTACACGTTAATGTCTTGTTTTCAGAAAAAAGAAGTTCAAATTAAGTGAGTTTTTGCTTGAAACAAGCAAAATAATCTCCCAATGGGGTGAGCAAAATAATCTAGTCTTCTGCTTGAAATAAGAGTATTTTTCTTACCCCATTGGCAGATTATTTTGCTTGTTTCAAGCAAAACCTCACTTAATTTTGACTTCTTTTTTCTGAAAACAAGACAATCATTTTTACTTGTCTAGAAAATCCTTCTTGAATTTTTAGATACAAGACAAAAAATCTTTTTGCAGTGTGAAGTGCTCCAGAAACGGCTCTGTTAACCTCATTTCTGAACATCTCTTCTCAAGCGGGATTTTTTTGCTTCATCTTTAGTTAGTAAATTACATATTTATGTTGACAAATCAACATAAATATTTTACTAAATGGTAACATCAGTAATTTGATTCCAGTTATTTATTAATTTGAAGTGTTTATTGTAGTATAGTGGTATTTATGCATGAATAAGAAAATTATTTATTCTTTTCAGAAAATGAAAACCGTAATATTTGACAGAAAGGGCAATAGGAAGAGTGCATTGGCTCTGTGTATATGAGTGTGTTTATGTGTCTGCATGTGCATTTGGCAGATTTTGATGGACATTAAGATTGGATGCATCAGTTTCTAAAAGAAATGTGCATTTGAATTGAAAAGAAAAATCGTAATTTAACAGAAAATCTAATTTTGGACATTTTCCATTGTGGTACAGTGTTGCCATGGCAACGATTTCCTAAATACACCCCCAAAAATTATTTTTCTCAAAAATCTTTTTAATTTGTATAATTGAAGCTATTTTATGTAATAAAAACTTATGTGAAAAAATATGTCATGGTTGGAACATAATGCGTACCATAGAGGGTTAACTAGTCAAAAACCAAAGCAAAAGAAGTGCAGCACACAAGTTCAACATGCTGGAAATGTAAAACGAATTCACTTGTTAAATATATATAGAGAAAAGATGAAATGAAGCAAATAATGCCTTAAACATATCCTATATGTCCAGAAATAATGTTAAGGCGAGACTCTTTCAGTCAAATTTGAGATTTTAAGCTTTTTGAAGTGTGTTTTCAGACTAGTGGAAGGAAAACATCCAAAAGACACTGTTATGTGTTTCTTTCATAGCACTTCTATCTATTTGTGTCTAAAGTTTTGAATTGCAATACATATTTTTAAAGGTTGTTTTCTCAAAATGAGTTTTTTCTCCTACACTGAGCCATAAATCTCCACTTCAGTAGCACTTACACACCAAACTTTACATTTTTATTCCTGTCTATATCCTGAAGGTTTTTACAGAGGGATTTGTTCATATATAATTTGCTTGATTATATACAACATTTTATTCCCCCAATAATTGTAAATAAATATATATATGTACATATTAGAGCCGTCAAACGATTAATCACATCCAAAATAAAAGTTTGTGTTTACATACTATACATTTGTGTACTGTGTATGTTTATTATTTATATAAATATATAAATATATTTATATATATATATTTATATTTATATAAATATATATAAATATATAAATACACACACATGCATGTATATATTAAGGAAAAATATTTAGATTTATATCTAAAATATTTATACATGTATATGTGTGTATTTATAGTACATAATAAATATACAAAGTAAACACACATATAGTATGTAAACATAAACTTTTATTTTGGATGCGATTAATCGCGATTAATCGTTTGACAGTCCTAATAAATATATATATATATATATATATATATATATATATATATATATACTGCTTTTTGTCTGAATTATGAAGTGACAAAATGACATACCCAAAATTCCCTCTGTAAAAACATTTGACTCTAATATTCCAAAAAAAAAATTGAACAAGAATTTTGAAACGGACTTCATCCAGTGTTTAGATTTTTGTACTAGAAATGTATGCAAATTAGTGCATATTTCAATAAACAATGCCTCATTTGCATATTTAAACCTAACATTATAATATCCCTATAAAACAAATGTTATAGGCAGAATATAGACGTTCTGTTTTAAAGGTCAACTCAAAGCTAAAAAAAACAAGGCAATTTGAATTCAAAATGAATAAAAGTGTAAGAGCAGTAAATTATTATTAACAGTAAATGCTTTGTAAAAATGTCATCCAAGCATGAAATATCAAACAGTCATATTTTCTTGTAACTGTTGTCAATGGAATATTGTCAGCGTGTTTGAATGTAAAGTTTGCTAATATTTTTATTCAAAACTACAATTCTTTGATTTAAAGAAAAAAATCCTTGCAAAACATTAAATTCAAATGAATCAATAAACGCTGAAAAAAAAAATCACCCAGCCCTAAGTGAATGTCAGTCTGTTTGTAAAGTTACTGACAACTGGGCATGAAATCAGAGTCTCCAAATTTGGTTTTGGAAACAGATTAAACGCTACAGAATTGTTAGAAGAATAGCAAGTTTATGGATCGAACACTGCATCATTTTCTTGCATAACGAATGAACCTGGTTGGCGGTTCACATTACTTAACTGTTGAACTCTCCAAACTATAAGAAGCTTTCCTGGTGCAATCTGGATTAAGACCGTAAGCAAGACGCTGTCAGAGAGTGTGAAGCAGATTACAGGCGATCTGTCTCAGTCGAGCTGCTGAGGAGAACTAAAGCGTGATTCTAGCTCAGATGTTTTCAAATAGTGCCACTTCTCCAGCCACAAGCTAAAAACACTGTGCTTTTGCTCAGGGTGCTATTTTGTAGTTGTTGTCATGTTGCAATAAAAAATGTTAATCAGAAACCTCAGATTAAACAACTTAAAATGTTAGGATAATCAAAGCCATTGAATCTCAGTGCACCAAATCATTTTAGTAAATCTATTATGCATATAAATGCACTAATTGGGACACTGCAAAAAAGGCTTATTTTACTTAGTATTTTTGTCTGGTTTCTAGTCAAAATCTAAAAAAATTCTTAAATGAAGATGCATTTACTAGATAAGCAAAATGATATTTAGAAAAAACTCAATTAAGTGCAGTTTGTTTAACCCCTTAACTATCACCGTCCCGCCTCCGGGACGCTTGACGCTCTTTTTTTCATTCATTTTTTTAATAATTCTCATAAATTATACATCATTTGAAAGCTTAGAAGCCCAAGAATCATCCTGTGGAAACTTTAAAATCAGTAATTGCGTTATCATGGAAGTGGTGCTTTAAAATCCTTTGGTGTCAAATGTCATGCATTACGGTCTTTTATAATCAAAACTTTTTATAATCTTGACAAAAAAACATAATTGGAAAGAGTCTCAGGATTTCATATTTGGTTGTTATTTTATGATACAAATTTAGAAATTTGTGACAGAAAAATTATATGGAGTTTAAATGGTGGTTGTTTGTGGTATGATGCCCTAAATAAACTTTCACAGGAACCTCAATTTTTTTCATATCAACTTCAAATTTGGAACATAACTTATTTAGTCATAGGGCTTCAATTTAATAGCACATTTAGGGTACAACCTGTTATTTAAAATATGTATTTTATACCAAATGTAATACAAATTGTACAGTGCATTTTGTTTACAGTAAAGTTAAACCTCTATAACTTACTAAGAGTTTAATTTTTTGAAAAAAATCCGCTTCTGCAATAATCTGTCTTCTTAAAAAAGAGACCTTAGATCTGTATTCCAAAGTGTTCATGAATTACAACAATTTGAGTTTGGATAGTGCACTTCCATGTCTATTTTAAAAAATGGGGGTGACAGTTAAAGGGATAAAATAAGTCTATTATTTGCAAGTGGGGTAAGAATATAGATCATTTTATTTGTTTCCAGGGGGAAAACAATAAATTAAGTGCATTTTGCTTAAAACAACATTAAAGATTAAATATCTAATATTTTGCTTATGTAGTAAATGCATCTTAATTTTTTGATATTTGGACTAGAAAGTAAGATGAGCCGGATATGCAGTGGATATTTCTAGTCTGTTGAGTGATTTTTGGTGCTGTGATTGCAAACGTGAATAATATCATTAAGAACATAATGTCTACACTGCAAAAAAATGCTTTTCTAGCTAAGATTTTTTGTCTTCTTTCTAGACAAAATATCTAAAAATTCTTAAATCAAGAAGGATTTTCTAGACAAGGAAAATTATTGTCTTGTTTTCAGGAAAAAGAAGTCAAAATTAATTGAGGTTTTGCTTGAAACAAGCAAAATAATCTGCCAATGGGGTGAGAAAAATAATCTTATTTCAAGCAGAAGACTAAATTATTTTGCTCACCCCATTGGCAGATGCTTGTTTCAAGCAAAAACTCACTTAATTTGAACTTCTTTTTCTGGAAACAAGACAATGTCTAGAAAATAATTCTTGATTTGAGAATTTTTAGATATTTCGGCTGGAAACAAGACAAAAAATCTAAGCTAGAAAAGCAGTGTATATCGCATTGTAGCTTCAGTGTAGCTTGATTGTAGTTGAATTGTTGTGAGAAGTTTAGTTTGTATATAATGGCAGTGTAACCTTTAGTGTGCTTTTGTTCCCTCGCTCTATAAAAGTCACCTTATTGTGGCCTGTCGTATGAAACAACAATGAATCTCAACATGTGGAGGGGGTGGGGGGATTTCAGGTTTAAAAATAAGCTGACCGTTCTTCCGGCAAGAGAAAAAACAAGCCTGAATGTCTTCATTCCATCAGCGGAAGAGCAGAGCTCTAGTTTGCTTGATTCAGACGATGTGTGTAACTCAAACTGTGTTAAGTGTGCATTCGATGTCTTGTGTGTTTAGAACATTTCTCTAGATTTAAAGCACGTTTAATCAACACCAGCAGCTGAGATTGAACAGAACAATGAAATGTATCTGCGTCATTCAGCTTCCTGTTAGCAATAGCCAGGAGATTCTTTAAATGCACTATTGACAGATTTAATGAGCGATGACAGACCTGTGTCTGCCTCGCTGTTCATTAAAGACACAAGAATGTCTAACATCTAAGCAACGTGCATTGCATTCAAAATTCACATTTTATCACTTTCCCTGAGAATCAAACCCATGACTCTGGTGTTGCTAGAACTGTCACAGTCTGCTGTTTGAGCTACAGGAATGCTGTGTGTTTCTAAATAGTAAATATTGCAATGCAACCCTAAATACTGCATCAGCTCAGAAATAATGCATGAATAGCATTTGTAAAAGAATTACACATACAGTTTTAGATGATTTATCAGAGAGTTCAGTATGTTAACCATCTGCAGAAAGGAAGAAACACACTGCTTTTCTTATTTAGAAAAAAAGAAAATATCTAAACATTCTTAAATCAAGAACGATTTTCTAGGCAAGTAAAAAAAATTGTCTTGTTTTCAGAAAAAATAAGTTAAAATTAAGTGAGTTTTTACTTGAAAAAAGCAAAATAATCTCCCAATGGGGTAAGCAGAATAATCTAGTTTTCTGCTTGAAAGAAGATTATTTTGCTTGTTTCAAGCAAAAACTCTGAAAACAAGACAAAAAAAATTTGACGGTCTAGAAAATCTTTCTTGATTTAAGAATTTTGAGATATTTTGGCTTGAAACAAGACAAAAAATCTAAGTAAGAAAAGCATTTTGCAGTGTCTTTTTTTTAATCTAAGAGCTGAATGAATAAGCTTTCCATTAATGTATGGTTTGTTAGGATAGAACAATATTTCGATACAACTATTTGAAAATCTGCAATCTGGTGCAAAAAAATCTAAATATTGAGAAAATCGCCTTTAAAGTTGTCCAGATCTACACTGCAAAAAATGCTTTTCTAGCTAAGATTTTTTGTCTTGTTTCTAGACAAAATATCTAAAAATTCTTAAATCAAGAAGGATTTTCTAGACAAGTAAAAATTATTGTCTTGTTTTCAGAAAAAAGAAGTCAAAATGAGGTGAGGTTTTGCTTGAAACAAGCTAAATACTCTTATTTCAAGCAGAAGACTAGATTATTTTGCTTACCCCATTGGCAGATTATTTAGCTTGTTTCAAGCAAAAACCCACTTAATTTGAACTTCCTTTTTCTGAAAACAAGACATTAATGTGTACTTGTCTAGAAAATAATTCTTGATTTAAGAATTTTTTTATATTTCGACTGGAAACAAGACAAAAAATCTAAGCTAGAAAAGCATTTTTTGCAGTGTAGTTCTTAGCAATGCATATTACTAATCAAAAATTAAGTTTTGATATATTTACAGTAGGAAATTTACAAAATATCTTCATGGAACATGATCTTTACTTAATATCCTAATGATTTTTGGCATAAAAGAAAAATGTATCATTTTGACCCATACAGTGTATTTTTGCCTATTGCTAATAGTGACTGTAGTGTTCAATTATTTGATTTAAATTTTTGGAAATCTTTAGAATTGAAATTATGCAAAAAGTGTCAAGTGTTTAAAAAAAGCAACTGGCTGTTGGCAAATACATGCTGTTAAATCAGTGTGTTTGTAGAAACCGTGTCCTTAACAACTCAAAATGACTGCTTAAGCAAGAGAGAAACAATCTGATGCCCTGACACCTGAATGGAGGAACCTGCTTGATCTGACAGCAGATCTTCCCCTGTTTGAGATGAAACCTAATCTGACCCTTAAAGTCGTGAGGAGTTTGACCTGCTGATGCTCATCATGCTGCCTGATCTTTATTATTAAGGCCTTTGTTTTGATGAGTCACATGTAGGTTAGTGGTTGCCAGATTATTCTCATAAAATCTATTTATGGTTTGTTTATGTGTCAGATTATGAATGGCATGTAGTGTGTGTTCATGAGCAGCAGGGTGTGCCCTAGATAGGCAGGTTTAGGTGTCAGTGATGTGGTGTTGCTGGTTTCCCTCCCATCCCAACACACACACACACACACACAAATACAAGCACTGCATAAGAGCAGTAAGCAATAGACAAGACTGCAATGAGCAACTGAGAAGAAAACACATCCATGCACATCTTCTGTTTGATGGATATTTCTACACTCAAAAGTGGAATAGTGGAGCATTAAAAAGCAGCAAATCTAGGAAAAGAGATGTGACCGGCAAACGTGTGTCAGAGGAATAATCTCAATATTTAAACACAGGAGGAATATTGTTATTCATCTGCACTGATTGAGCAGCAGGATTGTACGTGAGAATGTATTGTATGGATATAAAACCGCGTTTGGTTCGATCTAAACCCGTCCGGCACGGGAATCTGTGTCGACCGAGACGCTTCCTTCACCATCCGCATGAGCAACACTCAACTGGAGAAACACAAACCAAAACTCACCTGATTACCAGGTAAAGTCTTTCAGATTGAGGACATGGTTTACTGAGAATATGCTCATATGTGTGATAGATCTAAATCACTACACTGCAAAAAATGCTTTTCTTACTTAGATTTTTTCGTCTTGTTTAGCCAAAATGTCTAAAAAATTTTAAATCAAGAAGTCAGAATTATTGTCTTGTTTTCAGAAAAAAAAAAGTCAAAATAAAGTGAGTTTTTGCTTAAAACAAGCTAAATAATCCACCAATGGGGTAAGCAAAATAATCTAGTTCTCATCTTGAAATAAGATGATTTTGCTTGTTTTAAGCAAAAACTTAAAACTTAGACTTTTTTTCTGAAAACAAAACATTTTACTTATCTAGAAAATCCTTGTTGATTTAAGATTTTATAGATATTTTGACTGGAAACAAGATAAAAAATCAAAGTAAGAAAAGCATTTTTTTGCAGTGTATAAGACCATAACTGATGATTTTATTTATAACTCTGCACTATTATCAGATCAATACATAATGCTGCAATTTCTTTTCTTTTTCAGTATCTTTGTTTTCCAGTATAAATATCTGCCAGTGGGGTCAGAAAAAATAAACTTGTTTTTCCTTCGAAGTTGATTTTATGACTCTGTAGAGCTCAGTCAGAACTGAAGTACAGTGTGTTTGATGGATTGGATTGCTGTTTAACAACATACCAATTGTTTACGTCTTTCTGGAAATAACTTTCGTTACACAAACAACTTTATAAAATAGTGTTTCAATCATTTTTACCTGCATAGAAAGTCTTCTTGATCTAAGAATGTTTAGATATTTTGGCTGGAAACAAGATGAAAAAAATCTAAATAAGAAAAGTATTTTTTGCAGTATATAAGAGAAACATCTCAGACAAAATACATACTTCAACAAAAAGTAAGAATACCATGGAGTCTACAGAAAAATAAAAGAAAACATCTGATAAGGTTTTCCAGTAGGATCGTACAATGTGAAAATAATTTTTTGAAGGGGCCTCAGAAAAAAAAAAAGGTACAGAAGCTGTCTCTGGGATGATACCATTTCAAAAGAAACACCTCTGTACCTTATTTAGCCCTAAAAGCAGCATTTTAGTAGCTGAAGTGCAGATATTACACAAACAACTTTATAAAATAGTGTTTAAAGATATGAAAATTCTACAATCTAAAGACTCAGACTTGTTTTCATCCATGTTCATTTCATTATGGCATCTAATCTGATTCTGTTGACATCTTTTTGTTCGTAAACATAATAAATTTTGATACATTTCTCAGAAACACTTCTTATCTTCTGTCATTCTGCATCTCTAGTATGTATCTTGATTGAAAAATGTTTAGCCATTTGTACCGGAAAACAAGACAAAAATACTATTGTCAGCGAAGGCCATTAATTAGTGATTTATTTGGTTTGCTTTGGTTTCAGTTTCTGCTAATTTGCCTATTAACAGAAGTGGCTGTTTTTAGTTCTGAAAGGGATTATTTTAGGCCGATTGGCCTAAATCTAAAGAACAGATTAGAACAGAACAGAATAGCATGTTCTGTTTTATATTCAATACTGTGATCAATAAGTGTTTTTACTCTGTATTAAAACCCACATCAGTTGCAGGATGACTTATAAAACATCACATTTGCTTCTACAGATGTTGTGAAATGAGTTTGGCATGCTGCTGAAGTCAACTTACATGTTTCAGTCAGCGTCCAAGTGGTTTGAGCATTGATTTAATCAGTGCAATTTAACAGAAACCGGTTTTACCAGCCGCCCCATCACTGATGTCCACTCAGTATCTGTTAGCAGAAACTCATTAGCACATCAAAGAAACGAACGGCTGCAAAAACTGAACAGAAAGTAGTTTGAGTAATGAGCTCTTGTGTAGAAGACACCTCACTCACATACTTGAGAGATCAGGGGCTGGTTGCATAAAAGGTTTAGACTTTTAAAAAGTTAGTCCGATTTTTTTTTTTTTTTAACTGCTCATATTTTTTTATGCAGATACAGAAAAATGTACATTAGTCTAAGTTTAATCCAAAAAATCAGATTGATTACCCTTTGGTTAACTGATAGTTGGTCAAACTAGTACTTAAGACACTAGTTTGACCAACACTGAGACTGCGTTTTTATCAAGGAAAACAAAGCTTTTTGAAAACGCTCTCCAAAGTGGACAAATTTGAAAAGCGTCGACTCTGAAAACGGAGGCTTTTGAAAACGATGACGCAGGTTTAGTCATGTGACGCACATTGTACCAATAAACATCCACGTTTATACTGGTAATTGTGCCTGTGTTATGTGCACTTAGGGGTGCTCCGATCAGGAATTTTGGATCACAGGAAGCAGTATCCGCCGATCCGATCACCGATACCGAAATTTTTTTATGATGTAGAATTATTTATAGTGATACTCCAAGTCAGGAATTTTAGGATTCGGGGCCTCAATTGTTTTTTTTTGTTTTGTTTTTTCTGAAAATAGGGGCATTTGCCTCTTAGTTATTAATTTGAGGGATGAAGGGGAGCTTTTTTTTGACATTTTTCAAAAATATATATTTATCTCACCTAAATGTTTGATCATGCAGTGCATTTTTGTTTTTTAAGAATTGTGCAACTATTGCACTATAGCTTACACACAGCACAAGCCTGATTTCCACAACATCTTTACTGAAAAGGCTTTTTCAGCATTGTGATTCTTGTATTACACAGTAGAGTAATCTTTCATGTTTAAATGCAGTAAATATAAGCAACACAAGTACAGTGCTTTTTACTTTTGCATTTACTTCCAGATTTATATATTAATTTGCTCAAGCAACTGGCAAAACATTTAAACTGCTTCTTTTGTTCTTTTCTTTGTTTTCCTACCTAGTGCCATCTATGATTGCCTTGCTTATCTAAAAGTGCTCCTTTCCTTTAAACCTAGCCAAAAACCAACATGTTAACTGTGAAACACTGCAGACTTTATTTATATGCATTTATGGCGTAAATATGACGTTTTTGTGTCAATTCTTGTTTATATTTACCACAAACAATGCACTGTTGCTATAATTCTGTGCGTGCAGCACCAGGAAAAGGTTAATGGTTAAACACTGAAAATAATTAAAAAGAAATGCAATTTATAAACTTTAGCAAAGATGCGCTGCCACATTACAAGTAATGTAAGTTACGTAATAATATTATGTTTTTCAAGTAACTAATAAAGTAACGCATTACTTTTTCATTTACAAGAAAATATCTGGGTTACTTTTTCAAAAAAATAACGGCAGTTACTTTTTGTTTTCTTCATGCATTTAATCCCATTTTATTAGCCAATGACTTTGCTGCTGACCTTTGTTGATCCAATTCAGCCATACACTGCAAAAATACTTTTCTTACTTGGATTTTTTGTCTTGTTTCCAGCCAAAATATATATAAAAAATCTTAAATAATTTTTTTTTTAATTAAATTTTTTTGTTTTCAGAAAAAAATAAGTCAAAATAAGTGACTTTTTGCAAAATAATCTTGCACAAAATCTTATTTCAAACAGAAAACAAGATAATTTAGCTTACTCCATTTGGGAGATTATTTTGCTTGTTTCAAGCAGAAACACACTTAAATTTTTTACTTCTCAAGAAACACTTTCTTGATTTAAGAAATATATATTATAAATATATTATTATTTTATTTTATAAATAAAATATTTTATATTATTATATTAGATATTTTGGCTAGAAACAAGACAAAAAAATTTGCAGTGTACCAATAAGCAAAACTTTCTTTATATTAACTAACATTTGTGCTTTTTTTCTCATTGCTGAAGAGTGTTGAACTTTCTTTTCCTACAGTTCCACTGTAAAGACAGGAATTCATTTTTCCTTTAGCCTTAGGCTTATTCACTTCATTTCATTTTGGTGTGAAAGGGCTTTTACATTTGCTAAGAATAAATCTTTTTATATTAAAAACAAACAAGCAAGCCCTGTCCAGATTATAAAAGTAATGCAAAAGTAATGTAACACATTACTTTCCATAAAAAGTAACTAAGTAACGTAATTAGTTACTTTTTTAGGGAGTAACGCAATATTGTAACGCATTACTTTCAAAAGTAACTTTCCCCAACACTGATTCCCCATCAATTGGAGCACCCCTACTGCTGCTAAAGATATTTACCTTGTACGCTCTTCATATTACAGTCCAGAAAATGTACTTACAATTGCTGTCAAAACATTAGACCAAACATGAGTGAGTGTGGCATGGACGCGTGAGTGAATGATGCCATAAATAAAATGATCCTCCCAGAAGAATTGTGTGAAAGCGTATTATACCTGTTCCGTCAGTATCATCTCAGTGAGTTTTTGGAGGTTTTACGCATGCACAGTAAGGCGAATTTTATGTTTTCTTACGTTTCAATGTGGATGAGAAACTTTTGGAAAGCACTTGAAAATGCTACACTGCAAAAACTGCTTGTCTTACTTGGATTGTTTGTCTTGTTTCCAGCTAAAATATCTAAAAAATCTTAAATCAAGAAGGATTTTCTAGACAAGTAAAAATTATTGTCTTGTTTGAGTTTTTGCTTAAAACAAGCAAAATAATCTGTCAATGGGGTAAGAAAAATAATCTAGCTTTCTGCTTGAAATAAGATTATTTTGCTCTCCCCATTGGCAGATTGTTTTGCTTTTTTTTTTTTTTTTTAGCAAAAACTCACTTAATTTTGACTTCTTCTTTATGAAAACAAGACAATAATTTTTACTTGTCTGGAAAATCCTTCTTAATTTAAGAATTGTTACATATTTTGGCTGGAAACAAGACTACAAATCTAAGTAAGAAAAGCATTTTTTGCAGTGTAGTGTGGACGAGGAGCCACTCCGTTTTCAAATGTATCTGGATTAATGTAGACGTAGCCTTTGTCACTATCCTCATCTTCCGTTTCCTGTGCGTTTCAGGGACTGCAGCCTCACCGCGATGAATGTTGAGTCCTGGGCGGACCCTCGGGACCCGCAGCTGAACTCATCTGACCTCCCGACCCCACAGCAGCCCGACAGGTTGTGTCTGGAGTCCTTCTGGAGTGAAGTGGAGACCATTCGGAGCGACTCGGAGCCAGACAGCAGCAGACGGGATTCCCGACAGTCCGAAGGTGAGACTGAGACGCATCCCGCCGTCAGATGATGCAGAGACGCTTGCTGATGGACTGACCTCAGTCTGTGTGTGTTTGTGTGTCAGACGGCGAGCAGGAGGAGCTCTGGCTGCAGGATGCTGGTTTGTCTCCACTGGTAACAGGTGAAGAAGAAGACGTGGATAAAGCGGTCCTGTTGTCCACTCTCACTAAGACTCAAGCGGCGGCGGTTCAGAGACGCATCGACTCGTACACCTGCTCGCTACGCAAGAGGAACAAAACGCCACCGCGACACGTCAGAGACATCTTTGCTTCACCCATTGCTCAGGTAACAGCACACCTGTGTGTTTGTGTTTTCATTACGATCTTTGATTTTGGATCTAATGGCACATTAACCCCCTAATTGTCACCCGTCCCACCTGTGGGATGCCTATGTTTCTTCACCATTTTACAAGTAAATCCTAATATAATCATGACAAACTATACATCGTTGGGAAGGTCTAAGGGCCCTATTTTAAGGATCTAAACGCAAAGTGTAAAGCGCACGGCGCAGGCGCGCTCAGGGCGTGTCCAGATCCACTTTTGCTAATTTAACGACGGGAAAACGGTCCGTGTGCCGGGCGCATAGTCGAAATGGGTTGTCCCTATTCTCTTAATAAGTAAGGGGTGTTTTTTGGGCGTAACGTGCAATAAACCAATCAGAGTCTCATCTCCCATCCCTTTAAGAGTGAGTTGCGCTCCTCAGTAAACTGATGTTTTGCTGAAATGGCCTGTTAAGTGTCCAGTCAATATTTCATTCGTCTGCGTTGGATGCAGGCTTTCAAACAGGAGTCAGTTAATATATATGTGTGTGTATTGGCACGATTGTTCAATTAATTAGCCAATTTCATTCATCATTATAAGTACTAACAGGCTGAACTGCAAATAGGTCGCCTAATTCTACTACACACAATGGCTATCCATCAATACATTATTATATTGATGTAGCCTACACAATAATATTGTTTTACACTGTAATCCTTGTGTTTTGAATATTTGGCATGTAAGTTCATAAGACTTACAAGCCAGTAAGTTCATAAGAACCCTGGTAACCAATCACAACACTAGCTGTTTTGCAGATTACACTGATTATTTGTGAGGATCTCATTCTGTGATTCCCATTTAGAAGGGAACTGAATGTCGGATGCGATGCTGGAATGAAACACTACAGAAGTGCTTCCCAATCCTCATCCTGGAGATTCAGTCCAGTTTGGTTTTCTTTTATGCTTGCATGTCATTATGTGGAATAATTGTAAGCCTCTTATATGTGTGCTTCTCGTAAACAATTAGTGGATATGCATATAAACAACAGCATTTAAATTAATGCTTTTAAGGCTTTTTGGTTTTTCATAAAGTGTTTGTTCAGACTAGTGGAAGGAAAATATCCAAAAGACACTGTTAGGTGTTTCTTTTATAGCACTTTATCTATTTGTCTCAATAGATTTCAATTACAGTAATTTTTAACATAAATCTCCACTTATTTTACAAATAAATCCTAATATAATCATGACAAACTATACATCGTTGGGAAGGTCTAAGGGCCCTATTTTAAGGATCTAAACGCAAAGTGTAAAGCGCACGGCGCAGGCGCGCTCAGGGCGTGTCCAGATCCACCTTTGCTAATTTAACGACGGGAAAACGGTCCGTGTGCCGGGCGCATAGTCGAAATGGCTTGTCCCTAGTCTCTTAATAAGTAATAAGGTGTTTTTTGGGCGTAACGTGCAATAAACCAATCAGAGTCTCATCTCCCATCCCTTTAAGAGTGAGTTGCGCTCCTCAGTAAACTGATGTTTTGCTGAAATGACCTGTTAAGTGTCCAGTCAATATTTCATTCGTCTGCGTTGGATGCAGGCTTTCAAACAGGAGTCAGTTCATATATATGTGTGTGTATTGGCACGATTGTTCAATTAATTAGCCAATTTCATTCATCATTATAAGTACTAACAGGCTGAACTGCAAATAGGTCGCCTAATTCTACTACACGCAGTGGCTATCCATCATTACATTATTATATGTATGTAGCCTACACAATAATATTGTTTTACACTGTAATCCTTTAGTTTTTAATATTTGGCATGTTTGTGTGATGATCCCTGTGTGTAATAAGCAAAGTGAACTCGCGTTGTGGACCTGTCCAGAGCCGCATTATCCACCAATGCGCTCTTTAAAATCACAAAACAATTTTTTTTTTAAATTTGACTTTAGATCAGGTTTGAGTTGGTCTATGGTGCAGTCTGTTTTCAGTTCCTCAAAATAGCAAGGCGTCAACAATGCGCCCGAACACACCTCTTTTTTTAGACCAGCGCGCCCATGGGCGCACAAACGGGCACAAATGCATTTGCTAATTAAACGACGTGGCGCTGGACGGGAAAATGCGAACTGCGTCGGACTTAAACTAGCAAACACACTTGCGCCGGGTGTATGATAGGGCCCTATGAGTCCTAAACAGATATTTTTCTATTTTTTTGTGTTACAAATTATGTAGGAAAAGTAATAGATTAATTTATGGCAAGAGTGCAACTCAAAAGTTCTGACCTTTGTCACAAAAACACTTTCTTTGTTGCCTTTTTCCGTATCACGCTTTAGAAATCATAAGAAATTATAGATCACTTGAAAACTTCAAATCTCAAAATTCATCCTTTGAAATCCATTTTAAAATCAGACATTGCACTGTGATGGAAAATGTACATCAAAATCGTATTACAAAATGTTTTCCTTAATGAATTATAAAAAATTAAGTTTAAATACTGCATTTACAAATATTTGTTTAAAAATGGGAGCGACAGTTAAAGGGTTAAGAGGCTGTTCACACAATCACGTCCTGATTTTGCTGAGTTTGATGCATGTCAACAAATTTCGTTGACCCTGGAACAATGTTTTAATTTAAAAATGTAGTCTTGACCACATTCCTACACCTACATGTGTTGCTTAATTCAACATCAGGAAAATCAGGTCTTTTCTTTCGGAACATGCTTCACAACTCATTGTTCAATCTCTTGTTCTGTCCAGACTATTGCAATGCTCTCTTGTTCTATCAAACCTTTACAGTTAATCCAGAATGCGGCTGCAAGAGTAATTTTCAACGAGCCGAAAAGAACACACGTCACGCCTCTCTTCATCAATTTGCATTGGCTACCAATAGCTGCTCGCGTAAAATTCAAGACATTAATGTTTGCTTACAAAACCACCACTGGCTCTGCACTCCTTTACCTAAATTCAGTACTTACACAGACTTATGTGCCTCTAGAAGCTTACGTTCTGCAAGTCAACAGCGTATTATTGTTCTATAGTGTGGATATAGTCCAAAATATCTTCATGGGACTTGATTTTTACTTAATGGCCTAATAATTTTTGGTGATCATTTTGACCCAATGTATTTTTGGCTGTTGCTACAAATATAGACTACTGTTGGGGTCAGGAAAGAAATCAATACTTTTATTAATTTAATACATCCTCAGTGAATAAGTGTTGGCATAAATTTACATTGTTAGAAAATATTTGTATTTTGAATAAATGCTGTTCTTTTTAACTACTTATTATTTAAAGAATCCTGAAAAAAAAAAGAATCACAGGTTACAAAAAAATATTTAAAAGCACACTTGATAATTGATCATTTTAATAATAAATCAGCATATTAGAATGATTTCTGAAGGATCATGTGACACAGTAAAAGCTGATGAAAATGCAGCTTTGCATCACAGGAATAAATAATATTTGAAAGTATATTAAAATAAAAACATTATTTTATATTGTAATAAAAATCTGTAATATTGCTGTTTTTTCTGTATCAAATAAATGCAGCCTTGATGAGCACAAGAGACTCTATAAAAAAAAAATTACTGATCCCAAACCTTTGAGCGGTAGTGTACCTGTGCTACTTAAGATTAATTTTGTGGTCCAGGGTCACAAATAATGAAACTATGATTGGACATCTTTAACAATGAGATGCACAGCTGACGTGTGTAAGATCAACTAAGTGATGTTAAGGTGTTTATGGTGGTATAATGACAGAAGGACAGTGCGTGTGTGGAGGAGCAGTTAGTCGTGGCATTTGTAAAGGCCTGTATGCATTCGTGCTCCACTGCACACAACAGCACACTCAGATCATATCACTGCATCTGAATAAAGGCTTGAGTTCTGTTCAGCACACAGATAACACATCTCCTGTGTGTGTGTGAGAGTCTAACTAATTGTTTTCTATTCAGTCAGCAGTTCCTGAGACACACAACAGTGAACCTGACACACACAGGAACATGGAGAGTGTGACAAAGACACAACGATCAGGTACAAACGCAGTCTTTTCTATTGGCTGAGAAGCCAGTAAGTTCATAAGAACCCTGGTAACCAATCACAACACTAGCTGTTTTGCAAAAGCACTGATTATTTGTGAGGATCTCATTCTGTGATTCCCATTTAGAAGGGAACTGAATGTAGGATGCGATGCTGGAATGAAACACTACAGAAGTGCTTCCCAATCCTCATCCTGGAGATTCAGTCCAGTTTGGTTTTCTTTTATGCTTGCATGTCATTATGTGGAATAATTGTAAGCCTCTTATATGTGTGCTTCTCGTAAACAATTAGTGGATATGCATATAAACAACAGCATTTAAATTAATGCTTTTAAGGCTTTTTGGTTTTTCATAAAGTGTTTGTTCAGACTAGTGGAAGGAAAATATCCAAAAGACACTGTTAGGTGTTTCTTTTATAGCACTTTATCTATTTGTCTCAATAGATTTCAATTACAGTAATTTTTAACATAAATCTCCACTTCAGTAGCATTTACACACACCAAAGAGGGATTTGTTCATATATAATTTGCTTGATTATATACATTTTATTCCCCCCAAAATAATATATATTGTTTTTTGTCTGTTCTAAGTATTTTCTGAATTATGAAGTGACAAAATGACATACCCAAAATTCCCTCTGGAAAAACATTTGACTCTAATATACTCTTATTTTGAAACTGACTTCATCCAGTGTTTAGATTTTTGTTCTAGAAATGCATGCAAATTAGTGCATATTTCAATAAACAATGCCTCATTTGCATTTTAAAACATTTTAGAAAACTTGTAATACAAAAAATGTTTGCAATTATCAATGTAATCAATCAGCTGGGTAAGTAAGCTGATAACTACTCTTAGCTTAAGACTTTTTTCTTTTCCTTAGTAAAAGTTTGTCTCAGCAGCTGCATTTATTTGCACACATATGTTTTCCCACGCATCTTTTTTGGTTTTGGAGGTTATCCCAATAATTTTTCTTTGATCATTTCTTTGTTTTGATTAACAAGTTGGGCAAGAAGTAACAGCTGTTCTTGCATCCAGTTTGGTTTTCTTTTACGTTTGCATGTCTTACTATCAGCCATAATTATTCCATTATGTTAATTAAAAGGCTGTTTATATGCATATCCACTAATTGTTTATGAGAAGCACACATGTAAGAGGCTTACAATCAGCTGAACATATACTTTTTAAATTAGTGACACATAGCCTGCATTTTAAAATCTTTATTTGAATGTGCCAACATTTTTATTTTTTAACCTTTATTTGAATATGGCAACATAATATTGCGCTCCACAATATTTCCATGAATAAATCTCTTGACAGTGACCCCTCCCCTATCAGCCAATCAGTGTGCGCATACTTAGTAAGGCTGATGACATCATCCATAGCAATGAGGTCAACCCCGCCCTTACTCTTATTTTAAGACTTCGTTAGTAAAAGTTTGTCTCAGCAGCTTTGTGAATCGGTTTTAAGAGAAAACTCTTAACTAAAAAGAACTCGTAGTGGTAAGATCAAATGTTTTGTGAATACTGTCCTGTTTTGTGTGGTTAGAGCAGACAGTGTTTGGGATTCTCCAAGATCAGGATTGGGAGCCAGTGCACTGCATCATGATGATCATAGCGCTTCAGTCTGCTCATTATTCAGTGATATTTTCAGCTGCAGATCTTCACCTGTCACATCTATTAATATAAGAGCGTATGTGTGTTTAATAACATTCAAATGCTTCAGATTCAGAGAGATGAGCAGTGATTATATGTGAACTCTATTCGGCAGCAGCGCTCGTGAATGCAGCACGTGCCCTTTGAACACAAGATGCAATTTCCTGCCTTTTCACATGGAAATCATATTCAAATGGATCAGATAGTGAACGCTTCCTGCTGTCAATGGAAACAGCCGTTAACAGTGTGTGTGTGTGTGTGTGTGTGTGTGTGTGTGTGTGTGTGTGTGTAGCTGGTCAGGAGACTCAAGGGCTGCAGATGGACGAGATCTTTATCACAGACGTGGCGTATTGTGAACAAGCGGCCATCCTACTGAAACAAGCCAAACTACCACAGAACAACAGCAGCCAATGCAGGAGAGACGATGGAGCGCTGCCGGTGAGACTCTGTCTGTCTCTGCAGTTATTATCTGATGCTCATAATCTCAAAATGACTGAATAATAATGATCATGAAATCAAACCAGTGTCAGTTGTCTCCAGTGTTGGGGGTAACGCTTTGCAAGTAACGCACATTACATAATAATAGTACTTTTTTCAAGTAACTAGTAAAGTAATGCATTACTTTTTCATTTCCAAGAAAACATCTGAGTTACTTTTTGCTTCCTTTATTTAATCCCATTTTATTAACCAATGGCTTTGCTGCTGACCTTTGATCCAATTCAACCGTACACTGCAAAAATACTGTTCTTACTTACATTTTTTGTCTTGTTTTCAGTCAAAATATCAAAAATTCTTAAATCAAGGAGGATTATCAAATCAAGAAGTCTTTTTTTTTTCTTGATTTAAGAAAAAAACAAGTCAAAATTAAGTGAGATTTTGCTCAGAACAAGCAAAATAATCTGCCAATGGGGTAAGACAAAACAATCTTATTTCAAACAGAAAACAAGAGTATTTTTCTTACCCCATTGGGAGATTATTTTGCTTGTTTCAAACAAAAACACACCTAATTTTGACTTGTTTTCAGAAAAAAAAACAAGACAATTTTTACTTGTCTAGAAAATCCTTCTTGATTTAAGAATTTTTAGATTTTTAGATTTTGGCTGGAAACAAGACAAAAAATCTAAGTAAAAATGTGTGCTATTTTTTCTCATTTTAAAAAGTAACGCAAAAGTACTTTTGCTGTTACTTTCTCAATCTGGGCAGGGCTTGCTTGTTTGGTTTTAATATAAAAAAGTCTGATTCTTAGCAAAAGCCCTTTCACACCAAAATGAAAATAAGTGAATAAGGCTGAAGGAAAATTAAATTGACGTCTGTGCAGTAGAACTGTAGGAAAAGAACGTTCAACACTCTTCAGCAATGAGAAAAAATAGCACAAATGTTAGTTCATATAAAGTAAGTTTTGCTTAGTACACTGCAAAAAATGCTTTTCTTACTTTTCTTCTTAAAAAATGCCAAAATATCAGAAAATTCTTAAATCAAGAAGGATTTTCAAGACAAGTAAAAATTGACTTGTTTTTTCTGAAAACAAGTCAAAATTAAGTGTGCAAAATAATCTCCCAATGGGGTAAGCAAAACACTCTTGTTTTGTTTAAAATTTTTTTTTTTTTTGCTTACCCCATAGATTATTTTCACTTGTTTTAAGCAAAAACTCACTTAATTTTGACTTGTTTTTTTCTGAAAACAAGAAAATAATTATTTACTTGCCTAGAAAATCCTTCTTGATTTAAGATTTTTTTTTTTAAATATTTGGCTGGAAACGAGACAAAAAATGTAAGTAAGAACAGTATTTTTGCAGTGTACGGTTGAATTGGATCAAAGGTCAGCAGCAAAGTCATTGGTTAATAAAATGGGATTAAATACACAAAGGAAACCAAAGTAACTGGCGTTACTTTTTTGAAAAAGTAACTTTACTAGTTACTTGAAAAAAGTACTATTATTACGTAACTTGAGTTACTTGTAATGCGTTACCCCCAACACTGATTGTAATGCATTACTTTTAAAAGTAACTTTCCCCAACTCTGGTTGTCTGACCTCTGTCTGTCTGTGTGTCTGCAGAGGGTGATCTGTCCGCAGTGCCGGTTGGGAGTGACGCGGGTGCTGGATCTTTCCCATCAGGACATGAAGAAGGTTCGTCAGCTGGCTCTGATTGACATGACTGCGCTCTGCGATCTCCTGGGGCTCGAGGTCAAACGACACAAAACCTGCAAACGGAAGATCCCTGGTGAGTTTCCTGTCACGTGACCACACTCGTTCAGATCTGTGTGACCAATAATCCGAATCCTGTCCGATGTCTTCCTGTTTGTCAGAGAGCTGTTTGTTTGGCGTTCCTCTCGCCTCCTTGGTGGAGAGCGATCAGAAGATCAAACCCAACACTCAGATCCCACTCTTTCTCCAAACAGTACGTCATTCACATCATCTCCTTGTGCACCAGTTCACTACTTTCAACCTGTTATTATAAGGCTACTTTAAAAATCGGCATGACTGTAAATGTTCCAAATTTATTTAATCTTGTTGTGAGACAAAACCAGTCATGACGGTCTGTTTTTTTTAAATTATGATTTATACAAACTGAATGAATAAGCTTTCCATTAATGTATGGTTTCTTAGGATATGACAATTATTTGGCTGAGATACAACTATTGGGAAAAAAACGCCTTGAAGTCCTTAGCAATGCATATTACTAATCAAAACTTTTTAATATATTTTTTTAATATATTTATATAAAGTTTTGATATATTTACGGTAGGCAACTTTAAAAATCGGCATGAAATGTAAATCTTGTTGTGAGACATTTGTGACCCTGGACCACAAAACCAGTAATAGGGATCATTTTTTTTAATTTGAGATTTATACATGATCTGAAAGCTGAAAGAATACGCTTTCCATTAATGTATTATATGTTAGAATATGGCCATGATACAACTATTTGAAAGGAAATAGAAAAATATTGAGAAAATCGCCTTTAAAGTTGTCCAAATGAAGTTCTTATCAATGCATATTACTAATCAAAAATTACGTTTTTATATATTTACGGCAGGCTACTTTAAAAATCGGCATGACATGTAAATGTTCCAAATTTATTTAATCTTGTTGCGAGACAAAACCAGTCATGAGGGTCTTTTTTTAATTATTGAGATGTATACAAGCTGAATGAATAAGCTTTCCATTAATGTATTATATGTAAGGATATTGCCATGATACAACTATTTGAAGAAAATAGAAAAATATTGAGAAAATCGCCTTTAAAGTTGTCCAAATTAAGTTCTTCGCAATGCATATTACTAATCAAAACTTACATTTTTATATATTTACGGTAGGCAACTTTAAAAATCGGCATGAAATGTAAATCTTGTTGTGAGACATTTGTGACCCTGGACCACAAAACCATTAATAGGGATCATTTTTTTTAAATTGAGATTTATACATGATCTGAAAGCTGAAAGAATATGCTTTCCATTAATGTATTATGTGTTAAGATATAGCCATGATACAACTATTTGAAAAGAAATAGAAAAATATTGAGAAAATCGCCTTTAAAGTTGTCCAAATGAAGTTCTTCGCAATGCATATCACTAATCAAAACTTAAGTTTTCATATATTTACGGTAGGAAATTTACTAAATATCTTCATGGATCATGGTAAAAGAAAAATCAATCATTTTGAGCCATACAATGTATTGTTGGTTATTGTTACAAATATACACAAGCTACTTAAGACTGGTTTTGTTGTCCAGAGTCACATTTGTCCATCCATATATTTTGTATTTTTAAAAAAAATGTTTTGACCGTGTAAGTCTCCTTTGTAAGTCGCTTTGGATAAAAAGCATCTGCTAAATGTAAATGTAAATGTAATTGTAATGTTTACCCAAAATGTCATAACTGGATCTTCCAGTGAAAACAACGTTAGTACAAGCTCACATTCAGACCCGCCTCACTGCAAAAAATGCTTTTCTTACTTAGATTTTTTGTCTTGTTTCCAGCCAAAATATCTAAAAATTCTTAAATCAAGAACAAATTTTAAGACAGGTAAAAATGATTGTCTTGTTTTCAGAAAAAAGATGCTTAGAACAAGCAAAATAATCTTATAAATAATCTTATTTCAAGCCAAAAACAAGATAATTGTGCTTAACCCATTGGCAGATTATTTTGCTTGTTTCAAGCAAAAACTCACTTAATTTTGACTTCTTTTTTCTGAAAACAAGACAATCATTTTTGCTTGTCTGGAAAATCCTTCTTGATTTAAGATTTTTTTAGATATTTTGCCTGGAAACAAGACAAAAAATCTAAGTTCGAAAAGCATTTTTTGCAGTGCTCTGTTTTTAAGGGCCACACCCAACATCCAATCAACAACCAATGCACAGAACCAAGTCCCTCCCTACATTTTTTCCTTTTCAATAATCCATTTTGGATGTATGTCACAATGCAAAAGAAAAGATCTGACATTACTGTTGTTTCATCAACGTTTACTCTGACTCTCAAATGAGTAACTGGGAGTCTTGGATAGTTGGTATGATTGTTTTCTTATTTGTGTTTCAGCTTCTGTCATTTCTGGAGAAGAAGGGTCTCGATTCTGAAGGGATTCTGCGGGTTCCAGGATCTCAGTCCAGAATCAAAGTAACATAAACACATTATAATAAATAACTACCAAAAGTACCTTGGTAGTACCATGGTATCCATTGAAGTGCCATAAAGGCAGAATGGGAATGGGATAAAACACAAGGTCTCATGATCAGTGTTGAGGAAAGTTACTTTTAAAAGTACTGCATTACAATATTGCGTTACTTTTTATGGAAAGTAATGCATTATGTTACTTTTGCGTTACTTTTTAAATCTGGGCAGGGCTTGCTTGTTTGTATAAAAAGTTATATTTTTGGCAAATGTAAAAGCCCTTTCACAACAAAAAGTGAAGGAAAATTAAACAGGAGACTAGTTGCTTGAATAAAGTAAACTGATTACGTAACTTCTGTTACTTGTAATGTGTTACAATTAACGCAAGTTACAGAATAATATTACTTTTTTGAAGTAACTATTTATTTATTTATTTTTTTTTTTTTTTTTCAAAAAAAGTAACAGCAGTTAGTTTTTGTTTCCTTTATGTATTTAATCCCATTTTATTAACCAATGACTTTGCTGCTGACCTTTGATCCAATTCAACCGTACACTGCAAAAATACTTTTCTTACTTACATTTTTTTGTCTTGTTTCCAGCCAAAATATCAAAAAATTGGATTTTCTAGACATATATATAATTATTTTCTTGTTTTCAGAAAAAAAAAAGTCAAAATGAAGTGTTTTTGATTAGAACAAGCAAAATAATCTGCCAATGGGGTAAGCAAAAAAATCTTATTTCAAACAGAAAACAAGATTATTTTGTTTTTTACTTTCAAGCAAAAACACTTAATTTTGACTTGTTTTCAGAAAAAAACAAGACAATATTTTGTACTTCTCTAGAAAATCCTTCTTGAATTAAGAATTTTAAAATCTTTTGGCTGGAAACAAGACAAAAAATCTAAGTAAGAAAAACATTTTTTTTGCAGTGTACTAATAAGCAAAACTTACTTTATATTAACTAACATTTGTGTTTTTTTCTCATTGCTGAAGAGTGTTGAACTTTTCCTACAGTTCTACTGTACAGACGTCAATTTAATTTTCCATTAGCCTTAGTCTTATTCACTTCATTTCATTTTGGTGTGAAAGGGCTTTTACATTTGATAAGAATCAGACTTTTTTATATTAAAAACAAACAAGCAAGCCCTGCCCAGATTTAAAAAGTAACGCAAAAGTAATGGAATTAGTTACTTTTTTAGGGAGTAATGCAATATTGTAATGCATTACTTTTAAAAATAACTTTCCCCAACACTGCTCAAGACACACTTTTTTGGAACTTGAGTGCAACATTTCATGTGCAAACACTGTAAAAGATGCAAGACACAAGTGCAACAGTCAAACACGCATGTCCAGCACTTGTTTACATAGAAAAACAATGGGAAAGTAGCGCAGGGGAATGGAAAGACTTGTTCTGCATGAAAGGCACTGTATTGTACCATGGTACCACCACAGTATTTTTCTGCATTGCATATAAAGAAGCGCAGTGTTTGTTTGTTTCACTCACAGTTGTGGTGTCGTTTGTAGGTGCTGCAGCAGAAGCTGGAGAACTCATTTTACAGCGGTTCGTTCAGCTGGGACGAGGTCAGTCCGAATGACGCCGCCGCTCTCCTGAAGAAGTTCATCCGTGAACTCCCAGCGCCGCTGCTGACCGCCGAACACCTCAACACCTTCAGCGCCGTCAGAGGTGCGTGAGGGGACCATGACAGGCCTCAATGAGGTCCTGTATGTCGTATAGTGTGTAGAGGTGTTGTGGATCTACATCGCAGTAGCTGGACCTTCATCAGAAGAATAGAACAAAATGCTAGTTTGTAACCCTGGACCACAAAACTAGTCATAAGTAGCATGGGTATATTTGTAGCAATAGCCAAAAATCATTAGGATATTAAGTAAAGATCACATTCAATGAAGATATTTTGTAAATGTCCAATCGTAAATATATCAAAACTTAATTTTTGATTAGTAATATGCATTGTGAAGAACTTGGACAACTTTAAAGGTGATTTTCTCAGTATTTAGATTTTTTTGCGCCCTCAAATTTTAGATTTATCACATACAGTGTTGGGGAAAGTTACTTTTAAAAGTAAATATTGCATTAAAAATGCATTACAATATTGTGTTACTCCCTAAAAAATTAACTAATTACATTACTTAGTTACTTTTTATGTAAAGTAATGCGTTACATTACTTTTGCATTACTTTTTAAATCTGGGCAGGGCTTTCTTGTTGTTTTTTTAATATAAAAAAGATTCTTATCAAATGTAAAAGCCCTTTCACACCAAAATTTAATTAAATGAATACGGTTAAGGCTAATGGAAAATTAAATTGACGTCTGTACAGTAGAACTGTAGGAAAAGAAAGTTCAACACTCTTCAGCAATGAGAAAAAAAAGCACAAATGTTAGTAAATATAAAGTAAGTTTTGTTTATTAGTACACTGCAAAAAATGCTTTTCTTACTTAGATTTTTGTCTTGTTTACAGCCAAAATATTAAAAAATTCTTAAATCAAGAAGGATTTTCTAGACAAGTAAAAACTATTGTCTTGTTTTTTTCTGAAAACAAGGCAAAATTAAGTGTGTTTTTGCTTGAAACAAGCAAAATAATCTAGTTTTCTGTGTGAAATAAGAATTTTTTTTCCTTACCCCATTGGCACATTATTGCTTGTTCTAAGCAAAAACTCACTTAATTTTGACTTTATTTTTTCTGAAAACAAGAAAATAATTATTTACTTATTTACTGGCTGGAAACAAGAAAAAAATGTAAGTAAGAAAAGTATTTTTGCAGTGTACGGTTGAATCAACAAAGGTCAGAAAGTCATTGGTTAATAAAATGGGATTAAATACATAAAGGAAACAAAAAGTAACTGGCGTTAGTTTTTTGAAAAAGTAATGCGTTACTTTACTAGTTACTTGAAAAAAGTAATATTATTCTGTAATATTTCTGTAAAAGTAACTTGTGTTACTTGTAATGCGTTACCCCCAACACTGGTCACATAACAAACCATACATCAGTGGAAAGCTTATTTATTCAGCTTAAAAAACTAACCCTTAGACTTGTTTTGTGGTCTAGGGACACATTTATGCATGAACAATCAAAGATTTTGTCATGAACATGAACCTGGTATTGTCCTGGTATGATAATATTGGTATTATGTGTCATCTGATAGACTAAAGAGTCTTTCTGAGAAGAATCATGTTTAAATTGTTTTCCACAGATATCGCAGACCTGAAGCAGAAGCTGCACATGTTGAATCTTCTTGTTTTGCTGCTGCCAGAACCCAACAGAAACACACTGAAGGTACAAACCCCACACACACACACACACACACACACGCATGCCAACATGTGTCACAGACATGACTCATCAGCAGCGTTGCATAAGAAAGTTTAATTAACACACTGAATGTTTGTTGTGTGTGTAGCTGATGGTCTTTCACACTGGAGCTTCACTCAAGCGTAACGCAGCTCACAGTCCGCCGTTTATATAACTGTGTCTCTTTGTGTTGAAGTCTTGAGGTTGATGAATGTTAAAAGTCACATAAAACGCTCTTCACAACCCAATTCACTTCAAGGCCTGAAATCATCATTCCTTCATCATTTACTCTCCCTCATGTCACTTACTCCTGTGGAGATATTTTGAAGAACGCTAAGAACAATGGAGGACATTGACTTTTCACTCTATGGACAATAGTAATGTGTGATATCGGCAAAAATAATATCTCGATATTTTCCGGGATTTTATCAATAGTGATAATTAGACAATATTTTGCTGTGCGAGTTATTGTGCTTAAGGACTACAGTGCTGAAAGCTAAAGTTTTTGATATTCTTCATATTTTCGGTGTGGCCATTTCACAGCATCGATAAAACTTATTAGTTTCCTAAAAGTTTAAATTGATTTTTAAACCTTTCATAGGCATTTTTAACTTTTATAAAACCATTTTTTCTAAAAGTGCGTCATCTTTTGCGTCTAATTCTTACATTTAATCAGTCAATTATAATAATAGTACATTTAGGCTGTTACTGAGCAAATTAAACCAGTATCAACAAAATTCATATTTGCAGAAGTTGCATATAAAGTGGCATTTAGATGCACTTATACGTGAAAATGCAGCTTTATTTGAAATTATTTAAAAAGTGAAAAGACACTTTGAATGTGAAATTAAAACCGCCAGTAGATGGCAGTAAGTCGCTGTTAATAAGTGAGTCATTGAGATTGAACCGAATCATTTAAACGATTGATTCATTCAGAAACGAAACACCTTCATATTGCTCAGAGACACAAAACACTGCTGTGGCTGTGTTTGCAATGGTTTCTGTTGGCGAAATTAAGCAAAAACAGGAAATATGCTGTCTAAAACGTCTTTATTTTTATTTAACTTATTGAGTCATGATGATTTTTTAAGGGAAAACGGCACTTTCGTGTGATATTGTTTAACTAATGATATAAATATGTACATTTTCTACCCCATATCTTGAATTCTGTGATTATTCTAAATGCATTTTAATTGACTGAATCATGCAGTGAAAGAATGCACTCAAAATGCATACTTACTAGATTTCAGAACGTAACATTATGCGTGCACTCTGTATGTCAAACTCAATGTCAAATTGCACATTGCTGAAACAACTATTACGAAATTATTGCAGACAATATATATCGCACACCCCTAATGGACAACACAAAATATATCTTCTTTTGTGTTACACAGGAGAAATAACGTCTTTAATGTTTTTTGGGGAATAGCATGAACTGATGCATGAGTTATACACACTGTTGGGGAAAGTTACTTAAAAGTAATGCATTACAGTATTGCATTACTTCCTAAAAAAAGTAACTAATTACGTTACTTAGTTACTTTTTATGGAAAGTAATGGGTTACGTTACTTTTGTGTTACTTTTTAAATCTGGGCAGGGCTTGCTTGTTTGTTTTTAGTTTAAAAAATTCGATTCTTATCAAATGTAAAAGCCCTTTCACACCAAAATGAAATGAAGTGAAGGCTAAGGCTGAAGGAAAATTAAATTGACGTCTGTACAGTAGAACTGTAGATAAAGAAAGACTCTTCAGCAATGAGAAAAAAAACACAAATGTTAGTTCATCTAAAGTAAGTTTTGCTTATTAAATAATATAAATTAATATTATTTAAATCCAGGCTCAAAACACATCTGCTCAGTTATGCATTTAGGGAATGAGCACTGTGCTACGTCCGAAATGTTTGCACTGTATTTTATCTATAATCATTTTATTCCTGTTTTAATTCATTTTAAATCTATTTTTTTAAATGTTTTTATTGTTGTGATTTAACTTCTCTTATGTACAGCACTTAGAATTACCATTGTGTATGAAATGTGCTATATAAATAAACTTGCCTTGCCTTGCCTATTAGTACACTGCAAAAAATGCTTTTCTTATTTAGGTTTTTTTTGTCTTGTTTCCAGTCAAAATATCAAAAAATTCTTAAATCAAGAAGGATTTTCTAGACAAGTAAAAATTATTGTCTTGTTTTTTTCTGAAAACAAGTAAAAATTAAGTGTGTTTTTGCTTGAAACAAGCAATAATCTCCCAATGGGGTAAGCAAAATACTCTTGTTTTCTGTTTGAAATAAGATTTTTTTGCTTACCCCATTGGCAGATTATTGCTTGTTCTAAGCAAAAACTCACTTAATTTGGACTTGTTTTTCTGAAAACAAGAAAATAATTATTTACTTGTCTAGAAAATCATTGTTGATTTAAGAATTTTTAGATATTTTGGCTGGAAACGACAAAAAATGTAAGTAAGAACAGTATTTTTGCAGTGTACGGTTGAATTGGATCAAAGGTCAGCAGCAAAGTCATTGCTTAATAAAATGGGAATAAATACATAAAGGAAACAAAAAGCAACTCAGATATTTTTTGGAAATTAAAACGTAATGCGTTTACTAGTTACTTGAAAAAAGTAATATTATTATGTGACTTGCGTTACTTGTAATGCGTTACCACAACACTTGTTATAAAGGGATATTTTGAGATCAGAGCATTGGATGAAATGCAAAAACGCTGTGTTTCTCCAGGCGCTGTTGGAGTTCCTCAGTAAGGTGGTCTTAATGGAGCGGCGTAACCGCATGAACCTATGGGCCGTCTCCACCATCATGGCTCCGAATCTCTTCCTGCACAAGGCCGTTCCCAGTAAACTAGCGGCGGACGGTCCAGAGAAGGGCCAGGCGGAGCGGGCGGCCGACATCATGAGGCTCCTCATCCGCTACCAGGACCTGCTGTGGACGGTAAAGAGCTGGAGAAAAACCTCTGCTCTCAAAGTCTTGCATCCGCACCTTCCCAGAGTTCAAGAGTGTCTGATCTGCTCTTCTGCAGGTTCCTAACTTCCTGTTGAGTCAGGTGAGGAAGCTGAACGAGAACAGCAGCCGTCGGTACCAGTTCTACGACAAACGCATCAAACACCTGCTCAGGAAGATCCACACGGACAGCAGAGAGAAACCCGACAAGAACTCGGGCGAGGTGAGAGAGAGGAAGACGAGGAGCGGATGATCCAGAGCCTTTAGTTCAGTCGGTTAAATGAATAAATGCTAATGTGGATGGAATTAGGAGAGACGGGCGAGAGCTGAGAGCGACAGATCGTGAGCGTGAGAGGATGAGGAGATGATGGGATGATCCCTTTAGAGGCTTTGGGCTCTAACAGAGAGCACGAGACACGCTTACAGGACCTGACAGAACACATGAAGTGCTTAAAAGCTCGTATTAAACTAGAGATCGTAACGTGAGCTTGTGTGCCCTGAAACACCTCTGATGAATCTACCAGGGTTCCCACTCTAAGCCAAACGTCAAATTCCCTGACTTTCACTGACTAAAAAGCTGAATTTCCATGATCTATAATGAACAGATCCATCCACTTGCAAGCTTCATTTACTTGATCACTGATGTTTTTTAGTACTTTTTTTGTTTGTTTGTTTGTTTGTTCGTTTGATTTACCTGTTAAATGCACTTAGATATTTTTCTGTACTATTTCTACAGAAATTAACTTATTCTAAATTAATTTTTATTCTTTCATAGCCATAACCTAACCATAACAATAGGCAAAATGAGTGAAACAACAACGGTACAGAAAAATTCCATTCTGATAAATGGAAACAAAAACTGAAAGCAACAAACAAAAATCCCTGATATTCCATGACTTGGACAAAATAAATATTAAATTCCCTGACTTTCAATGTATGGAATAGACCTTTTAAAATTTCATGATATTCCAGAAATTCCATGAGCCGTGGGAACGCTGATCTACAAACATCTGTTATGAATAAATACAGACATGTATGGTGGACAGAAACATGAAATGATAAAATATATATATTTTTTAAATGTTACAAACTTATATGTGACCCTGGAGCACAAAATCAGTCTAAAGTCGCTGGGGTATATTTGTGGCAATAGGCAAAAATACATTGTATGGGTCAAAATTATTGATTTTCCTTTTATGCCAAAGAAAAAATAGGATATTAAGTAAAGATCATGTTCCATGAAGATATTTTGTAAATTTCCTACTGTAAATGTATCAAAACTTAATTTTTGATTAGTAATATGCATTGCTAAGAACTTAATTTGGACAACTTTAAAGGTGATTTTCTCAATATTTAGATTTTTTTTTTTGCACCCTCAGATTGCAGATTTTCAAATAGTTGTATCCTATCCTAACAATACACCAGTGGAAAGCTTATTTATTAAACTTTCAGAAGGTGTATAAATCTCAATTTCGAAAAATTGACACTTATCAGAATCAATATCAGAAAGAGCTTTGTTGCCAAGTGTGCTTGCGCATACAAGGAATTAGTTTTTGTGACATTAGCTTCCAGTGTAAAGAGACAACAACAACACAGACAATAAAAAATAACAATAAGATGAGAATAAAAATACACATATGTAAATATAAATAGACAAAAATATATACAAAAATAAATTAAGAAATAAGTGGCATGTACAGTTGTGCTATTTATGATAAAATAGAATAGAATAGAAAGAGAATAGAAAGAGATGCAGGGATGTATTAGGATGGAGGTTGTAAATAAATAAATATAAGGTAATTGCACATATTTTTATTGCATGATGGGGTGAACATTTAGCTGTTCATAAGGTGGATTACTGGTGACTGTATTTATGACTGGTTTTGTAGTCCAAGGTCACATATTGTAACACTATTTTCATGGCAGTTACCTTACAAATTCTCATTTTAAAATGACATATATCTATAATCACAATATACATTAAGAATGTATTAACTTTCTTGCTTTTTCTTTTGATTTTAAGGTTAAATATGTTGTAAATCTAGACTTTGGCTAATGATCTTCAGCTCAGATTGATTAGTTATTGATAAATTCTTTTCTTCTTGTGTTTGTGATATCTGCAGTGTCGTACCGTAAAGATCCAGCTGGGTGACGTGAGCTTTTCGATGGAGTTTCGTCTCACTATTAATTCTCGCGCCTCAGACCTGATGTCACAGTTTTACAAAGAACTACACTCCTCAGACAACAGCAGAGGACTCCTGAAACGGTATGAACACACACACACACACACACACACACACACACACACACACACACACACACACTAATAAAATACCTATAGTGCAAAAATAATTTGATTATTATTTTTCCCCCTCACACAGAAATGGTTCAACAACCTACCCAGACTGTGCCATTTATGAAGTGGGTGGGAATATTGGTAAGATATTTTTGATTTATATATATATATATATATATATATATATATATATATATATATATATATATTAGGGCTGTCAAACGATTAATCACAATTTATCGCATCCAAAATAAAAGTTTATGTTTACATACTATATATATATATATATATATATATTTTTTTTTTTTTTTTTTTTTTTTACTTTGTATATTTATTATGTACATATAAATACACACACATACATATATGTATTAAAACAACATATTTATATGTATATATAGTTATACCTGTATACTATTTAGATTATAATATATATATTATAATATATATATATATATATATATATATCATTATACAACAAATAAGGCAAAGCAAGGTACAAATGATGGTGATTATAGTAAACTAAAACCATAAAAATTCATTAAAAAATGACTAAAAACTATATAGATTTATTAAAAAACAATAAATAATTAAAATGACAAAATTAATTGACAAAAATCAAAATGACTAAAACTATAACTAAAATTTTAAATTAAAATGGAAAACAAAAACTCAAAATGTTGTCGTATTTCAGTGATAGTAAAATAACACTGACAGAAATGAGTAGAACTTACATAACAACATAAATATATGAAATGGAACGACTGATATAACAAAATGCACATATGGATGAGGAACACAGAAAAATAAGGGGTCAAAAAGCTTGTTGTTGGAGCAGTACCCTTAAAATGACATCGTTGTGCCTTTTTTTACCCATAATAGGTACATATTGGTGCCTTAGAGTAGTAATACATACCCTTAAGGTACTAATATGTACCTTTTCTATGTGGATAAATGAGGGTGCAACAAATCTAAATATTGAGAAAATCATCTTTTAAAGTTGTTCATGAAGTTGAACTAATCGAAAAAATAAATTTTAATATATTTATGGTAGGAACTTTACCAAATATCTTCATGGATCATGATCTTTACTTAATATCCTAATGATTTTTGGCCTAAATAATAAAAAAATATATATTTATATTTTGACCTACGCAATGTATTGTTGGCTATTGCTACATATTATATACTCTCTGGTTGTGGCTTTGTTAGTTAAATATAAATTCATGTTTGTTTCATTTGATGTAGATCGTTTTCAGGTTGATAGAACAGCATTTACACTATCAACGCAAAAACAATACTATATATTTAGAATATAATTACATTATTTATGTTATATATATATATATATATATATATATATATATAATTAGTGCTGTCAAATAATTAATCACGAAATTAATCATCCAAAATAAAAGTTTATGTTTACATACTATATATTTGTGTACTGTGTATATTTATTATGTATATATAAATACAAACACACGCATGTATATATTAAGGAAAAATATTTTAGATTTATATGTAAAATATTTATATTTATTCATAATCTAAATTGTATACAGGTATAAATATATACACATATAAATATTTTGTTTTAATATATACATGTATGTGTGTGTATTTATATGTACATAATAAATATACAAAGTAAACACACATATAGTATGTAAACAAACTTTTGTTTTGAATGCGATTAATCACGATTAATCATTTGACAGCCCTAATATATATATACATTTCTAAATAAATAAATAAATAAATTATTTTTTAAAAAAATCTTGCTCTGTTCTTTTTCTATTTGTTTTTCTTTTTATTTACTAAAAAACCTTGCTAGGTATACTGCACTAAACTAATCTGAGACTTGTCATAGCACTTGTCAGAGCATTGCTCTTTTGTTGATTTGGATTGCTTCCATTGTCCTGCTAAATAACTAAATGTAAATGTAAATATATTGGATGTCTAAATCTTGTTTCATGGCTCAGGTGAACATTGTTTGGATCCAGAGACCCATTTGTTCGACCTGTACAACAACAACCCCGGCGGCGAATGGATCATCAAACTGAGATCGTCCAGCAGGGGGCAGTAGAGACACATGAGAGAACAGACACAGGTCTCCACAGGAGACCTCTGACTCTTGAGGAGAACACAAGCGTCTGTGAATGAATTCACTGAGAAGCTTTGAGTTAATGATGTCATGAAGCTGGACTTCTGCATTGTATTTGGACTCTTTTTTTGATGTTGTGTTGTGATGGTCCGGTGCTGAACGAGCGCTTGAGATTGTTGGATTTATTTATTAAGCGCCGGTGCACAGCTGTGTTTGTACATGTGATGAATGAATGTCCGAGGTGTTGTGCTGTACAGATCTGGTGCCTCGCAGTATTAAACGCACGACGCTTCCTCGGCGCGAATCTGGACGTCACTAGACGTCGCCAGAAACACTGCAACACTGCAAAAAATGCTTTTCTAGCTAAGATTTTTTTGCCTTGTTTCTAGACAAAATATCTAAAAAAAATTCTTAAATCAAGAAGGATTTTCTAGACAAGCAAAAATGGTCTTGTTTTGAGAAAAAAGAAGTCGTAGTTAAGTCATAATTTGCTTAAAACAAGCAAAATAATCTTATTTCAAGCAGAAGACCAGATTAATGTGTACTTGTCTAGAAAATAATTCTTGATTTAAATTTTTAGATATTTCGACTGGAAACAAGACAAAAAAAAAATCTAAAATAGAAAAGCATTTTTTGCAGTGAAAAAATGTTACTTAGATTTTTTGTCTTGTTTCCAGCCAAAATATCAAAAAAATCCTAAATCAAGAAGGATTTTCCAGATTTCAGAAAAAAATAAATTAAAATTGAGAGTTTTTGCTTGAAACAAGCTAAATAATCTGCCAATGGGGTAAGCAAAATAATCTAGTTTTCTGATTGAAATAAAATTATTTTGCTTACCCCACTGGCAGATTATTTAGCTTGTTTTAAGCAAAAACACACTTAATTATGGCATCTTTTTTCTGAAAACAAGACTGATTTTTGCTTGTCTAGAAAATCCTTCTTGATTTAAGAATTTTTGGATATTTTGTCTGGGAACAAGACAAAAAATCTAAGTACGAAAAGCAATTTTGCAGTGAACTAAGCTAAACACATTCGCTCTTGCTCTCTTCTCTCAACTGACTCCAAATAATTACCTTCAGTACTACATTTAAAGATGTTATTGTATTATATTGAAGCACTTCCAGGCTTTTTTTCCAAGTCTGTATTTCTTTGACTCTGAACTGATGTTTAAGAAACATTCAGATAGTATTGTGCATCACACACACACTCATTTGTCATTCCCGAAGCTCATATAGTTGTGTCAGAGTGGTGCGAGTGTTAGTGAGATCATGCTGTGTAATAGTGTATAACATCCATCACACACTGTCAGTCTCATCCTGCTCCACACACACACACACACACACACACACACACACACACACACACACACACACAAGTTTATCATCAGCTTTGAGAATGTTATGTTTTACAGTCGTTTGGCTAATGTTCATCTGACAGTGTCATAAGGAAGATGATGTGAAACTCAAATTAAAGCCACGCGGCGTCTCTCTGCGTACTTCAGAAATATTACTAGTCTGATGATGAATTATTCTTCTGAACAAAATCTACAAATGAGAGTTTTGCATTTCCTAAAGATGCAGCGACCGGAAGAAAACACCTATTAACCTATTATGCACAGCAAAAAAAATGCTTCTTACTTAGATTTTTTGTCTTGTTTCCAGCCAAAATATCTAAAAATTCTTAAATCAACAAGGATTTTCTAGACAAGAAAAATTTTTTGTCTTGTTTTCAGAAAATTAAGTGAGTTTTTGCTTAAAACTAGCAAAATAAATCTGCCAGTGGGGTACGCAAAATAATACATTTCAAGCAGAAAGCTAGATTATTTTGCTTGTTTCAAGGAAAAACTGACTTAATTTTAACATAATTTGTCTGAAAACAAGAAAATACATTTTACTTGTCTAGAAAACCCTTCTTGATTTAAGAATCTTTAGATATTTTAGCTGGAAATAAGACAAAAATCTAAGTAAGAAAAGCATTTTTGCAGCGTATGGTTTAAGAGCATTTCACTAACCCATTACGTTATTTGTTCTCTGAATGTTCAAAATGTCCTGTTTATTAAGTGTTTTAGAAAAAACTTTTTTTGGTTATGTGAACTTTAAAGAACCATTCCTTAATTTTTCTAACATTATGGGCATGTTACTTTGTTCTCTGAATGTTCTTAAAGGCTTAGTTCACTTCCAGAACAAAAATGTACAGATCATTTTCTCACCCCTTGTCATCCAAGATGTTCATGTCTTTCTTTCTTCAGTCGTAAAGAAAATACGTTTTTTGAAGAAAACATTTCAGGAGTTTTCTCCATATAGTGGACTTCTATGGTGCCTGCGAGTTTGAGCTTTCAAAATGCAGTTTAAATGAAGCTTCAAATGGCTCTAGGGTCTTATCTTGTGAAACGATTGGTTATTTTCTAAAATAAATTAATATTTATATACTTTTTAATGTCAAAAGCTGGTCTTGTCTAGCTCTGCAATGCGCGTGCGTACTCTGAACTCTGGTTTAAGATAGTTAGGGTATGTTGAAAAACTCATATCCAACTTCAAAATCATCCTCCATCGCTGTAGAAGTACCAACCCAGTGTTTACAAAGTGAACGTGCAAAGAAGATCAAACGCCCTTTACAAAAAAAAAAAAAGTAAAACGGCAAATTTTTGCTTGAGCACTCATGTGCATTGCAGAGCTAGACAAGATGAACATTTGAGGATAAAAAGTGTAGAAATATTCATTTATTTGAGAAAATAACCAATCGTTTGGCTAGATAAGACCCTTCTTGGTTGGGATTGTTTAGAGCCTTTGAAGCTGCATTTAAACTGCATTTTAGAAATTCAAACACACGGGCATAGAAGCATTTTCTCAAAAAACAATTTTTTATGACTGAGGAAAGGAAGATATGCAAGAAAGAAAGACATGCACATCTTGTAAGTAAGACATGTGAGTAAATTATCTGTCATTTTTTATTCTGAAAGTGAACTAAACCTTTGCGTAGTAACATTTAAAAAACGTTAGATGAACGTTCAACTAAAATGTTCCATGAACAGTGTATATATCATGTTTTTGATCACACAACTTTGAACATTCTATTAATGTTTCTTCAAGAATGTAACTTCTGGAAAACCTTACTAGAATGTTCTGAGAATGTTTCCTGTCAGCTGAGACAGAAAGATACTTGTAATGTGTTTCTCATTAGCCTTATAAGTATCATAGAATCATAGAAACTACTGGCACCATGATCTCTACAATCTGATTTTGGGAAACACAATGCATGCATCTTCACTGCAAAAAATGCTTTTCTTACTGAGATTCTGTGTCTCGTTTCCAGCCGAAATATCTAAAAATTCTTAAATCAAGAAGTCACATTTTTTTGTCTTGTTTTCAGAAAAAAAGAAGTCAAAATTAGTGAGTTTTTGCTTAAAACAAGCAAAATAATCTGCCAATGGGGTAAGCAAAATAATCTTCTTTCAAACAGAAAACTAGATTACTTTTGCTTACCCCACTGGCAGATTATTTTGCATGTTTCAAGCAAAAACTAACTTAATTTTAACTTATTTTTTCTGAAAACAAGACTAATTTATACTTGACTAGAAAATCCTTCTTGATCTAAGAATGTTTAGATATTTCGGCTGGAAACAAGACAAAAAATCTAAGTAAGAAAAGCATTTTTTGCAGTGCTGAGATTGTTTCCTATCAGCTGAGACAGAAACATAAGCCTTGAATCATAGAAACCACTGGCACCATGATCTCTATGATCTGATTTTGGGAAACACAATGCATGTTCATCTTGCTATGAGGTTTCTAGGTGTTTTTTTCCTGTCTGGTGTGAAAAGAGCTCAGGTTCCTCCTTCAGCACTGCAAAAAAAAAAATTCTAGCTAAGATTTTTTGTCTTGTTTCTAGACAAAATATCTAAAACTTCTTAAATCAAGAAGGATTTTCTAGACAAGTAAAAATTATTGTCTTGTTTTCAGAAAAAATAAGTCAAAATTAAATTGAGTTTTTGCTTAAAACAAGCAAAATAATCTGCCAATGGGGTAAGCAAAATACTCTTATTTCAAGCAGAAGACTAGATTATTTTGCTCACCCCATTGGCAGATTATTTTGCTTGTTTCAAGCAAAAACTCACTTAATTTGAACTTGTTTTTTCTGAAAACAAGACAATAACGTGCACTTGTCTAGAAAATAAATAAGAATTTTTAGATATTTCGGCTGGAAACATAAAAAATCTAAGATAGAAAAGCATTTTTTGCAGTGAGTGCGTGTCTGTGGGGTTTTCAGCTGATGAAAATGCTTCATCTGATCACACACACTCTCTTCAACACACACATGATCTGAGAAATCATTCACGCTTGGTCACATGACTAGGAGCACTATTGATGATTGACTTAATAACACTACTAAACCCCAGCATAAACAGATATATGTTTACATATATATCCTCCTGCTGGATATATATGTGAGGCTTCAGCCCCAAACACCAGAGTTCTCTGGTTCATCTGATCTGGACTGTTGTATGTGCTGTGGTCTCAGTGCTGCTGTGTTCTTCAGTGTCTGTGTGTCACAGTTGGTTGGTCAGGGACAAAGACTGAAGAAGGATGTTCTGTCAGCAGTAATAATCAGATGTAGGTCAGCGCTGAAGCCCGCGGTGAACACATGCGCGACTTCCCATGAGCGCACAACACTCACATATGTTCATCCACACACACATCATGACACACACACTCTCTCTCTTTGGGAATTTGTCTGTTTGTCCGTCATATGAATAAATGCAAGTGACATGAATGCTATTTTAGCATTCTCTGAATGGGTGTTTTAATGTGTCGTATAATAATCTGTATTTGTGTCTCACTGCACTGCTAAAATGACGCTCCTCTCCAGGATTTTTGTCTTGTTTTCATTACAGGTGATTTTAAAATTAAGACACATTTACTGAAGAAGCAAATGATAAAAGATAGTCTTTAAGTGAGTTTACGCTAAAAGCATGAACCAATATCTTTCAGTGGGGTCTGAAGAAAAAAAAAAACTTGTTTTCCTTTTGAATTATTAAAATTTTCCTGATTCCGTTGGCAGATATTTCTTGTTTTAAGGATAAACTCGCTTCTCAAGATAAGTTTAATTTCAGATAAATGCATCTTGATTTAAGAACGTAAAACAAGACAGGAATACTGAGGAGGAACGTGACTTTTCAGCGTGCAGCTCTTGTAATGTGAAGAATATTGCAGTAAATGCTTGTAAATGTGACGATGGCTTTTGTAAACAAATTTGTATTCATGATGTAATAAAGGACTTTGAAGGATCTGAATTCAGTGCGAGTTCTGGTTTGTGTGTGTGTGTGTGTGTGTGTGTGTGTGTGTGTGATTGTGTCCATTATCTCTGTCCAGTGTGCTGTAAAATGACAACAGCGGCTCAATACTATCAGTGACACACAGACGTGATTCCTGTATTGATCCTATCTCTCGCTCGTCTTGATATACCATGTGATCATTACAGCTGCTTTTACTGCGTTTCTCACCTGCATTTGTGTAATTCTGTCTGTTTGTTGCTGATAAACCAGCTCTCTATGCATGTTCAGAGTGAATGGACTGACATGATTGTAGATGTCACTGTGACCCAGAAGGCCTCATAACTCACAACTAGCTTCTCTCTGATTTATGCTCTTCTCTAATATTTTGAATATTACATATTTGAATATGAAATAAATCTCATATTTAAATTATTTTAATGATAATTTGTAAAGCAATATTGCCTAGAATTCTTTCTACTGCATTTTGGATTTAACATTTATTTAAAAATATATTTTATTTAAATATATTTAAATATTGTTATTACTTTAAATAATATTTTAATTTTTAGATCCAAATTTATGTATATACTAGTATCTGATAAGGTTTTGATTATCATTTTTTTTTTGTTAGAATTTATAATTATATTATAATTATATAATATATATATATATATATATATATATATGTGTGTGTGTGTGTGTGTGTTTTTTTTTTTTTTTTTGGAATTAAAAGGTTTAAACTGAATTTTATTATTATTTTAAATATTTGATTTAGAACACTTAAACTTATGCCTATTTTTATTATTTTAAATATTTAAATATTATTTTTATATTTATATATTATATTATTTTTTTGTTTGTTTTATTTTTATTTATTTATAATTTTTTAAATAATTATTTGTTTTGTTTTTTTATTCTAAATTCTAGAGCTAGAACGTATTAAAAATCTTAATGCGGAATTGTATTATTATGTTACACCTTAGAATTCAAATCTGTTAAAACTTATGCGGAATTGTATCATTTTAAATATTTAAATATTTTATAATAAATATTTGTTTATTTTTTGGCATTAATATGATTAGATTCAAATAGAATTAATTTGTTCCTTTTCACATTATAATAATATTTTTGATGAGGATTTTTTTTTTTTTTGGAATTGAAGAAATAACTCAGTTTTTAACAACTGTTTTAAAAAATCATGTTTTTTCATTGTGCATTCCAATTAATATCAAACTGCAGTTGGGTTATTTTGTATTAGGTGAAAATAACTAAAAGCTAACTACAGCTAACTAATGCAATAAAAACATGATAACATAATACAAAACATGATTTTTTCAACAGTTATGTTAAATATTAGAATCAGTGTTGCCAAGTCTGCGTTTTCCCTGTTAAAGTGACCCTAATAACATAATATTTAGACCTGGAATGCTAATTTTACCAGGGGAACCCTGCCAAAAAACGTCTATTTTACCCCCGGAACACGATTTTTAATGGAGGACCCCCTCAAAACACGATTGGGCTGCTTTTGGGCTTGTTTTAAGTAGCAATTGGGCAGGTTTTGTTGTGAAAACCTGGCAACCCTGATTAGAATTAGAATGTGTAGACGTTTTCATAAATCATTTTATCATTATTTGAAATTTTAACTGGCTGTAATGTCTGTCAGATCATGTGTTCCCAAAGATCACATGACTTACAAACACAAAACTCAGCAGTGAAAGACTGTGTGTGTGTGTGTGTGTGTGTGTGTGTGTGTGTGTGTGTGTAATGGGCTGCAGAACGGATGGAGGAGGGACGAGTGACAGCAGGCAGCGAGAGGTGAATGAATGAAGATTATTTCTCCGACTATTTCTGGCCTTTGGTTCTGGTGTCATTATGTGAATGAGTGTAATTGCGGGTGATTAGCAATCAGAGTCTTTGTGCGGCGCGTCTCCTCCACCAATCGCAGCGGGAGCTCGGACTGACCGCGTCACGTGAGCCGCCGTTTGAGGGCCACTTTAGCACTTTTGCTGTCATTTTTCTGCACGTGCTGCATTTCAAATGACCTTGCCTTTGTGTGCCGCCAAATCACACTGATTCAGACAGACAGAACACGACTCATGAGCTCAAACTACTGCTTGAAAAGCTTAAATGCACATGCAGTGTTTGGGAGGAGACACTGGATTGACTGACGTGTGTGTGTGTGTGTGTGTGTGTGTGTGTGTGTGTGACTGTAGGATCGCTGGAGATGATGTGAGAGAGAGAGAGACAGCTGTGAGACAGACAGACAGACACCATGACATCAGAAAGACGTCCTGCAGCTCCTCCTGCGCTTCACCGCAGACGCATACAAGAGTCAAACACTAACGCTTATCAGCACAATCCAGACCCTGCGTTGCTTAGCAACATGTCAAGGACCATTTGTGTGTGTGTGTGTGTGTGTGTGTGTGTGTGTACCTGATTTCCCTACATTATGATAGTAATAGCAGTGAATTCTCACCTTGTGAAGACATTTTTGGTCCTCTTGAGGAAACAAACTAATAAATCATACCGAAATCATACAGAATTATCTTTTTTTGAGAATTTAATTGTATTTTAATTATTTAAATATTTTTGTTAAATTTTTAGATGCAAATATGTTATATATTTACTAATATGTCTGATGAGGTTTTGATGATGATTTTTTGATATTAGAATTATAATGTTTACTTTTCTTACGCTGAATTATATTATTATTTATATTATTATTTCACTTTGTTTGCCTAATTGTATTTTTTTTTAGATATTTGAATATTTGTATGGTTTTAAATATTGATTTTACTTTTGACATTAATAGAATTAGATGCAATTAGATCCTTCCTCTGCCTTTGAGAAAACACCAGTGGTTTTGTATGAGGAGTAGGTTTTGTGTATGGAAGGCCTATTTCTGCCACTGAATATAAAATAAAAAAGGTAAAATCTTTCAGTTTTGACTTTTTCCCCTAATTGTGTGATATAAACTTAAGTCAGAATTGCGAGACATGAACTTGCACTTGTAAGAAAATAGAGTATAATAGTTTTTTATTTTTTCAAAATTGGACTTTCTAACTCACAATTATGAGTTTATATCTCACAATTCTAATAATTTTTTTTTATTTATTTATTTATTTTAAATTCACTTGCAGAAATGGGCTTCCATAGTATGGGAATAGAAAAAACTATAGGCATGTTTAGATTCTCCAAACACTTAATTCTGTGTGATTTATGGGCTTGTTTACTTTTGGGGACAAAAAATGTCCCCACAAGATCAAAATGACTGGTACACTACAAAAAAAATACTTTTCTTACTTGGATTTTTTGTCGTTTCCAGCCAAAATATCTAAACATTCTTAAATCAAGAAGAATTTTCTAGACAAGTAAAAATTATTGTCTTGTTTTCAGGAAAAATTAGTCAAAATTAAGTGAGTTTTTGCTTAAAACAAGCAAAATAATCTGCCAATGGGGTAAGCAAAAAAATATTCTTTCAAGCAGAAAACTAGATTATTTTGCTTGTCTCAAGCAAAAACACACTTAATTTTGACTTGTTTTCAGAAAAAACGAATAATTTTTACTTGCCTAGAAAATCCTTCTTGATCTAAGAATGTTTAGATATTTTGGCTGGAAACAAGACAAAAAATCTAAATAAGAAAAGCATTTTTTGCAGTGTATTACCATACTTGTGTACTTTTGGACTTTTAAGTTAATATTTATTTAAATATATTTTTATTTAAATGTATTTAAATATTTTGTATATCTTAATATTAGATTGAGAATTTATATACTTTTTAGGCCTAATTGTATTATTTTAAATATTGAAATATTTTATTATTTTAAATATTTATTTTATTTTTGACATTAATAGAATTGCTGCAAATAGAACTGGATTTACTTGTTAATTTTTGCATTCTAATATTTTTGATGAGGATTTATTTTAGAATTTAAAATTCTAGAGTTAGAATGTAATGCAACATTTATAATTATTTGTACTTTTTATGCATGCTTTTTTATATATTTAAATATTTTATCATAAATATTTGCTTTATTTTTTTACATTAAAATTTGACAATTCCAAGAAAAAAGTTGCAATTAATTTTTTTTTATATTTATTTATTTATTTTTAATTCACTGGCAGCAATGGGCTTCCATAGTATGGGGATAGAAAAAACTACAGGCATGTTTAGATTCTCAAAACATTCTGTGTGATTTATAAGCTTGTTTCCTCATGGCGACCAAAAAATGTTATTGTGTATACGTTTGGATATCTTTGTGAGGACATTTGTTCCTCATAACACAAGGTATACCTGAACCACACACACACACACACACACACACACACACGAGAGGATGAGACACTCTCTTAAAGGCCTCATAGAGAATCAATTAGCATTTAAATTAATGATGGCAATAAGGCCCAGAATGCTATCTCACATGCAGCAGGAGCAGAAACGCAGCGATGCTGTCAAAGACCTTCAAAGATATTCAAATCACAGTTTAATCCAGCGGAGGAAATGAGTCAGATTAAAATAAAAGCCCCGGCGCTCCTTTCCACATGCAAATAGGAAGCAATAATACAATCATTTAGAAAAAGAAAATGTAGTTAAATAAAAAACTAAATGAAAGATGGACAGATATATAAACAAACAGTAAATGGATGTTTGTAAATACACGTGAGATTGGCAGAGGAAAGCCTCTCATTGAGTCTTTTGTGAGGCCATTTGAAAAACAGGCGCATTAAAGAGCGGCTCGCGCTCGCTTTGATTCTCCGCCGTCCAATCAGACGCTGTGTTTGCCCAACTCAAGTACACCTGTCCCATGAATGCATTAACCGTCAGTGCGTCTCATGAAAGACGTCTTTATCTGAGCTTAGAAAAACACACTCAAACTCAGCACGAACGCTCCTCTGTGGAAACTTCCCTTCGTGAAACTCATCTCCGATTAGCCTGAATCAGTGTCACGCCTCAGCACTGGCACGACAGCTGAATTCTGGGTAAACGGGAGGAACGTCCCAGAATTCCTGCCGTATATTTGTGGCTCTGCTGTCAGCGGCACACAAACCACGTCACCGCAGGCCATCCCCGGCTCAGACAGGAGTGTGTGCAGGCCTCCTTCCTCTGCCTTTGTTCTCGTCTCACACACACACACACACACACACACACACACACACACGCGTGAGCGCCTGCGGGTTCAGAGTGAATGGACTGATATGATTGTAGATGTCACTGTGACCCAGAAGGCCTCACAGTTTCCCTCAGAGCGCAGATGACGAAAAGCTCAGTTTATATTCTGATTTATGCTCTTCTCTTTTCTAGTCATTTTCAGTATTACAGTGTTATGATTTTGCATTATTATCTATAAACCAATAATGCCTAGAATGTTTTGTTTATTTTTTTTTTTTAATATAATTTTACTATTGTTTTGAATATTTAAACATTTTTTTATTGTTTATTTTATTTTTGACATTTGTGACCCTGCACCACAAAACCATCGCAAGGGTCTTTTTTTATTATTATTGAGATGTATACATTATCTAAATAAAAGCTAAATAACTTTCCATGGGTGTATGGTGAGGATAGGACAATATTTGGCTGAGATACAACTATTTGAAAATCTGGAATCTGAGAGTGCAAAAAAATCTAAATACCTTTAAAGTTGTCCAAATGAAGTTCTTAGCAATGCATATTACTAATCAAAAATTAAGTTTTAATTTACAAAATAACAAAAGAAAAATCACTCATTTTGACCCATACAATTTATTTTTGGCTATTGCTACAAATATACCTGTGCTACTTAAGACTGGTTTTGTGCTTCAGGTTCACATTTATAGAATATGATGCAAATATGATGCAAATAAATAATGCATTGATTTAGCAAAAAAAATATATATATATTAACTGTATTTTTTGTAATTATTTTTTCATAATTTTATTATTGTTTTAAATATTTAATTTTTGTATTTTTACATTTTTCACATTTTGACATTAACAGAATTAGACGCAAAAAGAATATATTAATTAACTTGATCATTTTCATGAGGTTTCTCTGCTTTCCTCATCTAACGCTGTATATCATTTTGAACATTACACATCATATTTAAATGTATTTTTTATGCAAAAATATTTACATTGTTGTTCTCTTTTTGTATATCTTTATAATTTTTCGAATTAGATTTTTGTATTCATAAATACATTTTTGCATTATTAGAATATTGTTTTAAACATTTAAATATTTAGCTTTTAATTATTTTCAGTATTTTTTAAATTATTACAAATTTATTACATAAAAAGAGTGATTAATTAGCACATTTTCTGATTGTAATCGTGTGTCTTATGGGTCAAAATTATCCATTTTTCTTTTATGCCAAAAATAGGGATATTAAGTAAAGATCATGTTCCATGAGGATATTTGGTAAATTTCCTACCATAAATAAATGAAAACTTAATTTTTAATATGCATTGCTAAGAACTTCATTTGGACAACTTTAAAGGCTATTGTCTGTTTTTTGGCAGTCTCAGACTCCAGATTTTAAATAGTTGTACCTCAGCCATATATTGTCCTATCCTAATCCATACATTAATGGAAAGCTTATTTATTCATAAATTTGATTTCATAAAATTGCCAGTATGACTGGTTTCTCTGCTCTCTTCATCTAATGCTGGAAAGCAGAGCTGAAACACCGACGTATAGAAGATGTTTGTTGCAAACAGTTTGGATGTCCAGAAGACAGTGGGGTTTGCTCTCATGTTTTCAGTTTGTCTCTATCGCCGCGAGTCTCTTTCGGCGGATTTCTGTCGTCTCCTGCCCTTATTTCTGCCACCCAATTACTGTGACCATGGCAACTATCTTGGAAAACGGCCCACAGACGCTCGCAGCATTAGTGGCTCCTCTAAACCAGCGCTGTCTGTCTGTCTCTCGCACAGAAGTCATTCTCCATTCAGGTCCAAAGCTAAATAGATAACCATGGCAACCAATTTGCAGTAATATCAATAATAGTGTGTATTAGAGGGCCTCTGAAATTATCTGTGTTTTGCCTTTTCATGCCCAGACTGAACAATCCGCCGCCCGCTGACTGTCTATCTCTCTCTTTTTTTCTCTCCGCTCAGGGTTTGCTGTCTTTCTGTGTGTTTGAGAGAGAGACAGCTGGAGTTACTGAGCAAAAGTACAGATTTTTCCACAAAATCAGTCAGTTTTGTTTTGATGTTTTGATGTGTGTGTCTGTCTCTCACACAATCGTTCTGCTCTCCTGCTTGATTCGGCAGCACACTGAGCAGTTTATTTCAGAATTCAACCAAAAGTCTCTCTTCAGGGGGTGGAAATCTGAACCAGACGCTGATTCTAATGTGCAACACACACAGACACACACACAAGCTCATCCTCATGGACTAGGGATGCGCGGTATACCGGTAATGGAAAAATACCAGTATGTATTATATTTCGAACGGTTCGATTTCATCATTTTGCCAGTTCGGTATTTCATACACTGCAGTTCCGATGCTCCCAAATTGATGCAAAACTGGTAAATGTGACAAAAGAAAAACGCCATGGATCATCAAACAGATGACACTCCATCAACGCGCTCGAAAATAGTAAATAAAGACAACAATAGGAGTGAAATATGGCATTATTTTGCATACAAAACAGATGATAAAGTTGAAGGAACTGAGCTTACTGCAGCTATATGCAAGCGTTTCTATAAATCACCAAACATTTGTCGCTCATCCTGATCTTTTCCACCAATTTAGAGATCAAGTGCATCATTCATCAATCAAAAACTCAGATTTTAATAACAAACAGAGCAAAGAGGGTTACATAACATGAAAATAAAGCATGTTATTCTAGCTTACTATACAAGTGTCTTACATGCAATTGAATTTTTAGATTTCCTTAAAGAATTTCGAAAAATATACATCAATATCTTTCTTGAAAACAAAAAAGTTTATTTTTTCTTTTTTTTCTTGGAAAATGTGCATTTATTAATGTAAAATTTGGCAGAAATGAGTAATAAATACGGCAGTGAAACATGGCATTATTTTGCATACAAAACAGATGAGAAAGGTGAACAAACTGAGCTTATTGCAGCTATACACTTGCTCATCCTGATCTTTTCCACCAATTTAGAGATCGACAGATGAGTGCATCATTCATCAATCAAAAATTCAGATTTTAATAACAAACAGAGCAAAGAGGGTTACATAACATGAAAATAAAGCATGTTATTCTAGCTTTAGCTGTATAAGCTGTATAAGCGTCTTGCATGCAATTGAATTTTTATATTTCCTTAAAGAATTTCGAGAAATATACATCAATATCTTTCTTGAAAACGGAAAAGTTTTTTTTTTTCTTGGAAAATGTACATTATTAATGGAAAATCTGGCAGAAATGAGCAATAAATATGGCAGTATATGGCAATATATTTCTATAAATCACCAAGCATTTGTCACTCATCCTGATCTTTTCCACCAATTTAGAGACTGAAAGGTGATTCATCATTCATCAATCAAAAATTCAGATTTTAATCACTTTTATTCACAAATGATAGTGGACAGTAGTGAAGTATTTTTACTTTACTCAAGTAAATTTAAAAGTATCTGTAGTTTATCAGAGTTTTTCTTTGGATTTTTATTCCATAATGTCATACTTATTTCTAAACTGCATTTCATAAATAAAATCTGTTGTTTGTTTTACCTTTGATAATTAGGAACATTAACAATTAAGTATTTTCTTGTACTCAAGTAAATTTTAGAATTACTTTTATGTAAGAAAGTAATGTATTTCTAATGTAATAAAGTATTAAATATTTGTTATATTATACAGTGCAGTAAAAAGTACAATATTCTGCTTTGGAATGATGTGAAGCAAAGTTTTCTAAAGAAAACACTCTTAATAAAGTACAGACACTTGAAAAATAAAAATACATCAGAGAGATAATAACGTGATTCTGAATATTTTGACTCTTAGAATAACATTTTACAGTAAAACAACCTTTGTTCAAATTCTGTAGGTAAGATGACAGTATTACAGCAGTTATCAATCTAGGTCAATAAATATTCATAAATGCTAAATAAACTAATAGAAGTTTAGTATGCAAACATTACTTACTATACAGTATCGATTTAGTATCCATACCGAAGTATTACTTTCTAGTATCGTACCGAAGTCAAATTTATGGTATGGAGTCATCCCTATCATGCAGACACACTAGAGCTTATCATATTTGTTTAACCTGTCTGGCATTTATCTACAGTTAACCAGAAGCTCCTCACTGACTCTAGAGATTCATCTTCCTCTTCAGAGACACAGGTCATTATATGAATCAATATCTAATCGTCTCAGCGAGAAAACTCCCATTCAAACAAGGCTAAAGCTGAATACAAATGTAATTAATCATAAATCATAAGGAGACAAACATTTCACAGAGAACGGGATTAAAGTGTGTTTGTGATGAGAGGACCGCGGGTCACGATTCACAGCTGTTCTCACCTCACAGACAGACAGACAGAAACACAGACAGACAGCAGAGCTATTTATGCTGCCTCTTTCTCAGACTGAATTGCAGCTGTTGCAGCAGATAAAAATGGCACCTTTCAAGAGTGATTATCTGTGATCAGGTGTGAGGGTAGAGACATGATAACAGCATGTGTGTGTGTGTGTGTGTGTGTGTGTGTGTGTGTGTGTGTGTGCACTTTCCCGACACTCAGAGTGAAACCAAACGCAAGTCACAATTATCCCTCCATTACCGCACAACACTGAGAGTAAGACGGACAAAAGGAAGGGAAGAGAGGAAAAGATGAATGAAAATGATTTACTCTCCCTCATGTCTTCATGATGATGGTTTTTATGATGGATGACAGATTTTTGGGTACAAAAATTCCTTTGAACAGTCAAATGAAAAAATGTGTAAAATATATACACCATAGTCTGTTCTACTCACCACGCCTGAATTAATTTGATTTTTAATTTTTAATTTTGCCAAAAATTAGGTCCCCGGTTCAAATTTTTGATTTTGCTAAGAGTTTTTTCTAAAGAAAGACAAACATATAGTAATGAAAGGCAACATATTAAATGTCATGGATGAATACTTACTGAGTAATGCACTATTTTGTAGAGGGGGGTCAAAATGGCAATTTTCACCTGAGATTTAAAACCAAATGACTTTAGAAAGATGGCAGCATCATGATGTTATTTTTACACAGAGACTGGTATCTCTATTAGTAAAATCTATTGACTTTATGAATCTTTGTTGAATTATATGCCAATGGTGACCATTCAAAAACAGGGAAACAGCAATTTTCAAGTTTTTTTTTTCTCCAAAATTTGCAGGCCTGTAACTCAAATGTAAAGAAATTATGTTTTTTGAAGAAAACATTTCAGGATTTCTCTCCATATAATGGACTTCAATTGTGCGCCCAAGTTTAAATTTCCAAAATGCTGTTTAAATGCAGCTTCAAAGGGGCTCTAAATGATCCCAGCCAAGAATGAAGGGTCTTATCTAGCAAAACGATCAATTTCTATCTAGCAAAACGATTTTTTGACATACCCTAACTGTATCGACCCGGATCACACAGACTACGCATGTGCATCGCATAGACGAGACAAGACAAGACAATCATTTGAGGTTAAAAAGTATATAAATTGTCAATTTGTTTCGAAAATAACCCCTAAGACCCTTCTTCATCGGCTGGGATCATTTAGAGCCCTTTCAAGCTGCATTTAAACTGCATTTTGGAAGTTCAAACTGACACTGAAGACTAAAGTAATGATGCTGAAAATTCAGCTTTTCATCACAGCAATCAGTGACAGTTTAACAGATATTCCCATAGAAAAAAAGCTATATTTTTCACATTAAAACATCCATCCAAACACATAAATAGCAAAGGCATGCTTATGAAACACCAGATTTCAGAAGCTGAACTGGTATTATTGGCATATATATTGTTTTCATGTAACCGAGCACATGATTGAGGGGCCCGTCCACAATGTCAGATAATGGCAAAAGACAAATGGACTATATCCACAGCAAACAAAATGAATAGTCTTTGATTTCACAGCCTCCCCGTGAGGAGACCAGATAATGGGACATGCTAAACTAAAAGCCAACCCTATAGGAAATATGCAGCTCTGTGTTTGCTTTTCTACAGTGATGAAGGCACACGACATTGTGGTAATGCTTCACGCTTTGTGACGCGTTTCAAAGAGCGGAATGACAACGTTCAGCCTTTTACATTACTATTCACTTTCTGAAGAAAGAAAGCGGACAGAAAAAAGCGAGATCGGTCATATTGACCTCATGCTCTCATACGCAGGTCAAAGCACAGCTGCCAGAAACATAAACCCTACAAACTCTGAGGTAGATGAAGAGCTGACGCACGCGACGCGCACTTGACCTCAGAGCGAGCCCCGTGAAAGAAAGCGGGTGTTTTAAAGGGCAGCGGGACTGCGGGGTGGAGCCCTGATGAACTGCTGCCAACAGAGACGCACCACCTGCTGCGACGCTATACATGAGACCACAGAAAGGGCTCGAATCATGAGGAGACTCAGATTTCTTCATCTTTGTAGGTACTAAACATCAGGCATCTTTACACAGGCTGCTCTGTTCCTGCTCAAAATTCAGTGTAAAGATGCAATGCCACGTAAAGGCCAGACTAAATTATACCTGCTCAGACACTATACAGTTGTATTTGCTGCGTAAATGCATTTATGCCACCTCTGAGGAGCATTAAACAAAAATCAGGCACAAGAGCCTTTACCAGGGTTAGTACAGATATTGTAAAAAGAAATTCCAGGACTTTTCAAGCACTACTTGTTTGATTTTCAAGAACTTCAATCAGAGATCTTACGAATCGAACAATGTCTTCCATTTCAAATGTAAAAAAAAAAAAAGAGAGAAATAGATACAATAAAATTAGGCCTATAAGTAATATCTATTTCTCTGAAGCACATGCAAAGTATTACTACTGAAGTATTAGAAAGTATACTACATTTTGACTATAGTAAAAATTGTTAATTTTCTTAAGGAATTTGGTATTTGTGTATACTTTCTTATATATATATATATATATATATATATATATATATATATATATATATATATATATATATATATAACTGTACTGCATTAATGGTTTGATGTTTTCTACTGTTTAAGAAAAAGGTATAAAAAAGCTTAGCGAAATCGCTCTGAAATCATGATATGAAACAAATGATTCACGAACCTGCTCCAAAGTCCCATTCTGAATCAAATGATTCACGCTCCATGCTACGAACTTCCGATCTAAAGCAAATGATTCGTGAACCTGCTCCGAAGTCCCATTCTGAATCAAATGATTCACGCAATCCTGATCTGATTTTGATTTAAATCAGGACTTCAAAATGCATATTGTGAATTATTTAATTTGAATCATTCAATTCACTGAATGATTCACAAACCCATTTCGATTGAAATCAAATGATTCACGATACGCAATCCGATTGGAGGGTTTTGAAATAGCGAATCATTTTGCAACGCAATGGTTAAACTGATTCAGAGTTTTGAAAAGCTCAGTTTCACTCATCAAATACATGTTTTCAAAATCATAACAAGTGATGATTTTTGCAAGTGAATCACTTGAAATGAATGATCAAAGTCACAAGTTTGAATCAATCGGAGTGGTTCCAGCATAAATGACTCAATTGATTCAGTTCATCTGTTTCTTTTTTCGCATCTTCAGCCATGTTTATGCAACATTGTCAGTACTACTTACTCAACTTGATTGTTTTCTGACATTACCTGAAATAAGCCAAAAAGGTATGTTTTTGTGAACTCTGTGAATTTTGCGTGAAAGAACCTTTAGATACATTGTCTTTTAATACTTCAAGCACTTTTCAAGTACCTCTTCAGGAATATTGATATTTATTAAGTGTTTTCCAGGCCTTAAATTACAAAAAGTCAAATCCAAGTACTTTAAGCACTTAAGCACTCTGCTTACTGAAACTAAAGTGTTTTGCATCTTTCTGACATCATATGGATGAAGCGTTCACACATTTCTGATAGGGTTATTAAACAGCATGTGATGCACCACAAAACGTTCCTGTGGTCCAGATCCATACAGCTATTACTGGTCTGAAGTGTTTTGTTCACACATGGGTGAAATGTGTCTTTGAGTCAATAGGAAATAAAAGCTCAACGCAACTGCCGCCTCGGGGCTCGGCTTTGATCAAACACCCGCTGAGTCCAACGTGTGTGCTGTTTATTGATGGATGGAGCAGGGGTGCGTTTACTGATGGCCTCGGGTCTGACCCAGATCGCCTTTGACCCTCTCTGTGAGTCTAGCGCAGGTCAGTTTAAGAAGAAGACCCCTGAGAAAAACAAAAATCGACTCATGTTCCTCTCATGTTCCTCTAACATCATGACATGAATTCTGCTCATGGTTAAATGCAAAAGGTTGACCAAAAAAAACTTTTCTTAATATTTATACTGAATCTGTCTAAATGTTTTTTTTTTTGGAATTATAGAATATAATATACATTCAAACCACAAATTATTTAGACACCAGATATCTTTTTTTTTTACTAGTAGTGGGTGCAGGACACTATAGTTCATTATACGTGAAGATAGCAAAATAGTAAAATTGATAAAAGATAAAAGATTTTATTTGACACTTTGACCTGACCATGTTTTGTTACATACCTTTCTATCAAAGTTATCTGCCATTATCAAGTTGAATTTATTCTGACACAGTTTAACTCTTGAGTTCTTGTCATTTTTTATTACCGTTTTCTAAGCTATAGCTAAACTGTGATAATGTGAGAAATATTGAAAGTGTCTGAATAAATTTTGGTTTGACTGTATATAGCCAATGACACAACCCTATGATGCATGATGGACAAATCTTAAAAAAATGTAACGATTCAGGGTTTGTTGTCTTATCATTTACATTTCTGAGCTTTCCATTGATGCTTTGTTAGCATAGGACAATATTTGGCAGAGATATTTGAAAATCTTGAATCTGAGGGTGTGAAAAAATCAAAATATTGAGAAAATTGCCTATAAAGTATAGTCCAAATGATGTTCTGATGCATGATGGACAAATCAGGGTTTGTTGTCTTATCATTTACATGGTTTCTGGTATTATAAAGGTAACTTTAAGACATTTTAAGACCATTAAAGAAAATTTAAAGCACTTCAAAGTGTAAAAATACAATTTCCAACAAATCCATTACTTTTTAATTAATTTTGCAAAACAAATAGCTTAAGGCTTGATAATCTCTGTTCCCAAACACTAGAATATGAAAATAACTTTTACTGTACCTTCTGATCACAATGGAAAAAATATGTTCCTCCTCAGTATTTTTGTCTTGTTTTCCAGTACAAATTTCTAAAGATTCTAAAGACATATTTACTGGAAATGCACACTTAATATAAGTCTTATTTTCTGAAAAAAATATCAAAATGAAGTGAGTTTATGATAAAAAAATAAAAATAAAACAAAATAAAAAACAAATATCAATTTAATTCAAAGAGAAAACATGTTTTCATTCCTCATTGACAGAAAAGAGCCTTCATATTTAAATTTTTCATTGTAAGTAAATGTATCTTCATTTAAGAACATTTAGACCAAAATGGCAAGGAAGATATATATATATATATATATATATATATATATATATATATATATATATATATATATATATATATATATATATATATAATTTTTTAATTTATTTTTTTGAGTAAATTACTGTTTAAGTAAAATTTTATTTATTTATTTATTTTTGAGTAAATTACTATTTTAAGTACAATTTTATTTATTTATTTATTTATTTATTTTTGAGTAAATTACTATTTTAAGTAAAAATAAACACATTATAATCATACAGCATTGTCTTTGTGGTTTAAAAAATGTCTAGGTCAAAGAATTATTGCATGAATAAATGTTAGGTGTTTTCTTCTGGCAACAACATGCCTTTTATTTCTGCCCAGATCAATAGCGGTGATGTTGAATCATTGTGCTGAGACTGTATTAATGAACCCAGACTCTATTCAAGTGCTCGAGGGTTTCCCGTGTGTCTGCCCGCTTCTGTAAATTGACAATCAACAGAGCTCTTTTTACTCCTGCTCGCTCCAATTAAAATCAAAGGGAGCGCGTGTGGTGACGTCACGACGCACCGCCGAGCGCCTTTGAGCGGCGGAGCTCTGAATATTCATGAGGCTCTCAGCAAACGCTGCTCATATCTTTCATATTCGTCGAGATTTTATTAATGTGAACATTTCATAGCCGGGACCGTCGCAGCTCAGTAGTTACGGAAGAAAACACATTTCCAGCTCATCTGAATGAGCGCACTGTTATTAAAAGCAGGTGGTCTGCGTCTCAACGAGTGCGCGCATTTGTGTTGTAATGACTGTAATTATTGCTGTTTTCAATGGGACTTTCACTCACGGACAGTTCGGGTTTTAGTCCAGAGGAAAAATAAGACATGAACAAAACACGTTCCTGCTTAAATAGTCGATTCGATTTCAATTCCAGTTGCTCAGTTAAAGTCAGGATCTTCAGAGCTCCTGAGGCATTGATTTATAAACGTGTGTTGTTTTGTTTAACGGGACAAAACTGTCCCATGCGCTGTTTCTCTTTATTTATTCATGAACCCTGAGACTGAAGCGCGCACGTGCACTCGCAGCCAGGACGCGCGCGGGCGGGCTCTTTATTTTGGCACACTCGTTTTATTCTTTCGGTCTTATGAATTGCATTTGATTTATATTTACAGTTGTGCATTTCGCAGATGCTTTTATTCAATGCGGGAATCGAACCTATGACCAGCCACATGATCTCCTGTCTAAACTAAAACTCATATGTGACCCTGGACCATAAAACCAGTCATAAGTGTCAGTTTTTCAAAATTTGAGATGTACATCATCTGAAAGCTGAATAAATAAGCTTTCCATTGATGGTTTGTTAGCACAGGACAATATTTGGCCGAGATATTTGAAAATTTCGAATCTGAGGGTGCAAAAAAAATCCAAATATTGAGAAAATCACCTTTAAAGTTGTCCAAATGAAGTTCTTAGCAGTGCATTTTACTCATCAAAAATTAAGTTCTGATTTATTTATGGTAGGAAATTTACTAAATATCTTCATGGAACATGACCTTTATTTAAGGCGAGACACTGCAGGTGGATAGGGTAAAAAAAAAATGAACTAATAGTTATCACCTTACTTACACGGTTGATTGATTACTTTGATAATTGCAAATATTTTTGTATTACAAGTTTTGTAAAATGTTAGGTTTAAATATGCAAATGATGCATTGTTTATTGAAAAATTTCTAGTACAAAAATCTAAACACTGGATGAAGTCTGTTTGAAAATTGTTTATTTTTTTGCCATATTAGAGTCAAATGTTTTTACAGAGGGAATTTTGGGTAATTTTGTCACTCCATAATTCAGAAAATACTTAGAACAGTCAATTCTATTATATTCGGGGGGGAATAAAATGTTGTATATAATCAAGCAAATTATATATGAACAAATCCCTCTGCAAAAACCTTCAGGATATAGACAGGAATAAAAATGTGAAGTTTGGTGTGTGTAGATGCTACTAAAGTGCAGGAGAAAAAACATTTTGAGAAAACTTTTAAAAATATGTATTGTAATTGAAATCTATTGACACAAATAGATAAAGTGCTATAAAAGAAACACTTAACAGTGTCTTTTGAATGTTTTCCTTCCACTAGTCTGAAAACACACAAACAAAAAGCCAAAATCTCAAATTTGACAGGTGCCTGCATTGTCTCACCTAAATATCCTAATATTTTTTGGCATAAAAAAAAATTATAATTTTGACCCAATGTATTTTTGGCTATTGCTACAAAAAGGTGCTTTAAAAGGTTCTTCACAGCGATGCCATAGAAGAACCAATTTTGGTTCCACAAAGAGCCATTTCTTTATACCTTTTTATTTTCTGAAGAACTTTCTTTTGCCACAAAGAACCTTTTGTGAAACAGAAAGGTTCTTCAGATGTTAAAGGTTCTTTATGGAACCATTTAGACAAAATGGTTCTTCTATGGCATCGTGAAGCACCTTTATTTTAAAGAATGTACTTAAAACTGGTTTTGTGGTCCAGGCTCACATATATTAGCTCATTTTTATGCACAAAACCTTACCAGAATATAATCTACTTAAATATATACTGGAATCTTTGTATTTACCATGCACACACACACACACACACACACACAGAGTCTATGTATCAGTCCATAATGGATGATAGCCGTGGCTGTAAGAAGCATATAATGGAAACAGATTGCTGTGTTGATTGTGTAGGCCTCAGGCTCTCCATCCCAGAGGAGCACTGCCAGTTTACAGTGTGTTCAAAGGAGAGGGCTAAAAGGCAATTACAATGTTAATGTGTCCTGGCGGGGGGGAACAAGGAGAGAAAATCCACAAGGTGATGGAGTGAGTCAGGACCGCTAGAAATACTGCCGTCTGGACCGCCAGAGGAAAGCAAAACGGCAGCAATCAACAAGGAAAGACACACGTATGAATATATGCAGGTCACTCGAAAAAAAGAGCTGTTCTCATTTCTGACATGTATATAGAGAGAGAGAGATTGAAGTGTGTGTGTGTGTGTGTGTGCGTGTGTGTGTGTGTGTGTTCATTCTCTGCTCTAGCAGGGTTAATATAACCCACATCTCTCCTGGGATCTCATAATAGGCCATTAAACAGGCGCATTAGGATAAATGAAAAGGCTTTTAAGTGGTTACCACAAGACCACCTGGATTTCACTCTCAAATGTGTGTGTGTTTATGGCTAAAAGGGACAAATTTATTTGAGCTATGGGATGTGATTTTTCTGTTTTTGTTCTTAGCCTCTCAACATCATGATCATCTGCAGGTTTACTTCAGACTGTTAGCCAAAATACATGCATACATAATATAAAGAATCATTCATTTATGTAGAAAAATAAATCATAATAATACAGCGAAATAATTGTTTCTGGCAAGGTTCGGTAAACATTAGCACAGAAACATTATTTATACTGTTTAAGAAACATTTCTGTAATGTTTTAGTTGGATGTTTATCCAGCTTTTTTTAAATCTTGACACTCGTTTTATAACATTTTAAACTACACTGCAAAAAAATATTTTCTTAGATTTTTTGTCTTGTTTCCAGCCAAAATATCTAAAAATTCTTAAATCAAGAAGGATTTTCTAGACAAGTAAAAATGGTCTTGTTTTCAGAAAAAAGAACTCAAAAAAAGCAAAATAATCTGCCAAAGAGGTAAACAAAATAATCTAGTTTTCTGCTTGAAATAAGATTTTTTTTTGCTTACCCCAATGGCAGATTATTTATCTTGTTTTAAGCAAAAACTCACTTAATTTAGATTTATTCTTTCTGAAAACAAGACAATAATTTTTACCTGTCCAGAAAATCCTTCTTGATTTAAGAATTCTTAGATATTTTGGCTGGAAACAAGACAAAAAGGCATTTAACCCTTTAACTGTCACCGTCCCGTCACGCCTACGTTTACTTCACCATATTTCAAATAAATCCTAATCTAATCATGACAAACTATACATCGTTGGAAAGGTCTAAGACTCCTAAATTAATATTTTACCACTGTTTTGTGTTACAAATTATGTAGGAAAAGTAATAGATTAATTTATGACAAGAGTGCACCTCAAAAAATTTACTTCATAACAGGAGTTCAGACCTTTTTCACAAAAAGACTTTCTTTGTTGCCTTTTTTTCTATCACGCTTTAGAAATCATAAGAAATTATATATCACTTGAAGACTTAAAATTTCAAAATTCATCCTTTGGAAACCATTTTAAAATCAGACATTGCATTATCATGAAAATTGTACATGAAAATCATATTACAAAATGTTTTTGTTAATGAATTATAAAAAATTACATTTGGATAGTGCATTTTCATGTCTATGTTCACAGTAGGGAGTGACAGTTAAAGGGTTAAGAAAAGCATTTTTGCAGTGTAACATTACCATTATGTTTTTGTGATGCCATAGAAGAATCATTTTTGTTTCCACAAAGAACCTTTCAGTGAACAGTTCTTAAAAGAACCATTTTGAATAACATTTTAAAAATCAAAATAACGTTTTCCAATGTTCTATGGATGTTCAAGGTTCTTCATGGAAACGTCAATGCCCATAAACCTTTATTTTTAAGAATGGAGTTGTAATTATCTAAACTAAAATATGTCTCTATTTAGGTAAACCTCTGTAGATGAACTGCACATTTTGCTTGTCAAGCTAAAAAAATAATAATGTAAACAAACATTTGTGACGATGGCATATGAACCACAGCTGAAAGCGTTTTTGAAAATATCTACTAGTGACTCCACTTATAAAAGCAGCACATTTTTGTTCTGATAGCAGCTAATCAGCACAATAATGTACTTGGGATTGTGATGCTAATAGTAATGGATTCGGAGAGGGGCCAATGCGCGCGATTGGCTAATTCCACTACGCCGCGGCCCCCAGAGACACACGTGTCTTTTCAGTTTGGCTCTCTAATTGAAGTGTGTTATGTGTTATTTTCTGCCTCGCTGAGCCGCAGAAGAGGCTGCCAGTGGTGTCGGCTCTTGGTTTCATACCGTGTCTAAAATTGGAGGAATAAAACAGTCTTTGCTCTTTTTTGAAATGCAATGCAAAGCAGATACTCACTCTTAAAAATAAAGAGTCATTATTGGCATTGATGGTTTAATGAAAAACCTTTAGAAAACTATAGAACCTTCCATTGGACAAAAGGTTTCAAATGGGTTCTTAAAAATTTTACAATAAATTTCTCACTAAAAAAAAAATATTTTAAGAACTGATAACCTTGTTTGCATTGGAAACATTCTACACTCTTAAAAATAAACGCTCTAAAGGGGTGTTTTTGCAGCGATGCCATAAAAGCACCATTTTGATTCCACAAAGAACCTCTTTGGTTCTTAAAAGAACCATTTTGAAGAACATTTAAAAAATCTAAAGAGCCTTTTTCCACTATAAAGAACCTTTTCTACTTTTGAAAGTTTCCATGGATGTTCAAGGTTCTTCATGGAACCATCAACACCAATAAAGAACCTTAATTTAAAATTAAATTAATTTTAAAAATGTAACAAGTGTGGCATCATGGCAAAACCCACTCATTGGAACATTTTCTAAAGAGCGCTGTTCTTTTAATTAAAAAAAAAAAAAAAAAAGAAATGTAAAAGAGTTTTTGTATTGCCACTGTTGCAAAAAAATAAAAATAAATAAATAAAATTAGAACATTTATTTTGTGCACCTCAAGTCTCTATAGTTGGAGTATATTGTATAAATCATGTATTCCTTTTTTCTCTCTCTGAAATTTGTAAATTTGCACATGCACCACAATACTAAAGAAAACTGCATGTGTAATATTTAAGAATGAATGCAAAATGTGTGTTTCGGATCTAAAAACAGCCCTTGAACTATAAGAGCAAAGTTGCATACTTAAAGCCTTGGGAAAGTCATCAGATGTACACTTCTTCCTATGACATCGCTTGAGCTCATGCCTGCAGATGTGAGTTTGTCTGCAGAGAACGATAAGCCTCATTACTCTGCGTCCCTTCTGTGCAGCATCATAGTTTTCCGTGTGAAGCTAATTAATGATCTGTCTCTATATAGCCTCTATATAGCCAGAAGAAGAGAGAATCGCTCCGCTACAGTAGCTCAGCTCAGTGAAGTGTGTAATGAGAAAAAGGACAGAGCAGAATGAAGCAGCCACAGGGACAAAGGACTGGACTGATCATTCGTCTGACGAAATCCTTTTGTTTTAGCACTCCGGGATCCACCGTGACAACACAAAAAGACACAATCATGACACTGCTGTTCTCCAACAATAGCTCGAGATCACCTTGTGGAGCGAGATAACATTGAATCAGTGACAAAGACAGCAGTGCGACACACCTGACCGATCCTGGATCAGTGTCTCGGGGGACAGATTGAGGATTATATGCGGAGAGACTCCTGGGAGAAGCACCCTGACCTCTCATTGACCTCTATGATGTTTCTGAAGGGTCATAAACTGAATGAGAAGCGTCAGATTCGAGCGCGCGCGCCAACACATTCACTGTGCCAAAATGCACTTGAAATTAGTTCATGAGAGTCACGTGTCTCCAGGCGCGAGCACGTCCTGATTTCGCTGAGTTTGATAACATTTTAATCCAAAAATTTATTCTTGACCACATACCTAACCTTAGCCATGAGTAATCTCTAAAACCAGAGGAAATGATATATGAATGACACTGATGCACAAGCACCAAACACTAATTATAAGCCTAAATTTCACAAAAAACTATAAACTGTTTTTTCAAATCTGATTGGTTAATCACAATGTTGTTCCAGGGTCAACAAAGATGTTGATGCAGGAACATGTGGCACTTGGTAAAATCAGGTTCTCGCATTGAAAAACAGGCATGATTCACATAGTGCAAGCGAGGAGAACAAAATGGGAATGATGGGAAATATGGCGCCAGATAATAGTGGTTGTGGAGGTGAGGAAAATCAATCTGATGGTTTTTCACACTGGAGAAGAGTGACTCAACAGACCCTGAACAGCTTTACAAAATGGTCTACTTACAAAGAATGTCGATTCGACAGATTAGTATAGCCTTAATAAATCTAATAAGTGATTTCCAAAAGAGATGTCCGGTTTGCATGTGAATGGGTGTAGCCTATTTATTATATTTTTGTATTTTATTACATTTTGTAATTATAAAATATCATTTTGACCAAAGTCGTCAACACATTTCTTATAATTCGGCCGCTATTCTAATTCTCATCGTTGTTTTTCCCTATAATTTAATTGATAAACGCTGTGAGAGGCGCTGGATAAAGGCCGTGTGAGTCTGTTCTTGTACAGATTGTTTTTTCTCAGCTGTGAATCGCCGCGGATCTGTTCGCGTCTGATAACGCCACTCCGATTAACCCATTCCGCTCCCACCGGGAAACCGTGGCCGAAAGGCCGAGCACAGCCTGCGGGATAAAGCACATCTCCGGGGAAAAGACAATCACTGATATGAGAGATTAGATATGGCCAGTACAGAGCACGAATTCTATATACAGTAGGCTATGCGGCCCACATAACTACCGAATAAAAAGCATGATGTATGAATAAATTAGAAGTACATTTATTCATTAAACCTCTGACCAAAATTACCATTAAATTAGACATTTTAATTAGAGTAATATTCATGAAAAAAATCTAAAACATTTTAGATTAAGTAAAACTTTCCGTTTTCCGAATTTGTCAGTGTTTCTTTATGCACAGCCATTTCTTCTGATTGTTTTAATCACGTCAACATTATCTAGGCTACTAAAATCGCCCGATAAAGTTTAATAACATTCAATGAATTCGTTTTCTACCATTTATTTATTTCAAATGTAACTTATTTTTGTTGAAAATATGATCAATTGAATAGATATCGTTTTGGTTATTCGTTTTTGAGCTTGAACATAACATCTAATATATTTGTAATCAGGCCAACATTTATTTATTTATTTAAAAAAAAAAAAAAAAAAGCTCTTTAACGCGTAACATTGCCTTTGACTGATTAATTTAAAATTCAAAAATAATTTCTTTCGAGAATATGAACGCACGAGACGTTAATACTAGGCATGTTTTAAAAACCCGAGGATTTTATGGTATTTCACAATATTTTATAGTGAATAATTCGATCCGAACGAACACGACTGTCATTTGCTCATAGGCCTAAATGATTTTATAAAGCATAATTTACACAGATCGATCAGAACTATGCTTTCATAAGTACACATGAATAAGATGAATACATGGCGAGAGAAAATGCATGGAAAATCCATCAGAGAAAAATAGAAACTGTTTGTATCGCTTAATAACTTTTCAAAATCATCTTCATTCACTTTAAAGAGTCAGAGAACAAAATGCTAAATAACAGCCCAATGCACAATATTTCTGCACCGTGACAAACAATCCACGAGAAATATCCTTGCTGCGTTTAAACACATTTTAAAAAGAAACATAAAAATAAAAAAGTCGTCTACAAATCTAAACCAATAAATTCTAATCATTCAAATCAGCGGCGTATTTCTTGTTCATTCCCTTGTCGACTGAAGGAAGGTTTTAAATCCGTTCAGAAGAGTATTCCAACACCAACTCGAGGGTGGCACGGCTCCTCTTGTTGAAAATGTGTTCTAAACCTTCATCTGAAGCGATAAAAACTGTAGCAACAGGAAAACACAACAAGAATATTTCGGGAACACATTTAGTGTCCATGTAAGCCCTAGCGGGACGCGTGGAGACGGTTTATATATACGTAAAGTTATGCAACACTAAGAGACCCCGGATGCCATTGGGTGTTGTGACCAAGTACATTGGGCATAATGAGAGTGGAGAGGAGGATGGGGTACTGCAAGCACCTCCCCTAGAAATGCAGCAAATCTTTACCCCGTTTTTTGTCGGTGCGGAGTAGCGCGCGCACTGGGAGCCGGAGACGCGCGTTGCGCGCGAGACTCTTAGCATTGGCAGGCTGACGGTGACACGTGCCTCTCTCTCAACACCCCCGAGCTCCCGTGTACCGCATTGGCATCAGCGACGGCCACTGAAACGCAGGAGTCGACGCTGTGCCACGGATAGAGAGAACGGAAAAGCCGCGCAAAAACCGCGTTCTCCTTTACGCACTGGAACTTGCTCTCGCCCGGGAAGCGCGCATCAGAGTTCGGCCAGACAAAAAAGAGAGAGGAGCGGGCGAGCAGGATGCAGGTGCCAGGCATCATCTAACGTCTGAAAGTGACATGAACCACGGAATTAGCAAAAACACCAGGCGTGATTTCAGTCAGAACTGGAGATAACGAACGCGCGTCACCACGAGAGTCCGTTCTCTTCTCGCTCCGTTGATGCGCACACAAAGAGCTCCGCTCTCTAAACTCTAAATTCGACATATCTAGAAAAAAAAAAAAACATTAGCAGAGGTATTTGAACGGCGGTCTCGTTTAGGAGCGCAACCATGGCCACGTTAATTAGAAGCAAGATCTCCAACAAGCTGTCCAACGCGGCCACCACGGTCACCAATAAGTCGCAGGCGAAGGTGAGCGGGATGTTCGCCAAGCTGGGCTTCCAGGCCGCCACCGACGAGGAGGCTTTGGGCTTCGCCGCCTGCGACGATCTGGACTATGACCACAGGCAGGGGCTTCAAATGGACATCCTAAAAAACGACGAAATGGGTGGTGGAGAGGGCGGCGGCGGGGAAATGGGGGGCGATGGGACGGTCGAAGGGGACAGCCATTACCAGAGGGATGGAACGGGTCCACCGCCCTCAGCGTCCAAAGACGGCGGCTTTTGCTCCGAACTCGGCGGCCCGGACAAGCCAAGAATTACTGCTTGGGAGGCAGGATGGAACGTGACCAATGCGATCCAGGTAAGGAGCCATGCATATAAAAAAACGATAGCCTATTTAGTATCACAATGGAAATGTTACGTGAAAAGTGTTTGCAAAACGTATAGATATCTAGATTTTTTTCTTAAGCTGATGTCGTAAGCTTTATAAAACAACATTCGATCAGCCCGTTCAACGTGCGTTTCTCCACTTGGATTTGGTGGGGTTTGCACGAGTAATTCGGCTTTTTTCGACGTGCGTAAAGTGGGGACCATAATGTTCCATTTAATTCAATCGTTTCCAAAATGCATGTTTTCTGGTTAAAAGAGAGCTTTAAAATACGTTTTGGACAATGGCATAAACATGCGACGTGCGTAAAGTGGAGACCATAATGTTCATTTTTATTACAATCGTTTCCAAAATGCATGTTTTTTGGTTAAAAGAGAGCTTTAAAATACGTGTTGGACAATGGCATAAAAATGCGACGTGCGTAAAGTGGATACCATAATGTTCATTTTGAATACAATCGTCTCCAAAATGCTTGGTTGAAAGAGAGCTTTAAAAAACGTGTTGGGTAATGTCTTAAAAAGCGCGTTTGAGCGATAAAACCCCCAGATATTTAATCGTGCGCAGTTGAAGCTCTTAATATCAGAAGTGACGTCGGTGACGTGACTCCCTGCCTATTTGATTCGCCCCCGATGACGACACAATGAGGTGAGCGTGACTTTGCTCAGAGCAAATGGAATGTCCGGAGCTGCGTTCACCTGCAGTCAGTGTAGAAGCCGATGATGGCGCGTTCCCAGCGTACTGTGATTAGAAAGAGTGCATTGCGTAAACGTGCAAACTGTTGTGTAAAGCCACGCTCTGTGCTTGTCTCCCCAGGGCATGTTCGTTCTCGGGTTACCCTACGCCATTCTCCACGGGGGATATCTCGGACTGTTCCTCATCATATTCGCCGCGGTCGTGTGCTGCTACACGGGGAAAATCCTCATCTCTTGCCTGTACGAAGAGAACGAAGACGGCCAGCTGGTGCGAGTACGAGACTCGTACGTGGACATCGCCAACGCGTGCTGCGCGCCACGCTTCCCCTCGCTGGGGGGCCACGTGGTCAACGTAGCCCAGATCATCGAGCTGGTGATGACCTGCATTTTGTACGTGGTGGTGAGCGGCAACCTGATGTACAACAGCTTCCCCAACCTGCCCGTGTCGCAGAGGTCCTGGGCCATCATCGCCACCGCCGCTCTCCTGCCTTGCGCCTTCCTCAAGAACCTCAAGGCCGTGTCCAAGTTCAGCTTGCTGTGCACCATGGCGCACTTCGTCATCAACATCCTGGTGATCGCCTACTGCCTGTCCAGGGCGCGGGACTGGGCGTGGGACAAGGTGAAGTTCTACATCGACGTCAAGAAGTTCCCCATCTCCATCGGCATCATCGTGTTCAGCTACACCTCGCAGATCTTCCTGCCCTCGCTGGAGGGCAACATGCAGAAGCCCAGCGAGTTCCACTGCATGATGAACTGGACGCACATCGCCGCCTGCATCCTCAAAGGCCTGTTCGCCCTGGTGGCCTACCTGACGTGGGCCGACGAGACCAAGGAGGTGATCACCGACAACCTGCCGTCCAGCATCCGAGCCGTGGTCAACATCTTCTTGGTGGCCAAGGCGCTGCTGTCGTACCCGCTGCCGTTCTTCGCCGCCGTCGAGGTCCTGGAAAAGACTTTCTTCCAAGACGGAGGGCGCGCCTTCTTCCCGGATTGCTACGGGGGCGACGGCCGGCTCAAGTCCTGGGGGCTGTCGCTCCGCTGCGCCCTGGTGGTGTTCACCATGCTCATGGCCATTTACGTGCCCCACTTCGCGCTCCTCATGGGCCTGACGGGGAGCCTGACGGGCGCCGGCCTGTGCTTTCTCCTGCCCAGCCTATTTCATCTCAAGTTGTTGTGGAGAAAGCTCTTGTGGCACCAGGTCTTCTTCGACGTGGCCATCTTCGTGATCGGGGGTATATGCAGTATTTCCGGCTTCATCCACTCCGTCGAGGGCCTCATCGAGGCCTACAAATACAACCTGCCCGATTAGTCTGGAAGACGGCCGGTGGTAGTTTTGGTGATAAGTGTTACGCATCCCACATATTGATAACCAAACCGATACGTTTCCCCCAGAAAAATTAAAAAAGAAATAACAGATCAGTAAATAACCATCTAAACCCAGGTTCATTCAGATCTGACCTTTACGCACAACAAATCAGCCAATCTTTACGCATCCATATGAGAAATGCCTTGGACAGCAGCGCGTGTTACGCAAACCTATATTTTTGTTGTGTAAGCGAGATAATGCTTTACAAGTGAGTTTATTTCACCTTTTGATTTGGCCCGACTCCACAGGAGTCGAGGAAGAAGTCATTTTATTTTCCAAACGCGTGGATCTGAGTGCAAAAGCAATGCTGTGAGTGGAAATCTCCTGTCTGTACGATCTGCAATACACACCACTAAGAGCAAAACATCGAATTAATCACAGGGGACCAACGCCATGGCAATAAAAACACGACAGAATATGTTTCAAAGAGGCTATATTTGTTCTTAATTCGATCCGAGGACACACACTAGTCTTATTTATTATCGCTTCTGCATTTACTGAACCAAAACGGAAAGGGCGAGATAGAAAATAATAATAATAATAATAATAATAATAATAATAAAGGCAGCCTACTGGAGGGTGAATAGAAATACTTTAACTATGCATTTTGATCGTATGATGTCCATGCAGTATTAGAGATATTCAGAAGAAAACGAGGGTTTTATTCACACGAGGATTGCGCTGCGTCTCAAATTTTGACAGAAAACACACAGAGACTCGTATTTTTACAAGACATCGAAAAACGAACAAGAAAGAGTCGCTGAAGATGAAGACGAACGAGAAGAAAACGAAAATTGCTCGGAAATCCCAGAAGAAATTATGGAGAGGAAAAAAAAACGTTAAAAAAAATCACTAAATTTCAATGTTGAGCATTGCGTTGGTTATCGGATATCAAATGTCGTAATTTCAAACAATTAATAAAGTCCATGTTCCCCTCAGTGAGAGTTATTTATAGCGTCGTTGGATCGAAATCAAGTCTGACTCAATATTCGAAATAAAGGGACTTGCATAAGACATTTTTTCATTTTGTGCAATCCAATGGGTGCTGTGGAAATGTTATAAAACCGTATGTGTTGTGTTATTGTGGTTTAAAAGATGGAATGTATATCACAAAATCGTTATCATATATCGTGAAAATGAATATATTGAAGAATAAAGAAACGCGTGAAATTATATTGTACAACTGTTTTTTGGTTTTGTGTGATATGGAAAAAAAAAATGAAACACGTGCATCTTTTTCCCTTCAATGCAGAATAAATCTACAAAACAATCAATCAGTTGAGTCCAACCTCTCAGAGATTTATTCCAAGCGCGCATGGAAAGACATCCACATTTATAGGCTACTTCTGTTGTTTTTGTCGAATGAACAAATGCATTTGCAAGATCTCTATTTTCTATTTTTTAATGCTTAATTGATGCATCATGATAAAGCAGACTGCGCACATATTGCTTACCACAATTACGCTTAGAAAAACATGGAGCTTTAATTTAATATTACAGTATGAAAATAAAAGCAGCTAATAAAAAGAATGGCATGCTTTATGTGAAAGATTTCAATCTTCAAATAGACTGTGCGTTTAAATAAACTACACTTGTCATTGTTTTTCATAAGGCGCAACAGCCAATGACAGAATGAAGTGAGCTCATGCAGAAAATGCGTGACAGATTTTTGCTCTCGGCTCTGATTCCGCAGGTAAACATGCATCTGCACGGACTGTTTCTCACTGGGGCTAAAACGAGAACAGAAAAAAAAATACAAAGATGCGCATTCACATAGCCTATGGTTGCGTGCATGCGCGTGCATGAACAAAGCATCACTGAAAAGAACAAAACGGGTAGAAGGTGAAAGTATGGGAAGATAAAAATACATTTTATACATAGACTTTTTTTTTTAAAGATTATTTGCCAAAAAATATTGTGTTTTAGATTTTACACATGCATGAAATAATTCTGCACTACACTGTATCGCACCGTCATAGTCTAAGAAAAAAGGAGACATTTTCGACTAATAATGACCCTTTATGTTTCAACATTAACAGCGCAATGAACTCATGTGGAGGATTTTGGCAAATGTCGGTGGTGTTGGATTGTGGGAATGATAGTTCAAACAGGAGGAGCCATTTTCTCATTACTGGAACCATTCGCTGAGACTGTGACTATAGCGCCATCTGGCGCCAACATTAAATACTGCCAAACAAAATAACTGCTGCACATAAACAATCCACTTTTTTACAGGATTTTAAGAGTATATATCACAACAGCCGTTACCATTTACACTCAGAAAATGTCTGCTGGTATTTTAACTTATATTTCAAACACACAGAGACAAGCCGTTTGAAACATCTAAACATTATTGACTTAATTATACTTTTACGGAAACGGACAAGAGCGGTTTTGGCAAATGGACTAATACCTTAATGGTTAATACCTTACCGGTGGGTAACAACAAAAGTAGAACATTTTATTAAAGACCGTTTGGAATTAACAGAACAAACACAAAAGAAATAATTCTGTCTTTATTTACTCACCCTCAGTGTTCGTTAGTTCCAAAGCTGAAGGACTTTTTCCAAATATCGCAGGTGGAGAGGATTAGCAGAATGTTCTGAATCCTGTTTTCCATACGGTCGAAGCACAAAGCCTATCCTATCAAACTTTAAAAAGAACAACTATAAAAACTATAAAATAAAGAAGCACTGGTCGAAATTCAAGCAGTTTACTCACTGGGAATCCGCGCTCAAATCTCACGCCTGCATATTCAAATTTACGAACGTCAACCGTCACTTTTTGTAACGCGAAGTTTGAATATGCGAAAGCGCGAACGAGATTCAATCGAAATAAACTACTTAATACTTATACTATGACCTTGTGAAGAAAAAGTACATACTTTTGAGTATGTAGCAGAATAGTAGGCAAGCTTTGGGACCAGTGTTGGGGAAAGTATTATACATCAATATCGCATTACTCCCTAAAAAAGTAACCAATTACGTTACTTAGTTACTTTTCATGGAAAGTAATGCGTTACGTTACTTTTGCGTTAATTTTTAAATCTGGGCAGGGCTTGCTTGTTTGTTTTTAAGTTAAAAACATTCGATTAAAATTAAACTAAAAATTCTTAAATTAAGAAGGATTTTCTAGACAAGTAAAAACAGTCTTTTTTTTCTGAAACAAGTCAAAATTAAGTGTTTTTTTGCTTGAAACAAGCAAAATAATCTTGTTTTCTGTTTGAAATAAGATTTATTTTCTTACCCCATTTGCAGATTTAGCTTGTTCTAAGCAAGAACTCGCTTAATTTTGACTATTTTTTCTGAAAACATCTTCCTGTCTAGAAAAACCTTCTTGATTAAAGAATTTTTTATATACATTTTTACAGGAAACAAGAAAAAAAAAAATCTAAGTAAGAAAAGTATTTTTGCAGTGTATGGCTGAATTTGATCAACAAAGGTCAGCAGCAAAGTCATTGGTTAATAAAATGGGATTAAATACATAAATGAAACAAAGTAACAGATATTTCTTGTAATTGAAAAAGTAATGCATTACTTTACTAGTTACTTGAAAAAAGTAATATGTAACTTGCGTTACTTGTAATTTGTCTTTCATGGCCAGAACAACTCTTATAAAAAATTCACAATGTTGCTGTAGATGAAATATAACACCGATAATATTCAATTTCATCAGGTTAGACATTTATCACTCAAACTTGTTCTCTACCCATCTGTCCGTCACGCATATCCGCCATGTTTGTAGTTTAACACTATTGGTTGTAGTTCTAATCGAATACACTTCAAATTCTAACTGGAAGTAGTAGACCATCCAGGAATCTTTAGAATACTTTAAACGTACTACAATTTGGGACATACTAATTGCATTTTTGAATACCATTTAGGACGGATAGTATGATAGGATTGGGACACAGCATACGATAGAAAACCCGGCTTTAGCAAAACAACCAGAGTTTTGAATTAAACTAGTTTGTGTCAGATTTAAAAGCACTTGCAATAAGAGATAAACCTAGTAAAGCAACATCAGGAGAAAGTCTACTGGTATTTGAGAACAAACAGCATCATCAGATCTTGAAATCCAAGTATTATAATAAAAAGTCATTCAATATAGTTTTCTTACAGGAATTTATTCCTAAACAAACACAAAAAGCAGAATACATTAAAAGGTTCTATATTGAGCTCCTCACAAGTTATAATAAAAGAACATTTATTGTTTCAAGTAATGGTTAAAACTTTACAATTTGTGTCTTAATTACATATTTACAAATGCATGTAAATTGTAGCGTGTGGACAGCACAACACGTAAAAACAACATACAAATCATAAAGTTACGCCCAAGAGCAGCAGCAAAAGACAATCACTGCCGCATCAGTTCGTTTTGTTCCACGAGTTCACATATGAAGAGTGAATTTAGTCCTCAGTTGTTGGCTGGTGAGCGTGCGGTGGGTTTTTTGGTTGAGTTTTCCACCACCCATGGGTGCACCATGACGCCTTGGATGGGGAGCCGGTGCATTGGGTTGTGCTTCAACAGTCTGTTTATCAAGTCTCTGCTGCCCTCGCTCACGTGAGCTGGGTAGGTGAACTCAACCTGGACAGAAACAGATGTTTGAGGATTTATGAACACCTGAATCAATCAAGACTGAAAACAACAGTGAAAGCCTATAAAATACAATAAAACTTTACATCAGACAGACTGAAGACAAGTCCAGTTTCCATCATTGGTTAATGCATTAATGATCTTAAGTGTTAGAAATATTAATGCTTATTTACAGGCATGTGATCAGCTGGAGACCAAAAAAGGAAATTCTGACCATGCCCCAAGCCATGCATGCACACATTTGACATCTTATTATAATACATACTATTGTCCTGTAAAAATATAAAAAGCAGCATTTAATAATCATGATAACAATATAATAAAGTACTATAATATTATAGTAAGCCAAATAGAATTGTTGTTGTTAATAATAATAATAATAATAATAATAATAATAATAATAATAAGTAGTAGCTGCCAAAAGGAACATTACAATTATCAATGGTTTTGAAATTAATATCTATTCATATATTCAATCTATACATATCTGCTCATTAAAGCTGAATTTATTTGATCAAATATAGTTAAATAAATAACTTTTTTGGTTATATATATATATATATATATATATATATATATATATATATATATATATATATATATATATATATATATATATATATATATATATATAAAAAACACATCACATCATCTTTAGAAATCATTACATTTTATTTGACTCGAAACATTTTTCAGGATTTGATAAATATAAAAAGTTAAATCAACAACATTTATTTGCATTTATAAATAAATATTAAATATGTTAATGCATTTATAAAATAGAAATTTTAACATGTCTCTCACTTTTTAATCACTTTTATGCATGATTTTATTAGTTTTTTTTTTAATACAATTGTTTGAGTGGTAGCCATCTTTGTATCCACAAAAATATTAAGCAGCAAAACGTTTAACGGCGTTTGAGAAATGTTTCTTCTCAGCAAATCGGCACATTCGTATATTTTCTGAAGGATTATGGAACACTGAAACTTCTTTGTAAACAACAGATTTATAAATATTTCTAATGACGAATGTTTCGCTCCCCAATGCAAAGCGGCTCGAACCAGTGAATGGAAACTAAAAACAGTAGTGTAACAGCAGACATTTAGCACGTCAGATACAGGCTATTTTAGAATTACATCACAACCGTTGTGATTTAAATGACAGCACTAAGCAAATGAAAATTCTCACTTGCCATAAAAAGTTACTAGGTCTACAACCTAAAATATAGTTTTACACCAAAAAAACAACCAAACACTAGGATGATTTCTTAAAAGATTAGAGTTTAACATCTCAAACATATGATATTTCCTCCTAAAGGAGTGCATGCAACGAAATCTTTAGCTGGTCACAGTTCTGGTGAAATGCAAAAGTTAGAAGTCATTTGACTTACTCTAGAAATCTTGCGGTAGGTCTCTTCATGGCTCTTGGTTTCAAAAGGTGGACGGCCAACCAGAAACTCATAGCAGAGCACACCAAGACTCCACAGATCGACCTTCTCGTCGTGCGTTTTGCCCTCAATCATCTCTGGAGGAAGGTAATCCAGAGTGCCACACAGCGTTGACCTCCTGACAGACAAGATAAACACATTAACCCCAAACAAACACCATCCTCATGGAAAAGGACATCAAGCCACACTTTAATGATCAACACATCTGCAGAAACCCTGCATATGAACAAGTGAAATTTAAGACTTTAATACCACCTTAAATGAAATGTAAGAACTGAAACGGAAATAATTATATTGCATACATGCATGTAATAGTTAATTTGCTTAAAGTAAAAAAGATACAATTTCATCTGTCATAAATTATACTACTATGAAATACAGTGAACTTTTCATATCAGCAGACAATATTTCACACACACACACACACACACACACACACACACACACAAAAAAAGGTAAGATTTTTGATGGTGTAAATAATTTATTCTGAAGCAATATTTTCATCTATCAGCTTTTCCATACTTAAATCTGCATTATTTTTATTTACCTTTATAAAGACCTATTTTTTTAACTTTTGAAAAATATGCATAACCTTTCCATGTCAAATTACTACAACTTATCAAATTCTATAGGGCTGTTAGTCAGATTAAATTTACAGAGCAAAATTAAAACTGCAATAAATGTTATGAGATTAATGTTTTAAATGCATTTATGAATATACAAATAAGAAACGTTGGGGGGGGGGGAAACGCATACTTTTACTAAACTACCAGTAGGCCGCGGTTAGTCACTTAATTAGGAGTTAGTCAATTCAAGTGATTCGTTCAAAACGCTGCATCATTCAGTAACAAAACACCACTGTGTTGCATGGAGAATGTGCCGCTGTGATCCTTGTTTGGAACTATTTTCGGTAATGAAATGGAACAAAACAGTAAATAGTTTAAAATGCTTAACTTAACTACTTGACTAACTACAAATCAATGTAACATTTGCAATGGTGAGAATATTCAGCAAAGCTCTGTTGGTATGTTACTGAACTATATCATGTTAGAAATAAACTACACATTTTGAATTTTTACGTCAGTGAGTTTCTTCGTGTGTGCAGTTTCTCTTATTGGTTTTTAAGTCTCTTACTAAGAGACAGGCAATGCGATTGATAACAGAAATACACTACCCATTATCAAACGCTGTTTATGTTGAATGTATTAAAATAAGAAGAAATATCTTGCTTTCCAAATGCGTCGCTGGTTATTTTTTAGTTAATATTCGATCTGTCCAATGATTGTAAACAGTCATTAGGTCTGTCAGACTGAAGATATTTTAGTGGTAATGTGACCACAATAATTTAAGACCCATTGAATCTGAATTTAGACTTAATGTTTTTCAAATATAATCCTTATTTAAGACATTAAGACTTTAGATATGACTGACTGACCTGGAGGAGGGCGTGTGGACAGACCACCCAAAGTCTGCGATCTTCAGCTCTCCGTTGGCCCCCAGCAACAGGTTCTCAGGTTTAATGTCTCTGTGGATAACATTCTTCGAGTGACAGTAGCTCAGAGCATCTGCAAGCTCCATGATGTACTGCAGACGGACAATACACATTATTATGAGATGCTATCAGTCTTCATACATTAATCATGAGCATTCGATATAGCGGCACACAGCGGTTTCCTACCGTGGCACTTCGCTGGTCGTCAAACGTCCCGCAGCGCTGGAGCTCTCCGTACAGCTCTCCTTTAGGAGCGAACTCCAGGATGAGATAAACGCGAGCAGTGTCGTGGAAATAACCATAGAGACGCAGGATATTGGGATGTCTGAAAGATGAGACGCAAGTTCACTTCACAGCACGCATCTTAAATTTCCCAATGCATTAACTCCAGCGCTACAGTTGGGATTATTTACATTTTAAATGGCTCTTCAAAAATTCTCAGTTTTGATTTAATTAGCAGGGTTCCCACTCCAAGACAAATTCCCTGACTTTTAAAAAGCTGAATTTCTTCCATGACCTATAATGAACGGATCCATCCATTCGCAAGCTTCATTTACAGATATTTTTGGTACAAAACTACAGAAGCCCGTTTCTGCCATTAAATTAAAAAAAAATAAAAATAAAAAAAAATAATAATATATATTTCTATTCTATACACAATTATGACTCAATTGCAAGTTTATATCATGCAATTCTCACTTTATAACTCACAATTGCAACTTTTAATCTCACAATTCTGAGTTATCAATTTTTTTTTTTTTGCATTTTTGGTTTTATTATGATAGGACGGATCATAGCTGACAGAAAGCAGATTATCTCTCGCAATTCTAAAGAAAAAGAAAAAAGCCAGAATTGTATCACGCAATTTTGCGAAAATGTCAGAAAAATTGCAATAACTTTTTTTTTTTTTTTTTATTATTTTGTGGTGGAAACTGGCTTTTTCTGTACCATTTCTACAGAAATTAATTTATGTTTATGATTTTAGGGGTTAAACACTCATTTCTTCACATTTCATTTTTATTTTCTGATCATTTACTTTTCACACCCAGCGGTCATTTTGTAGCCAAAGCTCTTGAAATGTACATTTTTCTGGCATGTTTGCCTTAGTTATCAGGTACAGCATGCTGACTGCATTTGACTGTAGTGATTGCCAATTGACAAGTGGGAAGAGAATAAAATGGCACTTTAAAAATAGCCTAACCATAAAAATAGGCAAAATGTGTAAAAATGCAGGGAGAAAAAAAAAATAATATATATATATATATATATATATATATATATATATATATATATAAAAAATAATAAATTACATTTTGATAAATTGAAACTAAAATAAAAAAACAACAACAACAACAATAATAATAATAATAATAATAATAATAATAAAAAAAAAAAAAAAAAAAAAAAAAAAACACAACATTAAAATTCCCTGACTTGCAATGACTAGAATAGACCTTTTAAAATTCCATGATATTCCAGAAATTCCATGGGAACCCTGAATAAGGCGGTTATTTTCTAAATAAAATAAGACAATTTATACACTTTAACCACAAATGCTTGTGTTGTCTAGCTATAGCTCTGGTCTAGATCTTATTTTCTTTTTCTTATTTTTGTTACACTTTTTTTTTTTTGGCACATGCACTTTGTAAACACTGGGTTGGTACTTCTGCAACAATGTAGGATGATTGGAAGTTGGAGAAAATTAGATGGGAGTTTTTTGACATGCTCCAACAATCTTGAGCCAGAATACACATAACAGAGCTAGACAAGACAAGCATTTAAAGTTAAAGTGTATAAATTGTCAACAACTGATCATTTCGCTAGATAAGACCCTTATTCCTCAGCTGGGATCATCTAGAGCCCTTTGAAGCTGAATAAAAACTGCATTTGAAGAAAAATCCTGAAATCCTTATCCTCAAATCCTTTTTTTTTTTTTTTTTTACAACTGAAGACAGACAGCAACACCTTGGATGACAAGGGAGTGAGTAAATTATCTGTAAACTTTTGTTTTGGAAGTGAACCAATCCTTCAATAAGGAACAGGAGCATGTTTATTAGGCTGCGGTCACGTTAAAACTCAGCGCATGGATCTAATAAAGTGATACAGAAGCATTTCCTTTAATGGTTTACATTAAGACTAAGTAAGTTTACAAGTAACAATTGTATGTATTTGAAACCATTCTCAAGACACAACCCTACTCAATCAGCACTGAACTTTGCAAATGTTCTCAGATTTAGTTTGATGTGATAAAAACAAGCAGACTGTCTACCTGAGATGTGACTGGATCTCCACCTCCCTCCGCAGCTGGTGCTCCACTCCGGCTTTCTCCAGCTGCTTTTTAAACAGAACTTTGAGCGCCAGGATGAACTTGGTCTGCCGTTCCCTGGCCAGATACACGCTCCCAAACTTGCCTTTGCCCAGAGCTCGGCCGATGTCGAAATTCTCTAAACTCCATGCTTTCCTAAAGAACAGACAAGACACGAAGACTGAATGATACTGAGAAAATAGCAATATTAAACAGTGGGACAGAAAATAGTCTCTCCAAATGATTAGCTATGCCCAAGAGCCATTAGGAAAATGCTCATTTATATATTAAAAAAAAAAAAAAAAATTACATTAAGAGTTGATTACATTAAGAATCACATTTTCTGAGATGGTTTAAATATGCAAATAGGCATCATTTAATTAAATCTGCAATTCTTTGCATATTTTCTCAGAACAATAATCTGAACACTGGATAAAGCCAAAATTCTAGTAATTCATTAAATTAATAAAAAGTGTGAATGATATATGAACAAACCCCTTCAGTAAAAGTATCATAAAATGCAACGTTTGATGTATGTAAGAAACTTTTTAAGTGACTAAAAATACTAACGCAAATCTACAAATGCAAAAAGATAAAGTGTAGTAAAAATACCCAAGTGTACTGTGTTTTTTTCCACTCAAAATTGACCAGTGCATTTTTGCATTTTTTTGGTCTGTAGTAGTGCTGTCAAATGATTAATCGCGATTGATCGCATCCAAAATAAAAGTTTGTTTACATATTATGTGTGGTTACTTTGTATATTTATTATGTACATATAAATACACACACATACATGTATATATTAAAACTAAATATTTATATGTATATATCTATACCTGTATACAATTTAGATTATAAATAAATATAAATATTTTAGATATCAAAAATAATTTCTTAATATATACATGCGTTTGTATTTATATATACACACAATAAATATACACAGTACACACATATATAGTATGTAAATATAAACTTATTTTGGATGCGATTAATCGCGATGAATCGTTTGACAGCACTAGTCTCTAGTGTCTTAAATATATTTCTACCACATTTTAAAGGTGACAAATGCACTTATAAAGGTAAATAAGTACAAATACAGTAATAGTCATCACTCAATATGATAAAAAGAATTTGTAAATGACTTACTTTGCAGCATTGGACGGTCCAGTGGAAGGCGTTTCTGGAAAGCAACAAAGAATCATTATAAATGTTCTCAACTCGACGTAAATGTTGTAAGGTCAGACGAATCGTCAGAAGTTGCGCTTACGGTGTGGTCTGTCCTGTTTGCTGGGTTCAGTAGTTTTGTTAGCCTCAGCTACAGGAACCGGCTTTGGCTGCGGTTTGCTCTGTGGTGTTTTGAGCTGATCTGGATTGACGTTCTGGTCTCCAGGACACGTGGTTTTCACAGGAACTTGGACTCCTATAGGTTTCTGCTGACTCACAGGACGCTGGACGCGCTGCGGTCCCTGTGCCGTGCCAAGAACACGCGTGTGAGGCGTCGTCACGGGCTTCTGAGCGCTCTGGGGCACCGGAACACGCTTGGGTCCAACGGCAGAACCCTGCAAAACACAAACATCATACAAGTGTCAAAAACTGATCACTAATAAGCACACTATAACTTGCTTTAAATCTAAACCTTCTTAGTAAATACACATCTGTACATGAGATTTGACATTGCCTCCATGTAACTAAATATGAAGCGTTCAGATGCAAAGCCAGCTAAAAGCCATCTCGGTCAAAAATGAGATGATACTGAGTGAATGCTCTGGACACATTATACATCCATCAAATACTTCTACTTCAAACTCGATAAAATCCCAGCCTCATCTTGGGAAAGGACTTACATAAAAACCTATACATCCGAGTCTGATACATTTTTAAAGAAAGATGTCAGACTTAGAGGCTTTTGCATCTGAACTCTTCATATAGAGAAGAGATAGAAAGCTAGGAGTATTAATACAAAACTCTTAAGAGTGAAAAAAGATACAATATACAAACATAAAATTTTATTTCTATTATATCCATTTTTAACAAGTAAGACTTTTTTTTTTTTTTTTAGGAATTATGTTCTGCTAACCAAACCTGCATTTATTTTCCAAAGTACAATTTAAAAAAAAAAATAAAATTTGTAAATATTTTTACCATTTAAAACCTTATTTGAATGCAATTTAAACCTGCAATTTCAAAGCTGCATTTTTAGCATTACTCCTTTTACACAATCCTTCAGAAATTATTGTAATATTGCAATAAGACTGCAAATAAGATTTCCTTCTCAAAAAAAAATTATTATTAAACAACAACAACAGATGGAAATGGCCAAATAGAACTTCAGCTTTTTTTTTTTGAAGAATAGAAAGTTCAGAAGAACAGCATTTATCTGAAATATAAATATTTAGTAACATTAGAAATGTCTTTAGCACTACTTTTGATCAATTTAAAGCATCCTTGCTAAAAAAAAAAAAAAAAAAATATATATATATATATATATATATATATATATATATATATATATATATATATATATATATATATATATATATATATATATATATATATATATATATATATATATATATATATATATATATATAATAATAGATGAACAGCCAAATAGAATTTCAGCTTTTTTTTTTTTGAAGAATAGAAAGTTCAGAAGAACAGCATTTATCTGAAATATAAAACTTTTGTAAAATTAGAAATGTCTTTAGCATCACTTTTGATCAATTTAAAGCATCCTTGCTATATAATAATAATAATAATAAAAAAACAATTATATACAGACTCCAAGAATGATATAGTGTATAATGTTACAAAAGCTTTTTATTTTAGATAAATGCAGGTCTTTGGAACTTTCGATTTATCAAAAAAAAATACACTTTAAATATTGATAAATGTTTCTTGAGCAGCAAATTAGCATATTACAATAATTTCTAAATTATGTGACACTGAAGACTAAAGCAATGATCCTGAAGGTTCAGCTTTGATCACAAGGAAAAAAAGTGCATTTTAAGATATATTTAAAAATAACAGCTTTCTATTTAAATAGTACAAATATTTCACAATGTTACCGCTTTTGCAGTACTGTAAAAAATGCAGGCTTGGTGAGCAGAATAAAATTCTTTAAAATATTAAAAATGATCATTTTGTCTGGTAGTATGTGTGTAACCGCATAATAACCACAGATTGAAACCATTACTATGAACATACAGAAATTAATAACTTACTGAATTTAAACGCTCTTGAAAAGTAAAAATACAGCAAAGGTGTTATGAACTGACGATTTTGGTGGATAGAGAATTGCAAACATTACATAGACACAATGTGCAACTTTGACAAATAAACAAGTTCCTCCAATAACTAACCTTCTCATTTTCAGCTCGTTGGATCTTCATCATGTCTTTGCTCGATTTGATTCTAGCAGCGGTTTCCATTTTCTGAGTTTAAACAACGACATCTTTGGATTAAATACAATAAATGCACCACAACCTCAAAAACGTCACAAGAGAAAGTTATTAAACTACAGTAGCATTCAGTCCAATAGAGAACAAATATATCGGTGGACATTCGGCCTAACACACGATGGCACCCGTTACAATCGAAGTTAACGTTTCCATCAAAACACACGTCCACAGCTTAAAAATATCTTAAAACCACGAACTTTTTAAAATTAAAACTATGAAAAGTAATGAATTGGTCAATAATAAATTTACGTATGAAGCGTTTTCTCTTTGTCGTGATGAAGCAGCGTTCAATACCTCCTTCAGCCGTTTCCAAACGACAAATCCACTCCTTAAATCCAACAAAAACGCGTTGATTTCCCCCTCGCCGTGTTAGTAACTCGTTACCATTCGTTAAACCAGCCGAGCGCGCTATTTAATGTCGACACAATTAATAAATATGTTTATTACTAGAGAGGACTAAACGATTCTCCTCAGCGGCTGAGATTCTGGCCTGTTTAAATTCAAATATCCCACTTTTAAATACCTTTAACTATTATCCGATTCGTGATTGGTCAGATAGAGCAGTAAACTGTAATCCTATTGGCTGTTGGAGAATTCGTCATGTGACGCAAGGGCTCCGCAGGCGAAGCCGGGAAAACGCGTCGTTGTAGAGCGGAAATGACCAATAGGTGGCGCGAAAGATCATCACACACAAATCAAACTAGATTTAGAGCTAAATCTTGTGTTACATTTTAATTACTTAATTAGATGTTAAATTTTAACATCTTCAGACAAGAACTGAAGTTGTACTTAAATACAATTTCAAAGTCTGTTAACAAGAAAGCTTTAAAAACTTGTAGAATTTGTCATGTTTAATATTCTTAATGTTTGTATCCTTATTCGTGTGCCCTTTTTTAAAATTATTATACATTTATTTATTATAAAAAGCTCTGTTGTTTATTTTTTATGTACTGTATTTGTGTTTCCTTTATACATATAGCATTTTTTGTTGTTTATTATTGCAATAAAAAAAAATAAATAAATAAATAAAACACCAAAAAAGAAAAAAAACTTGATTTAGAGCTAAATGTTGCACTATATTCAACCATTAATATATTTACAAAATAAAAATGAATAAATCAAAATAGTTTTTGACATTTTAGATTATTTTAAATCAAAATCCACTTTTCTATAGTTCAAAGCAAATATCAAGCAATAAAATATTAAAATACATTTACTATTTAAAATAACTGTTTTCTATTTTAATATATTTTCAAATTTAATTTATTCCTGTGATTTCAAGGCCAAATCATTCTAATATTCTGAAAAACATTTTTTTTTAATTATTATTATTATTATTTTGAAAACAGTATTTTTTTTTATAAATAAAATTTCAGAAGAACAGCATTTATCTGAAATAGAAATCATTTGTAACAGTAATGTTTTTCACTTTTGATCAATTTAAAGCATCCTTGTTAAATGAAAGCATCCATTTGATTTCTTTTCCCAGAAAAACTACATTATACTGACTTCAAGCTTTTGAATGGTGTAGTGTATAATGTTACAAAAGGGTTTTATTTTAGATCAAATCCAAAACTTGGATCTTTCCATTCATCAAAGAATCCTGAAAAAATGCACTCAGCTGTTTTAAGTATTGATAATAATCAGAAATGTTTGTTGAGCAGCAAATCAGTATATTAGAATGATTTCTGAAGGATGTGACACTGAAGACTGGAGTAATGATGCTGAAAATTCAGCTTTGCATCACAGAAATAAATTACATTATAAAAAATATATTCAAACAGAAAGTAGTTACTTCAAATAATAAAAATATTTCACAATATTACTGCTTCTGCTGTACTTTGCTATATCAAATAAATGTAGGCTTGGTGAGAAGAAGCATTCTTAAAAAAAAAAAAAAAAAAAAACCTTGAAAGAATTAGAAAATAAAACATTTGACTGGTAGCATACATAGCTGATTATGATTAATCGCATCCAAAATAAAAGTTTATGTTTACGTACTGTGTGTGTGTTTACTTTGTATATTTATTATGTACATATAAATACACATACATAAATGTATATATTAAAAAATCAAAATATTTATATGTATATATTTATACCTGTATACAACTTAGATTAGAAATATAAATATTTTAGATATAAATCAAAAAATGCATTCCATAATATATACATGTATGTGTGTGTAAACATAATAAATACACACAGAACACAATCACGATTAATTGTGTGACAACACTATTTATTTATATATATATATATATATATATATATATATATATATATATATATATATATATATATATATATATATATATATATATATGTATGTCTGAGCTTTTTCTATAAAATTAGCATTTCTTTCTGGCTACTATGTATAGGTTTCTATGCAAGTATTGAATGGATTGAAGCTGGGATTTGAAGTTAAAGTACATCTACCAAGACGGATTTTGCATTGGAACTCTTCATATATAGTTACTGTCTTTTATTGGAATCATTTAAATGAAACATGAATCAGAAGGATGTATGGTTTCTGCAAAAAAAAGTGCATTTCATTTTATTAAATAAATTCTACACCCACAAATCTCTTAACTCCACCTTTTTCTCTTTGTTCATTTTCAAAGTCATCCTAAACAAAATTACTTGCTTAGAACCAATGCATAATAAAAATCAGTTCATGATTAATATTTACTCTTACAGTGTCTTCTCATCCATAATTCATCTGAACCTTAGCAAACAATCATATTAAATCACCATATAAAAACAAAAGGCGACACTGTTTAGTATAAATGTTAGTTTATTTCAACATTTGTAAACAGCTTTGGCTGCATTCGGAGAACAAATGATGAACAGAGATGATTACTGCGGTTTCACCGACGCCTCGTTAACGTCGAACCGCAGCAACTCTAAAACACTACAGACATTTAATTCACTCCTAAATGATCGCAAACTTTCCACCAGGTTGCTTTTCTCTAATTGAATACTAAATATGCCAGTAACAAACATTTACATTCAGTATAAATAAGTCGTTTTATTTGAGTTCGCCATAACATTCCAACTGAAGTAAACCAAACATAAAGATGTTGAATCGAGAAGGAAAAACAACCATCTGTAAATGGCTGAGAGGTTTCTGTGCTGAAGGAATAACCCATCCACAAACACAAGAACCATCTTCATCCTCACGTTGACTAAAGATTGATATTCGAGGTACCGATGATGATAACGACGAAGATGCTGAAGTTGTGTTTGTGGATGCATCAAATAAAATAAACCTACTAAATATAAATAAATAAATAGAATGTATTTCACCTTCTTCAAACACACTTTTCACTTCACGTCTGGATCCATCACGCCTCGTGTTTGGACATATGTTCACTATTGAGGGAAGGAGATGAATAGCATTATTTGAAACATTCTGCTTAATGATGAGATGCTCTGTTGTTTATACACCATCCGTTCAGTGCTCAGCGTCTGAATGAATTATTATTTTCTAATGAGGCACGTTTTGAGGAATCCAGCAAACGTCCGCGATGGTCCTCCAAATCTGAGTTTGTTCCCTTCCTTGATGCTTAGATTAAGTGTTACTAGTATAATAGTAGCTATAAAAATAACTTAGAATATTACTAACAATTTTCAAGTGTAAGTGCTGGTGAAGCGATGCTAGCCAGCGTCCAACAGCTGCGTTCATCGACTGTGTAACAGAGCTGAATGGTTTGGCATACGGTCCTCCTCCATCATTCGATCTGGATCTGTCCCACCGTTACACTGATTCATTAAAACTAGGTGTGCGAGTCTGTCGGAAACGAGCGCTCCTCTGTTGTGCGTCGACAGCGGTGTCTCTGCCGCCGGACGTCCCCCGTCAGCCTCTAATGTAGACGCTTGAATGCGCGGGACGCCGAGAATGAACTTCCACCATTGGAGAAAGACGCGGCGACAGAGAGGAAGGTGCGCTGCGGAAGGGGAGCGATCATTTCTCGGTGACGGCGGCGGCCATAGGCGTCCTCAGGGTTCCTCTGGCGGTGATGGCCAGCTCCTCGATCTCTGTGTTCAGGCGTCTGATCACCCACTCCATCGCCTCACGACCCTGAGGACAGACAGCAACACTTTTTAACCAAACTCAGACTAGTTTATTAACCAATTTGTGAATCATTTGACCACTGAAAAGAGCTGAGTACATTTGAGTCACTTATGAACAGCGTTGGAGGTAACGCATTACAAGTAACGCAAGTTACATAGTAATATTACTTTTTTCAAGTAACTAGTAAAGTAACGCATTACTTTTTCCATTTCCAAGAAAATATGAGTTACTTTAAAAAAAAAAAACACCAGTTAGTTTTTGTTTCCTTTATGTATTTAATCCCATTTTATTAACCAATGACTTTGCTGCTGACCTTTGATCCAATTCAACCATACACTGCAAAAATACTGTTCTTACTTGGATTTTTTGTCTTGTTTACAGCCAAAATCTATATTTAAAAAAACTTATTTTTAATTTTTTTGTTTTCAGAAAAAAAAAAGTGTCAATTTTTATTTTTTTATATATATTATAAATATATTATTAAGAGGTATTTTGGCTAGAAACAAGACAAAAAAAAATCTAACAAAAGAAAAGCATTTTTTGCAGTGTACTAATAAGCCAAAATTACTTCATATTAACTAACATTTGTGTTTTTTTCTCATTGCTGAAGAGCGTTTCTTTCTTTTCCTACAGTTCTACTGTACAGACGTCTATTTAATTTTCCTTTAGCCTTAGTCTTATTCACTTCATTTCATTTTGGTGTGAAAGGGCTTTTACTTTTGCTAAGAATTGAACGTTTTTATATTAAAAACAACTAGCAAGCCCTGCCCAGATTTAAAAAGTAACGCAAAAGTAATGTAACGCATTACTTTCCATAAAAAGTAAGTTTTTAAGGGAGTAACACAATATTGTAATGCATTCCTTTTAAAAGTAACTTTTCCCAACACTGTATATAACTGCAAACTAGTGGGCAACCAATATCTATCTACATTTATATTTACATTTAGTCACTTTGCAGACGCTTTTATCCAAAGCAACTTACAATAGAAGCAATCAAAAACAACAAAAGAGCAATGTTATTCAAGCGCTATGACTTAGTCTCAGATTAATATATTGCCCAATATCAAACATTTAATTAATGCATTTATTTTTAAGTTTTTATTTTGCCTGTGTTCTTTCCCATATTCACTAGATTTAACAGTCTCGAATTATGCTGCGGAACTGTTAAAGTTAATGGTATATGAAAAATCTCTTATTATTAGTAATAAAAAATATGATTCCCAGAGAGTTTATCAGATCACTACCAAATTTCTTTAGTAAAAATACAGGACTGATACAATCAGTTTTTATTTAAAGTATAAATCTGATTATAGCTTTAGATTATAGATTTTAGCCATAGCTAAAATACATTGTATGGGTCAAAATTATTTTTCTTTTAAGCCAAAAATAATTAAGATATTAAGTAAAGATCATGTTTCATGAAGATATTTAGTAAATTTCCTACCGTAAATATATGAACACTTAATTTTTAAATTAGTAATATGCATTATTAAGAACTTAACTTTATTAAGAACAACTTTAAAAGTGGTTCTCTCAATATTTAGATTTTTTTACACCCTCAGATTGAAATTGAAATGGAAAACTTATTTATTCTGCTTTCAGAATAAATATGTAAATAAATTGACCCCTATGCCTGGTTTTGTGGTCCAGGGTCACATATATAATTCAATTTCAAATTATTTGTTTCTAATTTAGTAAATATTATGTGAAATAAATATAATGGTCAATTCAGCAATTTTCCATGTATTCAAAAATGAAGCATGTGTCTAGAAAATTAAACACATATATATTGGCTAATATACTACTTTAAAATATAAAATAAATATGAAATAAAACCAGTCATAAGGGACAAAATTGCTGAATAATTAAGCTTTCCATTGATGTATGGTTTGTTAGGATAGGACAACATTTGGCCAAGATACAACTATTTGAAAATCTGGAATCTGAGGGTGTTTATCTAAAATCTAAATATTTAGAAAATCACTTTTAAAGTTGTCCAAATGAAGTTCTTAGCAATGCATATTACTAATCAAAAATTAAGTTAATACATTTACAAAACACCTTCATGGAACATGAGCTTTACTTAATATCCTAATGATTTTTGGCATAAAATAATAATCAATCATTTAGACCAATACAATGTATTTTTGGCTATTGTTACAAATATACCTGTGCTACTTAAGACTGGTTTTGTGATCCAGGGTCACAAATATAAAATCCCAACTGAGCAATGAAGCTAATGACAACTTTTGGAGCCAAAAAAAAACTATAAAAGAAAGGTGGTGCATATCCACTGCAGAAATTTGCATGACTCCGAGGCCTAGAACTTTCTCTAAGATGTCCTGGTTTCATTTTTATGATTTGTTGAAGACACCTTGATGTGAAATTATATGTTTCACAAATGTGTCCTTCAGTTTCTAAGGTTGAGGCGTTTTGTTTATCCAAGCTTGTTTTGCTTTGCTGACCTTTCCTGCATTAGTGGAGATGGTGGAGGCCATGATTCCCTCCAGATAGCTGCTCAGACTGACACCCTTCACAGAGATGATGGCCTCCTGGGTGAGCATGGTCCTGCAGGAACATCAGCAGCACATGATAAGCTTAAACAGCTAGTTAAACATATTTCTACCAGAAAAAAATGTGAGGAATCGTACTTTTCTGGGTCCTCTGGGTGCGGTCTGTAAACGAGCCGCTCGTCCACAGACACCATGTTAGTGAAGGTGATCTACGGTGAGAGAACCACAGCATGATGGGTATGACACATTGACAGAATATGCTGTTTATAACCATAACAGAAACCAACGCCCTCTAACAGCCCGTCCCAGAATGCAACTCTTATTATCCACAGACAGGCCTCATCTCATTCCAAACATTCAATCAAGAACTCAATGCTCCAACTTTATGAACAGGGTTTCTGCAGATATGAACAAGCGAAATGTAAGACTTAAGACCTTTTTAATACCACCTTATATGAAATAAAACACCTAAAATGGCAATGGAAATAATTATATTGCATACATACATGTAATAGTTAATGTGTAATTTCTTAAATTATATTTATTACTAGGATATACAGTGAACTTTTCCTATCACCAGACAATATTCCACACAAAATATCCAAAAGATTTTTGGTGGTGTAAATAATCTTGAAGCAATATTTTCAATGTTCTATCAGCTTTTACATACTTAAATCTGCATATTTTTATTTACCTTTATAAAGGCCTTTTTTTTTTACTTTTGAAATGTATGCATCACCTTTCATGTCAAATTATTACAACTTATCTATAAATTCTATAAAGCTGTTACCAGTCAGATTAAATAATTTACACTGCAAAATGAAAACTATGAGATTAATGCATTAAATTCACTTATAATTATACAAATAAGAAATGCTGGGGGGAAATGCATTATTTTACTAAACTACCAGAAGGTGATGGTTCTTGAACTATAACATGTTAGAAATAAACTACACATTTTGAATTTTTAAGTCAGTGAGTTTCTTTATGTGTGCCGTTTCTCTCATTTGTTTTTAAGTCTCTTACTAAGAGACAGGCAGCATGATTTTGACACCAGAAATACACTATCCATTATCAAACGCCGTTTATGTTGAATGTATTAAAATAAGAATCATTATTCTTGCGTTTCAATGCTTCGCTGGTTATTTTTATTTTTTTAGTCAACCTTCAGTCGGTCCAATGACTGTAAACAGGGATTAGATCCGCCAGACTGAAGATATTTTAGCGGTAATGTGACCAAAATAATTGCAAAGACCCATCAAATCTGAATTTAAGACCTTAAGAGTTTTTAAGGCCTTATATTTGGAAAACGTTATTTAAGACATTTTAAGACTTTTTAAGGACCCGCGGACAGCCTGATGAAGATGATAATGCTCTAGAAAGGCGTGAGGATGAAGATGCGCTGACAAGCCAGACACAAAAGCAGCAACTCCCAGTCAGACTGACTCACACAGCTTGAGTTGTGATGAATGTAATGCGCTGCTGTGGTTACATCATGTGTACAGACACGTGTTTCCCATAATAATATGATATCACTTACATTGGTGGACTGAAGCTCAAAGGTTTTCTCTTTGGGATCGACTACGGAGTGTTCCTGGATGTATGTACATGTCCGCGTGTTGCCAATTATCTGTTGAAAAAACAAGACAGCGGGTTGACCAATAAGTCTTTTATTAATAACCACTACTGAACAGCACAAACACACTGTGATTTAAAGCCACGCTCTGTTTTGGCTTCGGTTTCAGTCAGTGTCTTAAGCTTATTCTGAAGTCAGAACAAGATCAACTATAATTAACCTTCACTCTACCATTGCCTTGACCTACACTAGTACTGACTCTATTTACAGAACATTACTCGAAATGTCATGTGAACATGATTTAGATCTCATTCATCTCTCAAAAAGACGTCACTATGAGGATTGTTTCCAACAACAGGAAAACTAAACGAATGAAACCGAGTCAGACGGGTTTGATTCTTTAAACACAAACAATTGTTTGAAATATGTGGGTGATTCACATTCAAAGACTAAAAATAGCAAAATCAATCCAATATGTTGAGGGAAAAACAGGAAAATCAAAGCTTTGGATGCAGTTTAGTTGCAAAATGATCAGAAACACACTTTGTCTGTTCACTTTAATATCTAATCAGATCTCTTTTCTCTATATAAGGATTAGTTCACTTCCAGAACAAAAAAATTACAGATAATTTTGTCATCCATGTCTTCCTTCAGTCATTAAGACATTATGTTTTTTGAGGAAAACGTTTCAGGAATATAGTGCACTTCAATGAAACCCACAAGTTTGACCTTCCAAAATGCAGTTTAAATGCACCTTCAAATGACTCTAAACAATCCCAGCCGAGGAATAAGGGTCTTACATAGCGAAACAAGTGGTTATTTCATTATACAAATGCTCATCTTGTCTAGTTTTTAGTAAATGATCTGTAAATGTTTGTTCTGGAAGTGAACTAATCCTATAAAGTGTGTTTGTTTGCAACACTGAAGGGTGCATTTTCTATAAATCTGCTTTGAAACATGTACTATGGCCTGGAATTCAATCTCGTGAACTGGATTTTCACCATTCTTCATTAATGCTGCGTTAGTGAAGTGCTAACTAAAAACAAACCAACTTGAGCTCTAGGAATCACACTGGAAAGTTTTGGCACCACAGTAACCTCTGAGGGTCCTTGAGCGGAATGAATGTAACAGGTCAAGGATGACATGCACAGGTCATTCAGACTCACGTCACAGCGGGACACTTCATTCAGAAACGAGACACCAGGACGACATGTGCTGAGGACTAACCACACTGATATAACCGTTCAGTCAGGTCAAACACAGGTCAGAGACTGAGCTCTTCCCACAGCTGAGATATGAACATCTCAAACCAGCAGGACTGATGGAGAACAATAAGCTACTGAGAACTTCTTACGGTTTTGAGATCAGGGTTCCCACTCTAAGCCAAATGTCAAATTCCCTGACTTTCAGTGACTAAAAAGCTGCATTTCCATGACTTATAATGAACGGATCCATCCATCTGCAAGCTTTATTTACTTGTTTACAGACGTTTTTAGTACAAAACTATGGAAGCCCATTTCTGCCACTAAATAAAAAATATTTTTTATTGCAACTGCGAGCTTGTATCTTGCAATTTTGACTTTTTTCTCAGAATTGTGAGATATAAACTTATTTCTGAGGAGAAAAAAATACTAATATGTTCACAGAATTGCGAGTTCATATCACACAATTTTGACTTAATTCTCAATTGTGACTTTTTCTCTCACAATTCTGACTTTCTCAATTGCGAGTTGCAATTCTAACTTTATAACTCGCAGTTATGAATTTTATTTCACAATTCTGTTTAGATCAGTTTAGATCATGCAATTCTGACTTTTAAAACTTGCAATTGTGACTTTTTATCTCACAATTCTGAATGAAAAAGAATTGCGAGTTTGTATCTCACAATTTTGAGAAAATAAGTCAAAACTGTGAGAAGTCGCAATACCCTTTTTTACATTTTTTATTTAGTGGTGGAAACAGGCTGTACCATTTCTAAAGAAATTAATTTATGTTTTTTATGATTTCAGGGGTTAAACAATCTGAAGGATTTTCTGTTTGTAATCAAGCTTATCATTCAGTTTTGTTTTGTTTTATTTCTTCACATTTAGTTTTTGCTTTTCTATCATCTACTTTTCACACCCAGTCTTTGAAGTGCTCATTTTGTAGCCAAAGGTCTTGAAATGTACAATTTTCTGGCATGGTTACCTTAGTTAACAGGTACAGCCTGGTGACTGCATTTGACTGTAGTGATTGCCGGTTGACGAGCGGAAGAGAATAAAATGGCACTGAAGATAACTAACCATAAAAATAGGCAAAACGTGTAAAACAATGCATTTAAAAATACGGTATAGAAAAATTAATTTTGATAATTTCCAAAAAAAAAAAAAAAAAAATTCCCTGACTTTCAATGACTGGAATAGACCTTTTAAAATTCCATGATATTCCAGAAACTCCATGACCCATGGGAACCTTGTCAGATTAACATCAGCTGCTTGCTTTAATTCCATGAAGCATTCGGTTTAACAAAACAAAAACAGATTAGTCTGTCTTATCCAGAGGAAAAGCAGGAAGTCAGTACCGATCTGACGATGGATGGCAGGCCCCATTCGGTGCTGAGCAGCCGTTTGCTGTGCAGTCGTCCCTGCTGGTCCACATTACGGTCCAACACGTCCACGCCGAACACGCTGGGGTTCATGGGGTTTGGGTATTTCTGCATGGCAGCTTTGGTCACGGTTTCCCATGGATGGCTGTGAGAGACACAAACAGAGACACGGTGAACATTCAGGGTCTTTAATTAAAGCTCAAGCAATTTGACTGCGTTACATAATGCATCCGCATGCATCTGTGCATAACCGTAACATGATCGCTGAGGAGCGTTACGTCTGCAATGTGACCGCGGGACATCACGAGCCGTTCATTCAGCGAAACAGGAAGAGCTTTGATGACCGATTCAACCACTTCTTTAAGAAATGCAAAGTGAAACTGTTTGAAAGAGTTCAAATTATGTCAAGATGACACTGAGAAATGGATAATAGTCTGCTTTCAGCATCCAAATGACACTGATATAAAATCAATGCCCAAAGTATCTTTCACTGGAAGTATTGTGTGCGCAATCTTAAAGGACACCTTGATTTAACCCTCATGTTGTGTTCCGGTCGTCTCTTTTTTTCTTGAAAATGACCAGCCTATGACTGTGTTTATAAAATGTGTTATGCAATATTAATACCAAGAATTGGATTTAATCTTTTTGTCAACTTGTTTTCTTTCGGTTAGCACAGGTTTTGTGCTTCTTCTTGGAACTGACTGATCATAGGTTTCATTGAACTGAGCTTAAGGATCAGGTTTAGATCAATGAGAACTGTGATCAATCAGCTCCAAAAAGAAAAACAAAACCTGTGCTAATTGATAAAAAGATTAAATTCAATATTTGGTAATATATTGAACCCTGGAGGGGAGTCACTGCAGGCAAAAACACTTTTTTCAAGTGTTTTTTCAGACTAGTGGAAAGAAAACACCCAAAAGACACTGTTAATTGTTTCTTTTTATAGCATTTTATCTACTTGTGTCAAAAGATTTAAATTACAATATACATTTTTAAAGGCCGTTTTCTCAAAAGGATTTTTTTCTCCTACACTGAGCCATAAATCTACACTTCCGTAGCACTTACACACCAAACTTTACATTTTTATTCCTGAAAGTTTATACAGAGGGATTTGTTCATACATACATACATAATTTGCTTCATTATATATACACACAACATGTTATCCCCCCCATACATTCCAGTATTTTCTGAATTATTTAGTGACAAAAATGATACCTAAAATTCCCTCTGCAAAAACATTTGACTAATATGTCAAAGAAAAAGAATTTTGAAACAGACTTCATTCAGTGTTCAGATTTTTGTACTAGAAATGTATGCAAATTAGTATACATTTCATTAAATAAAGCCATATATTTGCATATTTAAACATAACATTTTAGAAAACTTGTATTACAAAAATTGAGATTATCAGTGTAATCAACTGTTTAAGGAGATAACTTTTAGTTTTTTTCCCCTATTCACCTGCAGCATCTCACCTAAAAGTAGCACAGGTATATTTGTAGCAATAGCCAACAATACAATGTATGGGTCAAAATTATCTTAAAATTATATACTTTATGGAAAAAAATCATTAGGATATTAAGATCATGTTCCATTAACATTTTGTAAATTTCATACTGTAAATATATTAAAATTTAATTTTTGATTAGCAATATGCATTGCTTAACACTTCATTTGGACAACTATAAAGGAGATTTTCTCAATATTTTGATTTTTTGCACCCTCAGATTGTAGATTGTCAAATAATTGTATCTCAGCCAAATATTGTCCTATCCTAACAAACCATACAATAATGAAAAGCTATTTATTTAACCCTAATGACTGGTTTTGTGGTCCAGGGTCACATATAGCACTATTAAATATTTAGAATATATTTTTATAAGTGTAGTCATTTTTGACCAGATACACCATTATTTCATAATGCATGTGTATAGTGTTTGTTTATTATTACACAACATGTGAATATTGTGTACTAAAGTGTTTGGGAACAGAACAAACTGCTAAACTGCTCCTATAATAGAAAGCATCTGGCGGCTTCTGCTCGTACATTCCGTCATATAAATGGTTGCCTAGGAGACGTCAGCGGTCACATGACGCGTGACGTGCGGCGGGAGGTCCATGTAGGGGAAAGGTCGCCCACACTCGCTGTCAAGGAGAGTTACGCAATGAGCGGCACAAGACTGGATCCACACACGTGGAGGTCAAAGGTCGTACATTCACCTGAACATCTATAATTCAGCCGTTTTATCAGCCAATGTTCATCAGTCAATGTCCAACACAGATATGAGGGTTATGACAACTTCACACTCACTAACCAGCAGGGAAGTTAGTTAGTGAGTTGCATGTCTTGCTGACCCAGTGAAACACAAAAACACTAGTACTAGCACTTCTGTGGAACAATTAGTGTTGAAGTTATTAAATATATACATTTAATATCATTAAATCTAATGTTTATTCCACACAGAAAGCCTAACTCAGCATGATCATTCTTAAAGAGGGGGTACAATGGTGTTTGGTGTATTCAGAGTTGTTTACAGTGTTAAGGAGTTGGATTCTCATGCTAAACAAGTTTAAAAAAATAATAATTTGCACGTGCATGTGTGTGCTCCCCTCATTTCAGTGACTAATGTTTTATAAACAAGGCCCCGGTCGATGCTGGATTTGCACATGGTTTGCTATTAAAACATAAAGCGGACCGTGATTAAAGCTCCCAGTCATGTAAGTACAACTGCATTAGATTTCTGTCTTTTGCTGGAATTCAGCTCGACTCTCTAGCCCCGCCCACTATACGTCTCCGGGAGTTCGGCTTTTTCCGGAGAGCATCGGAAAGCTGTACATTTCTTTTATAACTACGACAAAACTAAAGACTTTTTGGAGTTATTAATGATGCGGTACTACTCTATAGGTGCTCAAGATTAACATGAGCTTAGGTGAAAAACTCTTTGTTATGTGCCCTTTAACTAGTCTCTCAGCTGCCAAGGACATGGCGGTTAGATTGTGTAACGTTAAATAACGTTAACCTGCAAATGGTTCACAACGGTTTGTCAAATGTATTTAGCAAACACTGAGTGTTATCCTGCGGTATTTAGTTATAGTTATCCATCTTTAGTTATTATTCATCAGCCTTTTCTATGAAAGTCATTGCCTGCGTAACGGATTAGCATTTAACCGAACTTAGCAAATCAACGTTTACACTGCTAACACTTTTTAAACTATGCGGTTACCTCATTAGAATCAGATAAACACATTTAAGATTTAAAAATCATATAGATAAATATTTTACTAAACTGACGTGAGGCGGTCAGACGCATTGGCGCCTCGTGAGCATTCCCCTGAGCCGCGCTTAACCGGACAAACCCGGTCAAACGCGCCACTCCACCGCAATTAAACGACAAAAAAACACATTCACTCACTTGAAAACGTGTTCTGACGTCCAGATCTTCATGGTTCTTCTATTATAGACGTTTATTGCCTGAGTGCTGCTCGGTGACACCGCGCCGCTTCCGCCGTTTGTTCGAGAACGCTGCCACTTGGCCCCGCCCACCGGTGACGCACGTACCGGCGCAGGACGCGCCCCGACCAATCAGAGCCCATCTATCTGAATGGAAAAACCTCCCGCCCGGAGAATGTGCGCATGTATGGAACAGCCATTAAAGCGCTCTGTGGGAACAGGACATGATAGTGAACGTTGCGTCAAGTGTTTCTAGTGCACATACCGTGCAGGTGTGAGTGAGGATGAGCAAGGTTATTAGTCTCAACGACCGCGGACCTGAAGGAGGTCATGAAGTAGGTTCATTCATCACGTGACTTGAGAAGGTCACGTTTAGTTTTTAGTTTAAACGATGTCATACATTCACAAAAATACCAGAGTCTACCTACACTGTAAAAAACAAACAACACACTTTGCTGAGTCAACTTAAAATAATTTGTTACCTTGCTGCCTTAAAAATGTTAAGTTCAGTCAACTCAAATAAGTTTATTCAAGTTGAAATGTTAAGTTGTACTAAGTGACAACTATATTCAAACTGACTAAACTAAAAAATTGTTTGTTAAACTTAACAGCTGTGTTTGTTACTCGGCTGCCTTAAAATTTTAAGTTGAATCAACTCAAATATCTATGTTGTCACTTTTCAAGTTGAACTTACAAATTTAAGGCAGCCAGGTAACAAATTATTTTAAGTTTAAGTGCTAATATGACACATATACCATGGAAGAACTATGATATTCTTTGAAGTATATATATATATATATATATATACTTATATATATTTTTAACTTTGTATTCATCAAAGAAATAAAAAAATATATCACACAGGTTCCTAAAAAACATTAAGCAGCACAACTGTTTCCAACATTGATAATAAAAGTAATAAATCATTATATTAGAATGATTTCTGAAGAATCATGTGACACTGAAGTCTGGAGTAATGATGCTAAAAATTCAGCTTTGCATCACAGAAATAAATTATATTTTAAAGAATATTAAATAAAAAAAACTGTTATTTTGAATAGCAATAATATTTCATAATGTTACTTTTTCTGGATTATTTAATCAGATAAATGGAACTTTGTTTGATGAGCATAATGACTTAAAAAAACATTAAAAATCTTACTGATCCCAAACTTTTGAGCATATTGTAAGAAATTACTATTTTGATAATCAAGGATGTATTAAATTGATCAAAAGTGCCAGTAAAGACATTTATAATGTTACAAGATATTTCTGTTTCAAATAAATGCTGTTCATTTTAACTTTTTTATTGATCAAAAATCCTGAAAAAAGTAGGTTCCAAAAAATATTAAACAGCACAACTGTTTTCAACATTGATAATAAAAGTAATAAATCAGTATATTAGAATGATTTCTGAAGAATCACTGAAGACTGGAGTAATGATGCTGAAAATTCAGCTTTGCATCACAAAAATAAATTATATTTTAAAGAATATTAAATAAAAAACTGTTATTTTGAATTGCAATAATATTTCATAATATTACTTTTTTTCTGTATTTTTTATCAAATAAATGGAACTTTGTTTGATGAGCATAATGACTTAAAAAAACATTAAAAACTTACTGATCCCAAACTTTTGAGCATATTGTAAGAAATTACTATTTTGATAATCAAGGATGCATTAAATTGATCAAAAGTGCCAGTAAAGACATTTATAATATTACAAGATATTTCTGTTTCAAATAAATGCTGTTCTTTTTAACTATTTTTATTGATCAAAAATTCTTGAAAAAAGTCTCACAGGTTCCAAAAAAATATTAAGCAGCACAACTGTTTTCAACATTGATAATAAAAGTAATAAATCAGTATATTAGAAGACTGATATCACTGAAGACTGGAGTAATGATGCTGAAAATTCAGGTTTGCATCACAGAAATAAATTATATTTTAAAGAATATTAAATAAAAGAAAAAATGCTATTTTGAATTGCAATAATATTGCATAATGACTTTTTATGTCTGTATTTTTTATCAAATAAATGAATCAAAAAAAAAAAAGACATTAAAAATGGTACTGATTCCAAACTTTTAAATGTGTGTGTGTGAGGAACAGCACACGTGTAAAAAGCTGTGGTAAATAATAAAAAAATACAAATAAAATCAAAAGTTGTTTTGTAACGTTGTTATGAGCAAAGTCAGCAGTCTCAGTCCAGTGCAATAATATTAACTAGTATTTTCATGAAAAAGGAAATCCTCTCTGAGTCAAAATGACCAGAACACAATGTGAGGGTTAAGAATTTCATCAGGAGCTTTTAGATCAGAAGGTTTTTAAGTTCACAGGAGACGTAAATTTAGTCCGTGTTTCCAGACCTTTGACTGCTAGAGTAGATAGTGAACAAAAATAAACCAGCTGCGTGTGACGCACAGACGGCACATGATGAGCACATGCCTGCGATCCTCATTCTCTCCTGTCAGTTCATGTAATACATGCTATATACAGTCATTCATTTTGCTTTTTATGTGTGTGTATATATACACATATACACATTTATATAAATATAGTTCATTTCCTGTGTATAGTTTAGTGTATATCCTGAATATCCTGATGTTCTAGCTCTAGTCACTGTGACTGTCACATTTCATAATCACTGATTACCCTCATAATGTCAGTCTGCTGTAGTTTCTGAAACAAACACCCTTGGAAATGAAGCGTTACACAACGTCACACTTTCAGACATTCATATAGCACTTCATTCACATCTGAACCCTAAACATGACTAAATGGGCCAAATAACAGCAGCTGCTGTTTATAGTAAAACAAAGATACTCAAACTTACTTTAGAATCAAAATATCTGAGAAAAATGACATTCAATGCAATCACCAAAACCCCAGCGAATGTTCAGCAAAATCCCCAATTCTAATAGATGAACTTATTTTAATTATCATTACACTTTGAAACGGGATTGGATTTGATAACAGGTTGTATTATAAAGTGAAAACAACTGTATTGTCTTTATCGAATGTTTAGATTCATGGATCAAATGGCCATCTTGAGAAAATCAGGCTTTGTTTGAATGGGTTTTTGAGTCTTGATTAGTTCCATTAGTGACAATCAGGCGCCCTCTGCTGATGATCGATTAGAATGCTTTTCCAGTCTGTGTCTGGATACACTATCAGTGTTTTTACTTATGGGAAAAAAAAAAAGATCTGAAGCATATGTTTGAAACATATATGGTGTATACAATTATGATAACTATAATAACAATTATGTCTAACTTTTAGTAACAGCAGCTTGAATTACTAACATTACATAATAGTAAGAAATATGAATATTGAACAGATTATTACAAATTTACGACAAATATTGTATGGATGTCCCACTTTCATTTTTTTTTTGGTATTAATTATTATTATTATATTAATTATTATATTAATTATTTATTAGATTATTAGAATTTAATTTCTATCACATTTTTTTGTTATTAATTATTATATAATATTAATAAATATTAATATTAATAAAACAGATTATTAGAAATTTATGACAAATATTGTATGGATGTCCCAAGACATTTAATTTCTATCACATTTCTGTATATATATATATATATATATATATATATATATATATATGTAATTAATTATTATTATATAATATTAATAAATATGTATATTAATAAAACAGATTATTAGAAATTTACGACAAATATTGTATGGATGTCCCAAGACATTTAATTTCTATCACATTTTTTTTTTTTTTGCTATTAATTATTATTATATAATATTTATATAATGTTAATAAATATGAATATTAATAAAACAGATTATTAGAAATTTATGACAAATATTGTATGGATGTCCCAAGACATTTAATTTCTATCACATTTCTGTATATATATATATATATATATATATATATTTGTAATTAATTATTATTATATAATATTAATAAATATGAATATTAATAAAACAGATTATTAGAAATTTACGACAATTATTGTATGGATGTCCCAAGACATTTAATTTCTATCACATTTTTGTATGTATATATATATATATATATATATATATATATATGTAATTAATTATTATTATATAATATTAATAAATATGAATATTAATAAAACAGATTATTAGAAATTTACAACAAATATTGTATGGATGTCCCAAGACATTTAATTTCTATCACTTTTTTTTTGTTAGTTTTTTTTTGTTATTAATTATTATTATATAATATTAATAAATATGAATATTAATAAAACAGATTGTTAGAAATCTACGACAAATATTGTATGGATGTCCCAAGACATTTAATTTCTATCACATTTTTGTATTTTTTTTTTTTGTTTTGTTATTAATTGTTATTATATAATATTAATAAAACAGATTATTAGAAATTTACGACAAATATTGTATGGATGTCCCAAGACATTTAATTTCTATTACATTTTTGTATGTATATATATATATATCGTCGCTGTCGGGCGGAATCCTCGTATCTCCAAAACCGTCATTTTTCAGGAAATGAAAAAAACTGCATATTTTTTGAGTTATTAAATATTTTATCGTTAAAGTTGGTATTATACCATATATTGCTATCATACACTGTTGTGTACCAACATTAAGACAACATTTCCCCAAAATCATGTTTTATCGGAGATACGAGGTTTTATGACTTGGGAGCAGGGAGATACGAGATTACACCGTCATTGATAAGAATGGTACAGACACAGACTTCCCTGCTGCCAGCAGTGTTCATCAAAGTCTGCGGTCGCATTGAGCCTTTGACAAGAGAAAAGGCTTCAATAGTTAACCAAAGCTAACGACTGTGGTTACATACATCTTCCTAAACTCTATTTTAAAGGTTTAAGAGCTATGATGCAATACAAAAAAACGGAGTCCGACTTTTTTCCCCTTAATTCTTCCAGAACAGTTTATACTACTGTTTCAGCTATTAACATAGTTACGTTTTGTATGTAATGCCAAAGTGGTTATATTTCGTTTCGTTTTCTTATTAAGTTAATTTAGAAAAACTTTTGGAGCATTTTTTTGTTCGTTAAATATCAGTTTGTTTGTTTGTTTTTTACGAACAGCGGCCAGCGGAAGACATTTGCCTTTTAAATCATTACGACTTGCATAAAATAAAATCTATAGATCTAAAACAGTTAAAGTAGCTATAGAACAATGTTAGTTTAAACATTAAACCTAGATAAATGTGCGCTATTATGTGAATATTGTTTTTGAAGAGGAGAAGCTGAAATCGCTTTGCAGGTCAGCGCGATCACATTTTTCAACGAATAGGCTACATGCCTCACAAACATGACAAATAAATAAATAAATAAATAGAAAGCTTTAAATTATTACTTAACGAAATAAAACAAATCAGAAAAAAACGCTTTCATTATGTAATCCGGAAGATGCTTTCCTTCAAAAGTTGCGTCCAAAGAAGAGATTGCGAGTCAGGGTCTTTGCGACATTATCTCAGAATACACTAGTTTATTAATGGATCATTCAAATATCTCCTTACTGTTTCCACCGACACATTCAATGCTAATTATTTTTTGCCGGTGCTTTGTGACAAGAAGATGGAAGGGGACATATGCCCCGACGCTCCAGCGGAGTGAAGAAGAGGTGGAGATACGAGCTCTTCTCAGACAGTTGAAGTGTTCAAATGAGTTAAGAGATTTGCTCTCAAACTATTTTCAACACTTTACATTGGTTAATAATTTGTAAAAATGACAGATACACGTGGGCACTGACCAATAGCATCGATTTGTGAAAAAATATGAAATTGACAAAATTTGGACATACGAGGTTTCCGCCCGACAGCGACGATATATATATTTTGTTATTAATTAATATTATAAAATATAATAATAATAATTAATGTATAAATGTGAAGTAATGACATATTTAAGGGTGAAGAAAACCATGTTAAACCATGCTAACTCCTAGATATTTACTCTTAGTCATTGAGAAGGCATGATCTAGGAGCTACAGTCATTTAGACTCATTTTCTGAATGATAGGGTTTTAGTCATTATTCTGTCTGAGAATGTTGAGGCTTCATTTTGGTCTTCTCTAAACGCAGTAATTGATTTCTCCAGTAGGTGGCACTGCTTTCATTCTGTTAACAGCCAGAGCTTGGTCTGCTGGATGAGGTTTAGTGTGTGTGTGTGTGTGTGTGTGTGTGTGTGTGTGTGTGTGTGTTTGAGCATCAAGATGAAAGCTGACTGACGTTGATGAGGTAAAGGACAAGCATCGACCTCACAGCATTCAGAGGCGTTCAGACGCTCACAGAGCAGGAGGAGGATGAAAGGACAGAGAGACGTCACACACACTGCAGACAAACTCCCAAATGATCATCCCTCCATCCCTTGAAGGTCAAGAGCGACTGATCTTTGTGGTTGTTCTTACTTTTTAAACAGTCGCTGAGAGCCACAAACGTGACGAGAGCAAGAGTCCGTCAGCACAGACTCGTTTCCATGACAACATCTGATGCTCTTAATTGGCGTGTGGGCGTTAATTCCTGCAATCATGGCCTTATTAATTACATTTTGCCTTATGCTGATGAGTCAGCCGCCTCGCATCTATAAATATAAACACAACATAATCTACCCTGAAATACGGTTTATAAAGTCTAATGAGAAATTCATTTCCCCAAGATGTGCCCAATCATAAATGCATAAAGCACAATATCACATCATTTACATGGAACAAACACTGAGTTTGACTGGACACACAACCTTTGTGACCCTAGACAATAAAACCAGTCATAAGAGTCTATTTCTTTGAAACTGAGATTTATACATCATCTGAAAGCTGAATAAATAAGGGTACAACTGATATATATTTGGTATATTTGGTCAAGATATATTCAAAAATCTAGAATCTGAGGGTGCAAAAAAACTAATTATTGAGAAAATCACCTTTAAAGTTGTTCAAATGAATTCTTAGCAATGCAATCAAAAATTAAGTTTTAATATATTTACAGTTGGAAATTGATAAAATATCTTCATGATCTTTACTTAATATCCTAATGATTTCACTTTTTTTGCACACTTGCATATTCACATTCTCATAACCAGTTTTTCCCTTTCCAAGTGTTTTTGTTGTTGTTGTTTTGTTTGATTGTTTTGTGAATTGTTGTGATTTGTAAACCGGTTTGAGACGCTGGCGAAGTGTGCCTAAACGTGACTGTTGTGAGGTGTCATGTTTTTGCTGTTCACAATTGTTACGTGAGTTTATTGCTTAAATGCATTGCAAAACAAAGGAAGTAAACTTGCATTTTTTTGATTTGATTCATTTCTCTCAGACTGTAATTTTTAGTAACTGGTGGTTTTTAGTACTGCTAACCAGAGAAAAAATTATATTGACAGGATTTTATTCTTTTCTGGCGCCTGAACTTAAAATTAAATGGTTAAATAATTATTAGGAAAACTGATTAATAAAACTAATCTAAAAAAGGTGTACCGCCGTTACAGTTTACTGGTGCTGTCCTCACATGCATTCATTTTATGGTTAGATTTAATGAATTATATGATTAAACTAGCGATGTCAAACGATTAATCGCGATTAATCGCATACAAAATAAAAGTTTGTTTACATACTATATATTTGTGTACTGTGTATATTTATTATGTATATATATACACACACACACACACACACATGCATGTATATATTATAATAGATTTATATCTAAAATATTTATATTTATTTATAATCTAAATTGTATGCAGGTATAAATATATATATACATATAAATATTTAGTTTTCATATATACATGGATGTGTGTATATTTATATGTACATAAATGTAAACACACATATAGTATGTAAAAAAAAACTTTTATTTTGGATGCGATTAATCATTTTGACAGCCCTAGATTAAATACATTAGATTTTATAACTATTATTATTGTTTCATCATTGCTTATTGGTTTGCAGCATAGTTTTTCATGCAAATATGAATTAAATTGCAATTTAACTGTTTGATGTTTTTTTTCTCTTCTTGTGCTGATTTTGATCTAATGTTAAAATATCGAAAGGTCATTTCTGAGTTTCTTTTCTCTCCCCCAGAGACACATTTTCAGCTCATAATCTCAGACGGCAGAATCAGAGCGATAATAAGAATCAAATCTCTCTTTCCTGCAGTCTAGACGCTGTTTTTTCCAGCAGCGTGATGCATTTGTTCAGTCAGCAGCACTCAAGTCACATCATGCGCCGCTTCATTGTTATTGCTCTCAGAACACTTCATTTGGGTCAGATGACTGAGAGACCAGACAGACAGAGTGTGTGTGTGTGTGTGTGTGTGTGTGTGTGTGTGTGTGTGTGTGTGTGTCTCATTATCAGTCCTGCATGCAATTCCAAATGGTCTGATGTCTCTCTATATCTGTCCTCGTCTTTGTTTTCTCTTCCACAAGGTTTATGATCTTTTCTTATTTGTTGTCTCTGTCTCTTTCTCTTCTCTTGTCTTCCTCTCAGTGTGAGTCTCTCTCACACACACACACACACACACACACACAGATCAAGGTGTTTTGTGTCTCTGATTCAGCTAAAAATACAGCAGAAGACAGAAGCAGGAGGAGAAATTCCCAATGAACGATGAGGACATTATGAAACGAAGCAGCAGTCGCTCCGACGCTCCGTCTCTCCTCTCAGGTGTTTGGCGCTGATGTCTAGACAAATGATTACAGCAAATGAGAGGCAGGCAGACACAGAGAGAGAGAGAGAGATGTCTGAACACTGGATTTTATGTGCTCTGTGCTCTCAAACTACAAAAAATGCTGCTCTTACTTTGGTTTCCAGCCAAAATATCTATAAATTCTTAAATCAAGGAGGATTTTCTAGACAAGCAAAAATTATTCTCTTGTTTTGAGAAAAAAGAAGTCATAATTTGCTTAAAACAAGCTAAATAATTTTATTTCAAGAAAAAAAAAAAAAAAAAAGATTATTTAGCTTACCCCGTTGGCAGATTATTTTGCTTGTTTCAACCAAAAACCCTCTTAATTTTAACTTCTTTTTTCTGAAAACAAAGGAATAATTTTGACTTTGTCTAGAAAATCCTTGATTTAATCATTTTTAGGTATTTTGGTTGGAAACAAGACAAAAAGCTGAGTAAGAAAAGTATTTTTTGCAGTGCACCTTTTTCTAAATCATGTAAAATGTCAATATTATAACGTCTCAGATTTGCTGACACCAATAAACCAAACAGATGAGTCACATGCTATCATGAACAGACTGTCATCTCATGTGATTTGATTGCTTAAGTTTGCAAATCATAAATATATGATATTTTTAAATGTTAAAATTTATGTCACTTCTAATATAGTTTTGTGAGAACAAATTAAAAAGTAATTTATTTTATTGTCTGACCTCAGCATTAATTTCTGATTTTTTTTTATCATGCATGATTATGCATTTTCATTATTCTGTTGCCTGTTTTTTTTTTTTACTATTATACAATAAGTACTTTTTTTGTATTTGTAATTCATCTATTTTTTTGCTTCCATTTCATTTTTATTTATTGTTCAGTAATATTATGCAACTTGTAAATAAAGCTTAAAAATAAAAAAAAAATTAAAAATAACCCTTAAATATCTGCAGCAAGTACAAAACAGACTAAAATATTAAAGATACAATACATTATGTCCCCATTGTAAATTTATGTTAAGAATAACTATATGATGATTTTAAAATGGGATTATATAAAAAGCAACCATATATGTTAGCAATATATATATTTTTTAGATATTCTAGGTTTATTAAAACAACATGTATACAAAATCAGTACTTTAAAAAAATGCATGTCTATCTTTTATATTTACTTACAGGTTTTAGGATGGATATACAGTCTGTGACATATGTTCAAAAATGTATTACACATGCATAATATTCATATAGGTTATATATATATACATTAATATATGAAATTGTTTCAATATAGCCCAAATATAATTTATGTGCATAAATAACACTGGATTTGAGGTTCATAAACAGTTCCCTTTTGTGTCCAGATTTGTGTGTTCATCTTAATAACGCTGAGCTCTTCTGCTCTATTTGGAGATCAAACGGATGAAGACAGAGAGGAAACTGTTGCTCAACTGAGTTTTGCTTTCTAACATCATGTGAGCGTCCAGCCGTATGAATCATCGTCTGTAGAGGTCTCAGACAGATTATGACATCAGAGATTCAGAGTCTGATTAGGACACAGAAAACCAAACACGCAGAGAAAAGGCTGAGATCTCAGGCCTTCAGATGATCATTAAAGGGAAATAATCAAGCGGTCAGTAGAGCGTCAGAGACAGACAAAAGTAATTGCAACTTATTTTCTCACAATTCTGACCTTCTTTCATACAGTTCTGAGTTTATATCTTGTAATTCAGACTTTTTCTCAGAAAAAACAACAACAAACAAATGTGGAGGACTGTATTTAACAGTTAAAGCCTAAAATTAAACATCAGCAGGAGTGTTTTCTCGTGTTTCAGCAGCACTATTCCCAGGGAATGCATGAACTGTTCAGTTGTAGCCTATATGTTGAATGCAATAAGTCACCTTGGATAAATGTATGCATGTAAATGTATTTCTGCTGACTGTATCAGCATTGCACTCTGGGTCACTGAGATCCTAACAAAGGTCAGATCCTGACAGCAGACAGACACACCTTTACAGAGCTGCTCAAACATGCTGAACAAACTACTGATCAAACTATATTTAACTATGTGTTAGGAAACTTGTATAGGTGTGGCCATAAGCTTAGACAAACACACTGACATTTGACTGTTTGCATTACACATCTGTGCACAATAATGACATTTCATATTAGTCTGGAGCATTGGTGTTTGTTTTACGTTTTATTAAATGTCACCCTGGAGCACAAAACCTTAAACAGCAGAGGTATTTTTGTAGCAATAGGCAAAAACACATTGCATGGGTCAAAATTCAAAAGTAAAGATCATGTTCCATGAAGATATTTTGTACATTTCCCACCGTAAATATATCAAAATGTAATTTTTGATTAGTATTGCATTGCTAAGAACTTCATTTGGACAACTTTAAAGGCACCCCCAGATTCCAGATTTTCAAATAGCTGTATCTCGGATAAATATTGTCCTATCCTAACAAACCTAACAAATTTATTCAGCTTTTAGATTATTCAAAAATTTTAACATTTGACCCTTATGACAAATGTGACCCTGGAGCACAAAAACAGTCATAAGAAGGGTAGATTTCTAGCAATAGGCACAAATACATTGTATGGGTCAAAATTATTGATTTTTCTTATATGCCAAAAAAAAAGATCATGTTCCATGAAGATATTTTGTACAATTCCTACCATAAATACATCAAAACTTAATTTTTGAAAAGTAATATGCATTGCTAAGAACTTCATTTGGACAACTTTAAAGGCGATTTTATCTTTTTTTTTTCTTTTTTTTTTTTTGCACCCTCAGATTGCAGATTTTTCAAATAGTTGTATCTCACCCAAATATTGTCCTATCCTAACAAACCATACATCAATGCTTATTTATTCAACTTTCATATGTATTTCTGGTCCAGGATCACAAATATGTTTATTTTTACCATAATTAAAAGAATTAAAGAAACAGCTCACTGATCATTTAAAATGTGCTGGAAATGTCCTCATGTTTATGTGGCTTGGTCTGAAATCTGCACAGATCCAACACTGTTTACAAGCCAAAACTGTCTAAAACAGCTCTAAACAAATAAGTGGCTGGATTTTGATGTGAGAGACAACAGGAGGAAGCGTTATTACGGATTATGGACTATTTTAGTTAAAAACGTCTTGATGGATTTATTTCAGCTTTCGTCTTCTCAAGATGTTAACTGATGGACTGGAGTGCTGTGAACTATTGTGATGTTTTTAATCAGCTGTTTGGACTGTCATTCTGACGGCACCCATTCACTGCAGAGCTGATGAAATCTGACATTTCTCCAAACCTGATGAACAAATAAACATCTTGGATGGTCGAGGATGAGCATTTTTTTATTTTATTTTTGGCTGAACTATTCCTTTAACAGCAACATTTATTTTCTGACCAGTGGAGGGCGCTTATCTTTTCCAATGTTCAGAGATGTCTGTCTGTCAAAAGCACTGCGACACACTTGAGACTGAACATATGAATCATGTTTACATTTCACAACACAACACATTTTAGGCACATTACGTTTGTAGTTTCAGGTTAGAGGGTGTAAGTATTAGATAAGTGTCTTTAAAACTATTTTAAATCTCTCTAGTCGCCTTTGTCATTTTTCTCCACAAAACCTATGTGTGTTTTAGTGAAACAGACTGATAAACGCGTGTATGTGAACAGTATGGCAAGCCGTTTTGACTTTTATTCATTCGTAGGATATGAATTCTTGATATCAACAATTCAATTTTCACTAGGTCAAATGCTAATTCTTGATATCAGAAATTGGATTTTTACTAGTAACAATGGCAATTTTTGATATCAGGAATTTAATTTCAACTAGTAAAAACTATAATTGTTGACATCAAGAATTGTATTTTCACTAGTTAATTGTCACCATAGACTCCCATTCAAATTTAATTGTTGATATCAAGAATTGATTTCTTACTAGTTAAAATGTCAATTTCAAATTTCAGAAATAATTCTCACTAGTAAAACCTTTATTTTTGATATCAATAATTGCATTGTTACTAGTAAAAATACCAAAATCACTAGTTGAAATGCCAGTTGTTGATATCTGTAAATGTATTTCAGCATGTTACATTTCTTATTTCTGATATCTGAAAATATATTTCTGTTATCAATAATTAGGAGAGTAATTTCAGATATCTAAAATGCATTCTTACTAGTAACAATCCCATTCATGATATCAGAAATGAACATTGTCACTAGTAGCAACTGAATTGCTGATATCAAGAATGGACATTTGCACTAGTAACAATGTAATTATTGATATCAGAAATAAAGGTGTTTACTAGTGAGAATTATTTCTGATATGTGAAATTGACATTTTAACTAGTAATCAAATCAATTCTTGATATCAACAATTAAATTTGAAAGGGAGTCTATGGTGACATTTAACTAGTGGAAATTCTTTATATCAACAATTATACTTTTTCTAGTTGAAATTCAATTCTTGATATCAATAATTAACCTTTTTACTAGTGGAAATGTAATTACTGATATCAAAAATTGCCATTGTTACTAGTAAAAATCCAATTTCCGATATCAAGAATTAGCATTTTAACTAGTGAAAACTGAATTGTTGATATCAAGAATTCTATCCTGCGAGTGAATAAAAGCCAAAACGGCTTGCCATATAGCAGCTCCTCACCCCGTCTGACTTCGATTGGCTCATGCACTCTGTGAAAGGCCAAGTCTGGCAGTGACGTGATGCTGTCTGCCTCTAGGCCCCGCCCCCCCGCGCTAGCCCCGCCCCCCGCAGGTTCCCAGCCAACTTGGACTTGAATGAGGTGCGCGCAGACGGCTGGAAAGTAGTACAAACCGTCTGGGAATAACACCGGGAATACTGGAGGACAGAAGCCAGACAGCGGGACGGGGGTGGGGGGACGGCGGCTAAAGGAAAGCCGCCTCACAACTGCCTGGAAGAAAGCAGCCTCGCCGGAGGAAGAGGAAAAGCCTGCGTCAATGTTTTTATTCGACAGCGCGCCGTGAAGCGAGCGCCGTCCGTCCGTTTTCCGCGTCGATCCGTGAGGTTTCTTCAATGTTCAGCTTCATGGGTCTGGTGAACGGAACCACCGACACCCACACCAATGTCTCCTGTACATGTAACTGCAAGAGATCCACTTCATTCCAGAGTATGGCGATCAGTGAGTATCCCAGAGCGTTTTCTCTCAGTTTTTGCCTGAAGTTCCTCACTAAAAAAGATTCGAATCGCGGCACCGCTAACGGTTCGATTCGAATCGGCTTTGGCGGTTCTTTTCGTAACGGACATTAATACAATCACACGACGTCTTTGTGTTGTTGTTCGACTATTTAGACTTATTATTTGTTGGGTAACGTCTCAGATAAAGTCCTCAGAAAGTTTTGACGCGGACTAGTTTAGGTCGCGTAAGGATCCGGTTAGTAATAGTAGGTGAAGCGGTCAGTGACAGACAGACTCGTGCGAGTCTATAATCATTAGCTCAGAGCGCAATATAACTGGCGCAGAATATGAATTGTGATCGAATTCCTTTGGCTGTGGAGAGGTTTCTGTTTAAAATAGAATAAGAATCACATCTATGTACCTTTTGTTCAGCTGTTGGGGGTAACGCAAGTTACGTAATAATGTTACTTTTTTCAAGTAACTACTAAAGTAACGCATTACTTTTTAATTTCCAAGAAACTTGAGTTACGTTTTCAAAAAAGTATGTATTTATTCCCATTTTATTAACCAAAGACTTGCTGCTGAGCTTTGTTGATCCAATTTAAACGTACACTGCAAAAAAACTTTTCTTACTTACATTTTTTGTCTTGTTTCAGTCAAAATATCAACAAATTCTTAAATCAAGAAGGATTTTCTAGACTAGTAAAAAGTATTTTCTTGTTTTCAGAAAACAAGTCAAAATGACGTGAGTTTATGTTTAGAACAAACAAAAGAATCTGCCAATGGTGTGAGCAAAAAAATCTTATTTCAAACAGAAAACAAGATTATTTTGCTTACTCCATTGGGAGATTATTTTGCACCTTTCAAGCAAAAACACACTTAATTTTAAATTGATTTCAGAAAAAAACAAGACAATCATTTTTGCTTGTCTAGAAAATCCTTCTTGATTTAAGAATTTTTAGATATTTTGGCTGGAAACAAGACAAAAAATCTAAGAAAAGCATTTTTTTGCAGTGCACTAATAAGCAAAACTTACTTTAGATTAACTAACATTTTTTTAACAACTTTTTTTCTTAATTTAGCCTTAGGCTTATTCATTTAATCTCATTTCGGTGTGAAAGGGCTTTTACATTTGCTTAGAATCAAACGTTTATAAATTAAAAACAAACAAGCAAGCCCTGCCCAGATTTAAAAAGTAACGCAAAAGTAACGTAACGCATCACTTTCCATAAAAAGTAACTAAGTAACGTAATTAGTTATTTTTTTAGGGAGTAACGCAATATTGTAACGCATTACTTTTAAAAGTAACTTTTCCCAACACTGCTTTTCAGCACGTTAAAGGAACAGTTCACCCAAAAATTTTAAACTTGTCATCATTTATGATTTATACATGAATAAATACGCTTTCCATTGAGAACAGGACAATGTTCATTGCCTTTAAAGTTGTCCAAATGAAGTTCTTAGCAATGCATATTACTAATCAAAGATTTTGTTTTGATATATTCATGGTGGGAAATTTACAAAATATCTTCATCATCTTTACTTAACATCCTAATGATTTCTGGCAATAATTTTGACCCATGCAATGCATTTTTGGCTTTTGCTACTTATGATGGTAACCAGACAGTGACTTTTCTGTAGGTTTTTCCCATGCTTAAGTCAGTTGCTGTTCAGTTCATTCTTCAAAATATCTTCTTTTGCATTCAGCGTTTCAGAATATAAGGGTAAATGATGATAAAATGTTCATTTTGGGGTGAACTAGAGGTCTGCGTTGCAGTTTCCACATGATAATGTTGTGATGTAATAATGTGCATATTTCATAAGCCTGCTGAAGATCTGTTGTGAAGCGTTTTGATGTCCTCAGGCCGGATGTGGTTTGCTCTCAGTCAGTCAGACGGTTGTTGTCGGTCGGCTGCGCGTCTGACGTCCCGTCTGCTCTGAAATCCTCAGCTGGGAGTTGCCCGACTAATACTTAATTTGTAGTGACTAACTTATTGTTCATACAGCTGCCCCCTGTTGTCCAGCAGACGCACTCATTCGTGGAATTCTCTTTGAGGACGCGTGATTAACCGTCTTGCAAAATCTGTCTGCCGTTTCCAAATAATCTTTTGTGGAGGAAAAGCTGAACAAATAACAAGGTGATATCAGTAAGAGCTCGGAGTCCTGGGAAACGATCTGCTGAATTCCTGAACAGAACGCGCTGTCCGGTTTGCGGGCTAATAAATAATGTTCCTCGTAATCACAGCTCCTTGAGAACAGCTCTATCTCTGTTTTCAGACGTCGTCTTGCCCTTGTTTGTCTAGACAGACTCTCAGTCACGCCTGACCCGATGATGTTCTCTGGAAATGAAAGCAGCACTCCTGCAAACGTCTAGTTCATCAAGTCAGTCAGCGCCGCTTTAATCAAGTTATGAACTCATCAGGAGTCATTTTTGTTTTCCTGCTGCCTTTGAGATTTGGACATGTCCTGACCAGGATTTCTAAATTGCCTGAAATGCCTTGCTTTTGACTTCTTATTTGCATCGCTTTGATTGTTCTCTGTAGATCCTGCCTGCTTGCATGCCGATATGGCAGAAATGTAATCTCGATATTTTTTTTCCCATATTGATCGATAACAATACATATTTCAATATATAAACTATTAATGCTGCCAGCTTTAAGAGAGTATCCCAACCTGACTGAAGCCACAAAAATGTTCACATTTTTTACAGTTTTAAAAGTATAATTTATTAACAAAAACAGATGACACATTTGGCCTTACTAAAGTACAACTTACTAAAATAAATTAAAAGCTAAAAGTCAAAAGTTGTGACAAAAGAAGGTAAATGAGAGTAAATGTGCAAAATGTAAACACAAAACTATTGTAAGTAACACAATTACAGTTTTTTCTTTTCTAGAAAGTGTCAGGAAGACTAGACTGTCTCTTTAAGAGGTAGATTAAATGTGCAAAATGTAAACAAAACTATACAACTAGAAATTGCACACAATTTGTCAATTTTATTTATTTTTTTGTCAGGAAGACTAGACTGTCTCTTTAAGAGGTAGATTAAATGTGCAAAATGTAAACTTAAAAATTTTTAAACTAGAAATTGCACACAATTTTTCAAAAGTTTATTTATTTTTTGTCAGGAAGACTAGACTGTCTCTTTTAGAGGTAGATTAAATGTGCAAAATGTAAACACAAAACTATACAACTAGAAATTGCACACAATTTGTCAATTTTATTTATTTTTTTTGTCAGGAAGACTATACTGTCAGCAGTGTCTGGCTTCAAGAGGTAGATTAATATGTGCAAAATGTAAACATTAATATATTCAACTTCTATTCATCACAATTTGTATATTTGTATTTTACAGATCGTTTTAATCTCGTCGCTTTTTAAATAGCCAAACCACTTAAATATAAGTCAATTCGTGCTGCCTTTTTTGGCCACAATTTCATCATTTTTAGATAATAACTTGAGGTTAGGTTGCTTCCACCAATTTTTGTCGTCAAGTTTGCTTTGCATTGAACTGTAGGAAATTGACTTTGTTCTTTGACGTGAATGTTAAAAGCTGCATGCCGATTGGTTGTTGTCGCATATTTCTGCTGTGTGATTGGCTCTTAAAAAATGCCTAGAGCTATTTTGACAAATATTTTGTCGCGATTCGATGTGATATCGTTTATCGGCACAGCCTTACCTGCACGCTATTGGTCAAACTACTTTTCAGTCATTACCTTCAGCAAGTATGAAAGCAATAGGAAAACAAAGCCAAAGCCTAAACGTTTTAGGCAATTTAGAAATCCCGAAGCGGAATGAATGTGAATCGGCTTGTAGCGGCTTGTCGATGTTTATTGTTGTTTTGTTGGATGGAAGCCTGTTTGTTCTCGCAGAAACGGTGCTTTAAGCAGATTTGAGGGTTTAATATTCCTTCAAGTGCTTCGACAGACTTCAGGCGCAACCTGCGTTTTGGAAACAGAAAGCGGACGGAAAGCTCGGACACGTTCGTGCTCTCGCTCGCTCCATTCGTGATCGCTGAAGCCAGGAGAGATTGGCCGATAGACGCGTGTCAGCGCCTGTCAAATACTACTATCGCTCAATCTCTCCTGGCTTCTGTGAACATGAAAAGCTCAATAAAGACGTGACGTCTCAGAGAAGAATTCTCAGCTCAAAATACGAAAGAAAACATTTTCCATGCGTTAAATGCAGCCTGTTTAAATGTCATAAGATGCTTTGCATTGTGAGGTTATTTTGAGACACATTTAACCTTTTGTTCCTGTATTTTTTTTTTTATTATTTATTGATCTGTTTAGCACCTGTATTAAATTAAAGCAACAATTCATCTTATTTCATATATGGAAAATAAGATTTTGTGGTTTTAAATGCATCATGTATTTGTGCTGATTTTAATATATGCTGATTTCCACACTGAGAAAATGATGTGACCCTGGACCACAAAACCACTCATAAGTTTTTTTGAAATTCAGATTTATACATCATCTGAAAGATGAATAAATAAGCTTGGTTGGTTAGGATAGGACAATATTTGCCTGAGATGCAACTGTATGAAAATCTGAGGGTGCAAAATATCAAAATATAGAGAAAATTGCCTTTAAAGTTGTCAAAATTTAGTTCTTAGCTATGCATATTATTAATCAAAAATTAAGCAATGATATATTTATGGTAGGAAACTTACAAAATATCTTCATGAATCATGATCTTAAGATCCTATGATTTATGACATAAAAGAAAAAAGGATAATTTTGACCCATACAATGTATTTTTGGCCATGCTACTTCACTGCAAAAAATGCTTTTCTTACTTTGATTTTTTTTGTCTTGTTTCCAGCCAAAATATCTAAAAATTCTTAAACCAAGAACGGATTTCTAGACAATTAAAATGAATTTTTTCAGAAAAAAAGAAGTCAAAATTAAGTGAGTTTTTGCTTAAAACAAGCTAAATAATCTGCCAATTGGGTAAGCAAAATAAATAAATCTTTAAAATAATCTTATTTCAATATGAAAACGAGATTATTTAGTTTACCCCATTGGCAGATTATTTTGCTTGTTTCATGCAAAAACTCACTTAATTTTGACTTTTTTAAGTAAGAAAAGCATTTTTTGCAGCGTTGAGACTGTTTTTGTGCTCCAGGGTCACATAAAAAAAAGGTAATGAAAATATGTTTTTGCAAGACTTTAACTCGATATATAATTTAAGCAACATTTATGAATTCATGAAACTTCCCATTTAAATATTTATTTATTTTTGCAGTAATAGGGCATCATATGTGACCCTGGACCACAAAACCAGTCATAAGTGTCAATTTATCAAAATTGGAATTTATATATCATCTGAAAGTTGAATAAATAAGCTTTCCATTGATGTATGGTTTGTTAGGATCAGAATATTTGGCCGAGATACAACTATTTGAAAATCTGCAATCTGAGGGTGCAAAGAAACCTAAATATTGAGAAAATCGCCTTTAAAGTTGTCCAAATGAACTTCTTAGCAATGCATATTACTTATCAAAAATTAAGTTTTGATACATTTATGGTATGAAATGTACAAAATATCTTAATGGAACATGATTTTTACTTAATATCCTAATGATTTTTGTCAAAAAAAAATTTTTAATTCTTACAGTGTATTTTTGGCCATTGCTACAAATATACCCCAGCGACTTAAGACTGGTTTTGTGGTCCAGGGTCACAAATATGATTTGTTTCTTTCTTTTGATTTGAGAAAGTTTTTGCATTTTCCAGTTTAAATGCAGACGTGTAACTTCACTCATATCTGTCAGGATGAGTGCGAACGTTTAGCGAGAAGCTCAAATGAGACGTGAGCGCCGCGCGTTCTCATCACAGACGCCCCCCGCCGCGTGTTTACGGGAACCCGAGCTCCTTCCTCTCCAGTGCTGATGAGTTTGTGACACACAGACCACCCACTGTACAGCAGCAGATGAGATCAGCTCCTCGCTTACAGGAATCGCTCTTCGTCTGAAGCGGCTGTTGTGTTTGGAACGGAGGCTGGACCGGATCGTCCCTTCAGGGGAAGAAGGGATGGTTTTTCCTCCTAACAGGATATTACAGCTGGCGGTTTTCCTCTGATCCTTTGTGTTATGTGACTCTCTAGGGTTTGACGGTCGCTGGTAGATGTTGTGGGCGGATCTGGCATCCGAACAGAAGTCGTTGTCAACAATGCGGTTATCAATTAAAATGAGATTGTTTGCATTTTTCTTCTTTAAGAGGAACTACTCGCAGACACGGATCAGCTGAAGATGTGTCACAGAAAAATGTCTTTCTGCTCCTTGACCTCGTTTCACTGGAAAACTGCTGCAGTTCCTTCATGCTTCTAGTCGAAAATAGGCTTCATTTGTTCCTGTAGTTCTTCATTGTTGTTGCAATCATGCACAAATCTATAAGAACCATCTATTTAACACATAAATTAAATTAAGGGATAGTTCATCCAAAAAATGCAAATCCTGTAATTTAATTATATCTCATTAATTAATAAAAGCCAAATAAAATCTGCATCTTTAGAAACTATTTGAAGTGTTTACCCCAATTTTTTTTTAATGACTTTCAAACACTTTTTTTTTTTCATTTGTGTTTTTAAAATAAACAAAAAGTTTTTATATATATATATATATATATATATATATATATGTGTGTGTGTGTGTATGTATATATATATATATATATATATATATATATATATATATATTTATATATAAATTTAATTTAATAGCTCATAGGACTACACAATTAGAGAAAAAAATGTAAATACTTAGTTTGTAGGGTTGCACGATTTGGCCAACATTTTGTGAATGTATCTGTATGGCTACACAATATGTATAATAATAATAATAATAATAATAATAATAATAATAATATTAGTAGTAGTAGTAGTAGTAGTAGTAGTAGTAGTAGTAGTAGTAGTATTATTATTATTATTATTATTATTATTATTACATAAAAATATAAAACAAACCAATTGTTACTATATATATATATATATATATATATATAAAATAAATAAATAAATAATAATAATAATAAAAAAAAAAATATATATATATATATATATATCATTTTTATCTTCAAAAAAAAAAAAAAATAAAAAAGGAAAACTGCAGAAACTCTTAAAGCATATCTTTTGCTCTTCCCATTACAAGTTTGTAAAAATGCTTTAGCGATTTGATAATGGCACTAATTGATAACTAGTGAAGTTTTGGTTTGATTTGGATGAAATGTGCATCTCTATTTGCTCATAAACTTGGCCATAGACTGTTGTTCCTGTAATTTGTCTGAGTTTCGTGACTCCGCAGTGAAACGCTGCTCGTCTGCTGTTGATTTGGGGTTTGTCGTGTCTTTGTTGGGTCGACGCTCCTCTAATTATCCGGCCTTGACCTCGTGACGCGTTGCTGTGTCTCTGAGGCCCGAGGCAGAGCTTTCTGATACAAACACATCTGCGGCGCTGAGGAAACACCACTGTGTTCTGCTCTTCACAGCACAGGAAGAGGAAACAGCTGTGCTCCAGAACGCCTGTTTCAGACCCACGGCTACAAAAGAGCTGTCCCGTTCATCAACAATGTGTCCTAAAGAGTTTGTTCCGCCATGTACTCGGTGTCTGACTGCTTATGTTCCTCACAAATGCTATCATATGACTTCAGAGGAACAGAAACTACACTGCTGCAGAATAGTTTGGAATAGTTGAGATGTTTTGAAATGTTTGTTTTGAAAAAAAAAAGTCTTTTCTGCTTACTAGGGCTGCATTTATTTAATCAAAAATACAATAAAACACTAATATTCTGTTTAATGCAACTGACAATAACTGTTTACTATTGAAAATTGTATTGAGAGTTCTAAAAATTAAGCTTTGCGTCATAAATAAATACATTTTTGCAACAGATTCACTTAAAAGAAAGATATGTGACCCTGGAGCACAAAACAAGTCATAAGTTGCTGAGGTATATTTGTAGCAATAGCCAAAAATACATTGTATGGGTCAAAATTATTGCCAAAAATCATTAGGATATTAAGTAAAGATCATGTTCCATTAAGATATTTAGTAAATTTCCCTACCATTAATGTATTAAAACTTTTTTGATTGTAATATGCATTGCTAGAACTTAATTTGGACAACTTCAAAGGCAATTTTCTCAATATTTAGATTTGTTTGCACCCTCAGATAGTTGTATTTCAGCCAAATATTGTCCTATCCTAACATCAATTGAAAGCTTATTTATTCAGCTTTCAGATAATGTATAAATCTAGATTTCCAAAAATTGACCCTTATGATTGGTTTTCTGGTCCAAGGTCACATGTTTAAATTGCAATAATATTTTACTGTGTTTACTGTATTTTTAATGTAAAATGCAGCCTAGGTGAGCAGAAGAGAGTTTATTCAAAAATAAAAAGCATAGTGTATAATGATAACTGTATTAGTCTTATTATATTATCATTGTTTATTAGCTGGAAAAATTGCTTTGTTATCATTATAGTTGGGGTGTGGTCTCAGTGTTATTATATCTTTATAGCTATAGTTATTGCTCTCAGTGTGAATGTGCCTTTATGTACTGATGTTATAGTTCTTTTATGGTGTTTTTGCTCTTTTTGAAGCTTGTATGTGAAACAGTTGTGTAAAATCAGGTTTAGAAAGACTCACGAGTGAGTAAATGATAACAGAACTGTGATTTTGGGATAAAATGAGGATTTTCTGCTGAACGTCGCTTGATGTTTTGATGTTGTCGATCTCAGCGGCGGGTTGCTCATTCTTCATAATGGCTGCGGATATGCTACTAATTGCAGGGCTGCTTTGACTCACCTCCATCGGCGCGTTTAGTCTGCGCTCAGCTGACATCACCGTCTCACAGCGCTCAGTCATCGCTGAAACACGCCTGTTTGGACACGTTTGGCAGCTTCACTCAGAGAGAAATGCTGTTTGACGGTCCGCTGTGGTTTTAGTAAGGATGCACCGATGTATGGGCCAGTAATTGGCTGATAAAAGCAGTTTGGCCAATTGTTTAAAAACAGCAGATTATATGCTATAAAAACAGATAAAACATGTCAGACTGCAACTTGTGTGTGAAGGGAACGTCTGTTGTGTTGAATGTAGGGCTGTCAAAGTTAATCCAATATTTACGCATGAATGCAGTCTTGCTTAAAAAATAGTGCTGTAAACAGCTTTCAGTTTTGCCTTCATCAAACTTGTATTGTAGAGCCTCTCATCCAGTAATAACAGATTTGGACTTTGTTACTTTTTATAAAGACAAAGTATCAACAAAGTAACTGTTTTCTATTGAAAACTGTATTGAGAGTTCTAAAAAATTAAGCTTTGCATCACAGAAGATTTGGATTTTGTTACTTTTTATAAAACAAAGTATCAACAGAGTAACTGTTTTCTATTGAAATTTGTACTGAAAGTTCTAAAAAATTAAGCTTATCACAGAGATTTGGACTTTGTTACTTTTTATAAAAACAAAGTATCAACAAAGTAACTGTTTTCTGTTGAAAACTGTATTGAGAGTTCTACAAATTAAGCTTTGCATCACAGAAGATTTGGATTTTGTTACTTTTTGTAAAAAAGTATCAACAAAGTAACTGTTTTCTATTGAAAATTGTATTGAGAGTTCTAAAAAATTAAGCTTTGCATCAGAGAAAATTTGGACTTTAATACTTTTTATAAAAACAAAGTATCAACAAAGTAACTGTTTTCTGTTGAAAACTGTATTGAGAGTTCTAAAAAATTAAGCTTTGCATCACAGAAGATTTGGACTTTGTTACTTTTTGTAAAAAAGTATCAACAAAGTAACTGTTTTCTATTGAAAATTGTATTGAGAGTTCTAAAAAATTAAGCTTTGCATCACAGAAGATTTGGACTTTGTTACTTTTTGTAAAAAAGTATCAACAAAGTAACTGTTTTCTATTGAAAATTGTATTGAGAGTTCTAAAAAATTAAGCTTTGCATCACAGAAGATTTGGACTTTGTTACTTTTTATAAAAACAAAGTCAACAAAGTAACTGTTTTCTATTGAAAATTGCATTGAGAGTTCTAAAACTTAAGCTTGTCACAGAGATTTGGACTTTGTTACTTCAAAAATAAAAATGGATCAAAACGAAGTATCGGATGTTAAATTCTGTTCATTTTATTACAAAGTTCAGACATTAAATGAAATTTTGCCGCTCTTAAAGGATTCCTCCACTTTCAGAATAAAACTTTCCTGATATTTTACTCACCCCCATGTCATCCAAGACGTTCATGTCTTTCTTCAGTCGCAAAGAAATCGCAAAGGAAGTTTTTTTAAGGAAAACATTAAGGAAAATAATTTTTCTCCATATAGTGGATGTCAGTGGTGCTCAACGGATCACTGAAGGTAAAAAATGCAGTTTCAATGTAGCTTCAAAAGCCTCTGCATGATCCCAGTCGAGGAATAAGTGTCTTATTTGGTGAAATGATCAGTTATTTTCTTAAAAAAATATATATTTATACACTTGTTAACCACAAATGTTCTTGTCTGGCTTTGTGATGCTAAAATTTGCTATGCACTCCGGTTCAAGACAGTTAGGGCATGTCGAAAAACTCCTCTCATTTTTTCTTCCAAATTTAAAATCATCCTACACATCCAGAGTGCACATGCACAGAGCTAGAGAAGATGAGCATTTGAGGTTAAAAAGTATATAAATGTTAATTTTTTTTTTTTAAATAACCGATCATTTTGCTAGACAGACTTTGCTTAGAAGCTGCATTTAAACTGCATTTTTAACCTTCAATTTGTTGAGCACCATTGAAGTTGATTATATGGAGAAAAATTCTGTAATGTACTCCTCAACAAAACGTAATTTCTTTGCGACTGAAGAAAGATAGACATGAACATCTTGGATGACATGGGGGTGAGTAAACTGTCGGGAAATTTTTATCTTTGGTAGTAGAGTAATCCTTTAAATGTGGCATGACAGATCGATGTAGCGTCAGTGCGAGTGTCTTCCATTTATTACAAGTTATTGCATGAAATAAAGATGATTGTGCTTCCAAAAAATACAAAAAAGAACAACTTACTGAAATGATCTCATGTGATTGACCTGTCAGTAGGGGTGTGTGATATATATCGTCTGTGATAATATCGCAATTGTTGTTTTAACAATGTGCAATTTGACATTATCGAGTATAATGCGAAAAACAAACAAAACACATCTACAGAGTGCATGCATAACGTTACATTACATGATGATTCTGTAAGTACGCATTTAGAGTGCATTCTTTCACTGCAATGATTCAGTCTATTAAAATACATTTAGAAATGATCACAGAATTCAAGATATGGGGACAGAAAATGTATATATTTATATAATTTCATCTAGTTAAACAATATCACACGAAGAGTGCCGTTTTTCCTTCAAAAATCAGCATGACTATAAATGTGACGTTGATTTTATACAACAGTTCAAGAGACAAGAAGTTAATATTAACTTACGTTTTAGAAGCATATTTACTGTTTTTGCTTAATTTGACAAACAAAAATCATTGCAAACACAGCCACAGCACTGTTTTGTGTCTCTGAGCAACATGAAGGTGTTTAGTTTCTGAATGAATCAACCGTTTAAATGATTCGGTTCAATCGCAATGACTCGCTTATTACAGCGACTTACTGACACCTGCTGGCACTTTTAAATGCATCTAAATGCCACTTTATATGCAACTTCTGCAAATATGAATTTTGTTGATACTGATTTCATTTGTTTAGAAACAGTCTAAATGTATTATTACTATAATTGACTGATTAAATGTAAGAATTAGGCTCAAAAGCTGATGCACACTTTTAGAAAAAAATGGTTTATAAAGGTAAAAATGCCCAAAAAGAATAAAAAAAAGAATAATTATTAATAATTATCACTGCTGTGAACTGACCACAGAATATGAGTAATACCAAAAACTTTAGCACTGCAGTCCTTTTTAAGCACAATAACACACAGCAAAAACATCGTCTAATTATCGCCATCGACAAAAAATCCCAGAAAATATCTAGATATTATTTTTTGTCAATATCGCACACCCCTACCTGTCAGTGTTTCAACCAAAAGAAAGATGTCAACAAAACAGACAGAAGTGTTTAAAAACAGTAGATATTGCTATTTAGTATCACTGTTAATATCTGTAGTTTTGAAAGGTCTCTGCAGAGGTTGCGGCGCAGAATCCGGCTGATGTGTCTCCGAGTGTTTTGTCTGTGACCGCAGGCTTGTGCTCCGTTATCTGTCTCGGTATCGGTCACACGCGGCTACATGCCTCGACCGTGTGTGGTTTGGATCAGGATCTGGTTACAGAAGATCGTGAGAAATTGTGAAACCTGTTTTTCTTCCGTTCCCAGTCTTTTGTGGTTTTTCCCTTTCCTCTCTCTTCCTCGTACCACCGGTGTGATAGAGATCCAGCCTGTTTATCTCTGTCTGTCTGTCATTGGGTTTCATCACGAACTGCCGTCCTGTTTGCGTGCGATTCAGAAAGCGCAGCACCAGTGATTACACGACTGAACATGATAAATCACTCCGAAATCAACTTTCACGAGTCTGTGCTGTCAGTCTGATCTGCTCAGATCACTTTCAAATACTGTTGGAGCATTGTTTTGTTTTTCCTATAAATCAAAAGATAATTATCACTCCAAAAAGTATACAAAAATAGAGATGCACCAAATGTTCAGCAACCAAAATTAAGCGAATAAGCAAAAAGACTGAATAAATTATACCGAAAAATAATGTGATGCGATCAAATTGAGGTGCGCACTAATAGCAAACATTAAAAAGCATTAGTCAATGTAGCATTAATAATTAAAAAGCAATTGAGTTAGAAAACTTTAACAATATTAATACTCTTTTAAAATTACATTTTGAGTGAATAATGTGTTGCGCCAACGTTCTGGAATGTTATTTTTTTCAACTTTTTTTTACGCAGTAACCTATTTCTTTGTCTGTATGTATAAATTGATATAATGTAATATTCTGTAATGTTTCTATTACATTTTATAATTTTAAAAAAATTGAGTAGATATAGATAGATAAACATGAAATCAACTAATTTTATTTAACATTGTGGTTTTTGTCAAACAAAGAGCTGCTCATTTTTTATTTATAAATATTAATACACTTCTGTTATAATTTTCAATGTCATACAGAACTTTTATTTTAGTGGTTTGCTGTACAGCCCTTAACATTTCTGTGTCTCTTTGATTTTTTTCAAATGCCTTTTATATATTAGTAGTTGTCTCAGAATTAATTACAAACAAATTAATTAGTTACAAATTATCTGTAAATAAAGGTCATTGATGTTAAGTTATTTAAGATGAAATCATCCATTGTTTGAAATGAGGAAACTAATCATCTGAAAACTGAATAATGTATGTTTTCTATTGATGTATAATTCATTAGGATAGGACACTATTTGGCTGAGATATAACTATTTGAAAATCTGCAATCTGAGGGTGCAAAAAAGTCTAAATATTGAGAAAATCGCCTTTAAAGTTGTACAAATGAATGACTGAATCACCAAATGGCCTTAAACCATTAATAAATAAACTACCTTTACGTTATTTTTCTAACGCATGGTCAAATTGTATGTATTCTGACAGCGCTGCAAGGAAAGTGCAAGGAAAATCAGCTTCATGAGAGAATCATTCATAAATCTGCTCCTGTCAACAAAAAGAAGTCTTAAAATAAGTCAACGTTCATAAATGTTAGTACTGTAATTTTACTGTTGTACTGTAAAATACAATAAAAAAGACAGAAATAATAACAATAATTACAACAGCTCTATTAATACTTATTTATTTTAAGTTATATTGTGTTTTGTTGGTAGGCTATAATGTCTGCTAGAATGTTAAAAATGTTCAGCGTTAAGTAAATATTTTTAAATAGTTGTTTTGTAATTGTTTTTTTTTTTCATTGAAAAGCAAGACAAAACTGTAAAAAGCACATTTTGGCTTTTTAATTTCATGCAACGGTAAAAAGGGGGAAAAGCGTATTTGGTAATCGCGCCAGTGTTTCATTTTTTCCGGTTTTGACTTCGGCCAAGAATTTTCATTTCAGTGCATCTCTAATAAAAGATGCAAAAACCAAACAAAACAGGTAAATATTATTAGGGTTCAAAACAGCCGTTTTCTATGTGAATAACTGTTTGACCGCTGTGACCAAAGCTGAATTTTCAGCATCACATGATGCTTCAGAAATCAGCTGATTTGCTCCTCGAGAAACATTTCTGATTATCATCAATGTTGAAAACAATTGTTCTGCTGCAGTGAATGAGCCAGTGCTTCGCTGATGATCTCTTTTGTGTCTTAAGAAGCTTGAGGTGTGTATTTTTGTGGAGATGTGTGTACAGTAAGTACTCTTTTACTAAAGGCCATTCATTGATTGTCTTTGTCGGTGTGTTTCTGACACACTCGGTGTGATTCGTTATCAGATTCAGACTCCTATCAGCGAGCGTCGGCTATTTTAGTCTCCATTAACAGTTCCTGTCTGAGTGTGTGAGTTAATAATTAAGCGCTCTGGCAGCGTTCCAGGTGAAGGTAAAGCTAGGTCTCTGTTTCTCTCGTCTATGAGCCATATGCTCTTGGCAGAGACGTGAGGAGATCGGCTTTGTTTCTGGACTATTCAGCAGTTCGCCGCTTTGCCAACGCAGATTTGCGGCCCGAGTCGAGCTGACGGCCGAACCAAAGCCTGAGAAATCCAGCCTCAGGTGAACTTCAGTCTCCTAAAGCAGCAGGACGCCTGAGACGCTTTTCCTGGAAACATGGAGTTGGTTTAGTCAACCTAGAGATCGTGTGCCGGTGTTGTTCGTCTGTTCTGATGCTGCCGGTGTTTGGTTGAAGGTTTGCGTGACGCTCGGCTCTTTTGTGTTCAGCGAGACTCACACAGACGCTTCAGTGTCTGGAGCCTTAAATAGCAGATGGGCTGTGTGGGAATATAGAGACACCCCTGAGACTCTCACACACTCTTGATTTCATTAGTCATTTGTTATGTCACGTCTGCGTCCGCTCTCCCAGCATGCTCTCTGAGTCTGAGTCTGACTTCTCTTCAGAGGAGCGTTCCTGGCTAAAGACACAATGAGCAGCTCCAGTTATGGCCATGTGTGTCATTTTAATGGGAATTCATGGGAATTCTCTTATATGGGGAACTTTTGTTATTTTCCAGACAGTCTGAGAATGAGACAAAATTAGACATTTATTTTTTTTCCCCCACAAACGAACAGTTTTTTTTGTTTTTTGTTTTTAATTGCAAAATCTAGGAAAATTACATTGGGTTAATGGGTTATTTAAATATTAATCAAAAATCAATTGAATTAAAAAACTTTAACAATATTATTACTCTTTTAAAATTACGTTTTGAATGAATGATGTGTTGAAGCCGACATTCTGGATTGTTTTTTTTTTAACACAGTAACCTTAAATTTCTTTATGCCTGTGTTTCTAAATTGATATAATGTAATATTTTGTAATGTTTCTATTACATTTTTATAATTAAACATTTGAAGTAGATATTGAAAAATAAATATGAAATCAATTAAAAATGTATATTTTTTTTAATAAATGGTTTTGTTCCATAAAGAGCTGCTTATTTTTTAATTATAAATATTAATACACTTCTGTCATAATTTTTAAAGTCATACAGAACTTTTATTTTAATGGTTTGTAGTAAAGCCCTTAACATTGCTGTGTCTATTTGATTTTTTCAAATGCTTTATATATATATATATATATATATATATATATATATATATATAATATTAGTAGTTGTCTCAGAATTAATTACAAACATTATCTGTAAATAAAGGTAATTGATATTAAGTTATTTAATATGAAATCATCCATTGTTTGAAATGAGCAAACTAATGTAGGGTGTGTGTGTGTTATTGGATTTATATGTGACCATGGACCACAAAACCAGTCATAAATGTCAATTTTTTTAAAAACTGCGATTTGTACGTCATCTGAAAACTGAATAAATAAAAATCTGCAATCTGAGGGTGCAAAAAAATGTAAGTATTGAGAAAATCACCTTTAAATTTTATCCAAATGAAGTTCTTAGCAATGCATATTACTAATCCAAAAATATATTTTTTATATATTTACGGAAGGAAATGTACAAAATATCTTCATTGAACATGATCTTTACTTAATATCCTGAAGATTTTTGGCATAAAAGAAAAATCGATCATTTTGACCCATACAGTGTTTTTGTGGTCATATATGTATGTGTGTGAGTGTGTTTTAGTGTTTTAGACATCTCCTCAGTCTCACAGTCTCATCTGAGTCTTAATTACTGTCTTGGATTAATTCAGATGTATGTAAATGAGCATTTAGCATACGAGACGCTGCAGCTGTAGGGCCGTCTGTGCTGCAGGGGTCAGAGGTCAGAAGAAGGACCAGCCCATGAAATAAAGGCCTGTGTGTGAGAGACACTAAATCACAGTATTTCTCAGTATATCTTCCCATGTTTCTCGTGTGTCAGTGACGCGCCAAAGCCCACGTTCTGAAATATTTGTCTCGGTCTCATTGTCTATTGTCTCTCTGTTTTGTTTAATACAGTAGCCTATTTGTAGCCTATTTCTTTATGTCTATATTTTAGGGCTGTCAAACGGTTAATCTCATCCAAAATAAAAGTTTGTTTACTATATGTGTGTTTACTTTGAATATTTATTATGTACATATAAATACACACACATACATGTATATATTAAAACGAAATATTTATGTTTATATACACTTATACCTGTATACAATTTAGATTATAAATAAATATAAATATTTTAGATATAAATCTAAAATATTTTTCCTTAATATATACATGCGTGTGTGTATTTATATATACATAATAAATATACACAGTGCACAAATGTATAGTATGTAAACAAACTTTTATTTTGGATGCGATTAATCGCGATTAATCGTTTGACAGCACTACTATATTTATAATATAATGATAAAATTATATAAAACATCCTAATATAATTTTAAATTTAATGTTATGTATATATTACATATTTAATAAAAAATATACCATTAAATATTTCACAAAAATATAGTAGTAATAAAATGTTGTCGTTATTATATTAATTACAAATACTATAAATTCTATTATAATTATAATGTTTTATAATTAGTTTTAATTTACAATTTCTTTCCTTAACACAAACCTTTCGTTATTTCACATTTTTAAATCTCTTGAGCTGATTTCATTGTTTTACTGTTTACCAAGCATTTTATTTTCTTGCATGAATTGTTAACCATTAGACTAATAATGTGTGCTAAGTAAATACAGTTTTGACTTCATGTGGGCTTGAAGACAGACAGATCTGTCTGTGTTTATCTCCCATTCAGTTCATGCTGTTTTACTCTGTGTTCTCATCCACCTTCCCTCAGTAGTGTGCTCCGAGAGAAGCATGACCTCTGCTCTATTTCAGTGTGTTTTGGTTGAACGTCTGTCTGAGAAACGAGTCTGGGAAGTGTTTGCATTGCTCTGTGTGTGTGTGTGTGTGTGTGTGTGTTTCCATCAGGTTGTTTTGTCTGAGCACACAGACGGGTGTCGTGCTGTCAGACGGGTTGGTCGCGGTCACATGACATTAATAGTGTCTGTTAGCGACAGGTATGACGGCTTCTGTGGAGGAATCGTGTTTTCGGTGTTTGACTTCGTTCAAGCTTTCAGACGCTGTGTGTTCAGGGTTATTATCATGAACTAAAACCAATATTTTGTTGCTTGAAATAAAATTAAAAAACAGCTAAATCATTATAAAACTAATAATTTATAAAGCGTAGTAAAAAATATACACTGCTGCTCAAAAGTTTGGGATCAGTACAATTTTTCATGCTTTTTAAGGCTGCGTTTATTTGATTAAAAATACAGAAAAGTGTAATATTGTAAAATGTTAATGCAATTTAAAATAGAGGTTTTCTATTTTAATATACATTAAAATATATTTAATTCCTGTGATGCAAAGCTGAATTTTCAGCATCATTACTCCAGTCTTCAGTGTCACATGATCCTTCATAAATCATTCTAATATACTGATTTATTATCAATGTTGGAAACAGTTGTGCTGCTTAATATTTTTTTTGCAACCTGTGATAGCTTTTTCAGGATTCTTTGATGAATAAAACGTTAAATAATTGTGTTTTTAATTCAAATAGAAAACTTCTGAAACACTAAACACCTTGTTCAAAGTTTGGGGTCAGTAAATGCTTCCTTTCTTTCTCTCTTTGAAAGAAATTAATACTTTTATTCATCAAGGATGTGTTAAATTGCTAAAAAGTGATTGTAAAGACTTATTGTAAAATATAAAAATATTGAATAAATGCTGTTCTTTTTAACTTTTTTTTTCATCAAAGAATCCTGAAAAAAGTATCACATGTAAAAAAATAAAATAAATAAGCAGCGCAACTGTTTCCAACAGATAATAAAAGTAATAAATCAGTATACTAGAATGATTTCTGAAGGATCATGTGACACTGAAGACTGGAGTAATGATGCTGAAAATTCAGCTTTGCATCACAGAAATAAATTATATTTTGAACTATATTAAAATAGAAAACCACTATTTTAATTTGCATTAACATTTCACAATATTACAGTTTTTTTCTGTATTTTTAATCAAATAAACACAGCCAGAAAAAGTCTCCTTTAAAAAGCATTAAAAATCGTACTGATCCCAATCTTTTGAGCGGCTGCGTATATAGACATACTTAAAAAAAATAAAATAAAATAAAAAAAGACAATAATACACAATAAAATAGCTAAAACTATAAAAATAAACAGAAATAAATCTGTAATAATGATACTAAAAAAAAAACTAGTTATAATAATGAATAGTGACAGTGTCTGCAGACACACAGCTAATAATAAGCTGAATTTTCATAGGCCTCAGACACACAGACGCATCCCTTGTGTGTTTATAGTGTTAAGTCTCTTTATTATGTATAGTATGCAAATCATGCAGCTTTATTTTTCTAGACATCGTCTGTGTTCGTGACTGCTGTCTCTGTGATATCAGTTGTAGACATGAGTGAAAGAATCTGGGTCTGAAGCAGGTGAATTTTTCCATTGTTTTAACGTTTCTACTTCCTGTCACAGGTGTCTGTAGCGAGAAATACAGAATCGAAACACATTCCAGACATCTCCGAGTGATCAAACTCACAACTCACAAAAATAAAAATTATTGTTCATGAAGACAGTTTACAATAAGGTTAAATTAGTTAACAATCAAAAATGCTTTAAAAACATTTATTAGTCTTAGTTAAAGTTAGTCTAATACATTATAAAAATTCACAATAGTTAATGGTCTGTGATCGAACATTTTTGCTATTAAAAAGTTAATAACTGCTGTAAAAAATATTGCTTATTATTTCATGTTAGTTAATGCATTAAATTTTAACAAATGCAACCTTTTTTTTAGTTTTACTGGATCATTTGAGTATACAAGAAAATATTATTTCAGTTTTTCTACTTTAAAATGTTTAACTTAATGGTTTACTTGCCTGTTCTTTTAAATTATTTGTGACCCTGGACCACAAAACCATAAGTCGCAATAGCTAAAAATACATTGTATGGGTCAAAATTATGAATTTTTCTTTCCAAAAATCATTAGGATATTCATTAAAGATCCTGTTCCGTTAAGATATTTTGTGCATTTCCTACCATAAATGTATCAAACCTTAATTTTTGATTAGTAATATGCATTGCTAGAACTTCATTTGGACAACTTTTAAAGGCAATTTTCTCATTATTTATATTTTTAAATATTTATTTTTTGCACGCTCAGATTCCATATTTTCAAACAGTTGTATATCAGCCAAATATAGTCCTATCGAAATAAACCATACATCAATTGAAAGCTTATTTAGTCAGCTTTCAGATGATGTATACACCTCAATTTCCAAAATGGACCCTTATGAGTGGTTTTGTGATCCAGGGTCACATTTGTGAAATTCACCAGTAATTCTAGTGAAAATAGTTTCAAGTTAAATTATTTCAGCGTACAGCAAATATGTAGGCATTTACAGGGAAGTTTCACAAATAAATACAAGGGAACAAGCAAGTAACCATGAATGTAATGTGATCGTTTAAAGTAGAAAACTCAGTTTCAGTCTCAGGTTTGTTCTGTGATAAACGCTCGACTGCGAGGCTGAGCGAGCGAATCATTCCAGCGCGATGAAGCACAGGCTGGAGTTTATCCAGAGTCTGGAATGAGAGCTGGAATGTTATTTTGCCCGCGGGGCAGGAAGGTGCACCTGGCATCGGCCCGAACACAAACACGGCTGGAAAACGCCTGGCGAATGCAAGACAGAGTGTGCTAAAACATCCTGTGAGAACATTTTGCATGTGTTTTCATCCAGTGGTCACCTTGTCATATGCATTTAAATTTCATTTGTATATGCATTTAAGGCTGTGTTTATTTGATAGAAAAGTGTAATATTGTAAAATGTCAATGCAATTTAAAATAGTGGTTTTATTATTTGAATATACTTTAAAATATAATTTATTCCCGTGATGCAAAGCTGAATTTTCAGCATCATTACACCAGTCTTCAGTGTCACATGATCCTCTAATATACTGATTTATTATCAGTGTTGATATCAGCACAGTTGTGCTGCTTAATATTTTTTTTTTCTGCAACATGTGATAGTTTTTTCAGAATTCTTTGAATAAAACGTTAAAAAGAACAGCATTTATTTAAAATAGAAAACTTCAGAAACTAAAACCTTTGGGGTCTGTACATTTTATTTATTTTTTTTTTCTCACATCCTGTGAGAACATTTTGCATGTGTTTTCATCCAGTGGTCACCTCGTCGTCTGCATTTAAATTTCGTTTTTATATGCATTTAAGGCTGTGTTTATTTGATAGAAAAGTGTAATATTGTAAAATGTCAATGCAATTTAAAATAGTGGTTTTATTATTTGAATATACTTTAAAATATAATTTATTCGCATGATGCAAAGCTGAATTTTCAGCATCATTACTCCAGTCTTCAGTGTCACATGATCCTCTAATATACTGATTTATTATCAGTGTTGATATCAGCACAGTTGTGCTGCTTAATATTTTTTTTTTCTGCAACATGTGATAGTTTTTTCAGAATTCTTTGAATAAAACGTTAAAAAGAACAGCATTTATTTAAAATAGAAAACTTCAGAAACTAAAACCTTTGGGGTCTGTACATTTTATTTATTTTTTTTTTCTCACATCCTGTGAGAACATTTTGCATGTGTTTTCATCCAGTGGTCACCTCGTCGTCTGCATTTAAATTTCGTTTTTATATGCATTTAAGGCTGTGTTTATTTGATAGAAAAGTGTAATATTGTAAAATGTCAATGCAATTTAAAATAGTGGTTTTATTATTTGAATATACTTTAAAATATAATTTATTCGCATGATGCAAAGCTGAATTTTCAGCATCATTACTCCAGTCTTCAGTGTCACATGATCCTCTAATATACTGATTTATTATCAGTGTTGATATCAGCACAGTTGTGCTGCTTAATATTTTTTTTTTCTGCAACATGTGATAGTTTTTTCAGAATTCTTTGAATAAAACGTTAAAAAGAACAGCATTTATTTAAAATAGAAAACTTCTGAAACTAAAACCTTTGGGGTCAGTACATTTTTTTTTCTCACATCCTGTGAGAACATTTTGCATGTGTTTTCATCCAGTGGTCACCTTGTCATCTGCGTTTAAGTTTCGTTTGTATATGGTGATTGATGTGTTTTGGTTGGCTGGCGCTTTAATTGTTCTCAGCCCAGCCTTCCCTTCATGGTTTGTTTCGGCGGAGGATGACGTCCGCTCGAGGCGGCGTCCGATTCCTCCTAAACGACGATCGGGTTTGTATTTATTCAGAAAGAGTTCAACCGTCAGTCTCTCCCTCTCTCATTAAAGCCTAGTTTGCATTGTTTACCGCATTTTCCGCCCTCGGCGTGTTTGAACGGCGTTGCACAAACACACACGACATGTTCAGACCGATTCTTCAAGGGCCCACCTGCGCTGCCGACCGCCGCTAGACCAAACACACACGTCTGCAAAACAAACGCCTGCTTATCCAAACATGCACATCTGAACCTTCACCAGGCCTTCATCCAACGCAGTCTCAGATCATGCATCTGAATGAGTGGCAAACACATATATACAACAACATTGATTAAATTAGTAGTTCACCCAAAAATTAAAGCTGTGTGACTTTGTCTTCATAAGAACAGATTTGGGGAAAAAATGTGTTTTTCTATCTCACCAATGGATCCTCTGCAGTGAATGGGTGCCGTCAGAATGAGAGTCCAAACGGCTGATAAAAACATTGCAATAATCCACAGCACTCAGTCCATCAGCTAACATCTTGAGAAGACAAAAGCTGAAATAAAGCCATCATTAAGACATTTTTAGCTAAAATACGAATCCATAATCCATAATAACGCTTTCTCCAGTAAACAAAAACAAAATGTTCTGGTCTAAATCTGCACAGATCAAGCACTGTTTACAAGACAAAACGGCTCTAAACAAAAATGTGGCTGGATTTTGATGCGAGAGACAGCAGGAGATGGACTTTTTCACTGGAGGAAGTATTATTATGGATTAATGACTCATATTTTAGTTAATAATAAAAACATCACAATAATCCACAGCACTCCAGTCCATCAGTTAACATCTTGAGAAGACAAAAGATGAAACAAACTTTTTAACTAAAATACAAATCCATAATAACGCTTCCTCCAGTGTTAAAGTGTTCTGGTCTGAATCAGGAGAGAAATCTGCACAGATACAAGACAAAACAGTCCAAAACGGCTTTAAATAAATATGTGACCCTGGAGCACAAAACCAGTCTTAAGTAGCACAGGTATATTAGTAGCAATAGCCAACAATACATTGTATGGCTCAAAATGATCGATTTATCGATTTCGAGGTAAAGATCATGTTCCATGAAGATATTAAGTGAATTTTCCTACTTATTTCCTACAATTTTTGATTAGTAATATGTAGTGCTGCACGATTAATCGTATCGCAATCGCAATTATTTGATGGGAAAATGTTGCAATTATATTAAATAAGTGTGTGGACTTGAGAACACATGCTTTTTGAGAACAGTTTGCAGATTTTCTGCTAAAAAAAAAAAAAGGTTTGAGTTTGAACGACAATTTTATATAGTTTTTTTTTTCCCCAAAAGAGTTTATAGAGTATGTTACATCCTGCATAAATGTGACAAAATGTTTAAAATATCTTATTTTTGTGAAAATGTGTATGTTTTTATTTGTTTTATTTAATTTTGAGAATTTTACATTCATGCATATGTTATTTAATTTTGTAAATATTTATTTATTTTGAAATTTTGAAATTTTTAGTTTTACAAATACACATTTCAGCATTATTACTCACCTGTATGTGCAATTTCCTTTAAAAACCCATCAAGTTGACTAGCAATACCATTTATTATAATTGCATATAGCAATATTGAATAATCGCAATATGAAAATGTTCTCAAATCGTGCAGCCCTAGTAATATGCATTGCTAAGAACTTAATTTGCACAACTTTAAAGGCTATTTTCTCAATATGTAGATTTTTATGCACCCTCAGATTCAAGATTTACAAATATCCCGGGCAAATATTGTCCTTATCAGTTTAATTTCAGAAAGTGACTCTTATGACTGGTTTTGAGGTCCAGTGCCACATATGTGGCTGGATTTTGATGTGAGAAACGACAGGAGATGGACTTTTTCACTGAAGGAAGCGTTATGGATTATGGACTCGTATTTTAGTTAAAAACAACTTAATGATGGATCAGTTTCAGCTTTTGTCTTCTCAAGATGTTAACAGATGGACTGGAGTGCTGTGGATTACTTGTGGATTGTTGTGATGTTTTTATCAGCTCATTCTGACGGCACCCATTCACTGCAGACGATCCACTGGTGAGATCCACCCATTTCTACAAACCTGGTGAAGAAACAAACTGGGATGGCCTGAGGATGAGCACATTTACAGCACATGAGCTGTTCCTTCAGTGTCCTGTAGATGGACTAGATTTACAATAAAGTCACATGATCTTGTTTTTCTAAAACTCTGACAGACCAATCAGCATGAGGGCTGCGGCCGTATGTTTTATGATGTTCGTCTCAGTCAGACACCCTGAGTGTTTCCCACAGTCTGTTCTCAGTGACCGCCGGCGCTCGTAAGCGAGAGGGTTTGTCTCTGTCTTTGTCTCTGTCTCTCTGCTTTGTCATTCCCATGGAAATTTGCAAGCAAATTGTGACACTCTGTGACCTCTCTCTCTCTCTTTCTCTCTCTCTCTCTCACACACACACACACACACACACACACACACACACACACACACACACACACACACACACACACGACTACCACACCCACTCACCCGTCTATGGCACTGCCACTGTCAGCTGACTGTGTGTGTGTGTGTGTGTGTGTGTGTGTGTGTGTGTGTGTGTGTGTGTGTGTGTGTGTGTGTGTTGATATTCTGTTTGGCAAAAAAGAGAGCAGCACACATTATCACAGAGAGCACAAACACACATGTAAATGAGCACATAATACAGACTTCTGTAGTTGTATTATGAAATTAATTCTTATCACAGACTAACACAAACCCTAAAAGAAGACTTTTTCTATTTAAACATTTTTTACAGATGAATATTTATATATTTTATGTACGATTAGCTGTAAATATTTGATATATAATATGTGCAGTATATAAAATAAAATATATAATAAAAACTACTTTTCTAACATTCTTTTTCTTTTTTCTTCTTTTCTAAAAAAAAAAGAACTATGCTTTTTGTCCAAAAAAAAAAATCTTGCTCTATTCTTTTTCTATTCTATCTGTTTTCTTTTTTTTTACTATATAATAATGAAAAATAAAAAAAACTTGCTACTTATACTGCACTAAGCTAATCTTAGACTTGTCATAGCACTTGTAAGAGCATTGATCTTATATATATATATATATATATATATATGTAATCTAAATTGTATACCGGTATAAATATATATACATATAAATATTTTATTTTAATATATACATGTATGTATGTGTATTTATATGTACATAATAAATATACAAAGTAAACACACATATAGTATGTAAACATAAACTAAAGCTCCCTTTTATATATATATATATATACACTACCGTTCAAAAGTCTGGGGTCAGTAAATGTTTATTCATTCTTTTTTTTTTTTTGAAAGAAATGAATAAATTGTTACATTAATAAAAAGTGACATAATAGATTTGCATTGCTAGAAAAGATTTATAGTTTGAATAAATGTTGTTCTTGAAAGAAAAAAATACAGGTTCCAAAAAAAAAAAAAAAACATTGGCGGCACAACAGTTTCCAAAACTGATAATTCTACTAATAATTGAGAATATCAGAATGATTTCTGAGAGATCATGTGACACTTAAGCCTGGGAAACGGAGTAACAGCTGATGAAAAATCAGCATTGCATCACAGGAATAAATTATATTTTAAAGTATATGAAAATAAAAAACATTATTTTCTATTGCAATAACATTTTGTAATATTACAGTTTATTTTCTGTATTCTGCAGCCTTGACTTCATTAAAAAAAAAATTGCAAGTCTTACTGTCCCCAAACTTTTGAACAGTGTGTGTATTCCAGTTAAGGACAGCCCTAAATGCTCCTAAAGGGAGGTTTAGTCAAATGTAAACTCATTTGTAAGGTCAGATTTGTTCCCAAACTGCAGCTAAACAAACACACACATTCACACACACACACACACACACACACACACACACACACCCCTCCTCTCTGTCTGTCTGTTCAGTGTTGTCTGGCTCGACTGTGACCGCATATGACCCGTGAGAAACAGACGGGGGAGGGGCGGAGCTTTGACCTCTATTGACCCCTCATGACCCCCGCCTGATCTCTGAATGTGTGTGTGCGCCGTCATCAGCTGCTCTTTGAATAGACGTCATAGTGTCAGTATTACGGCCTCATCGACTCGAACCACTGATGCTTTTGTTGGCCTTTTTATTGATTCCTCTGAAAGTTTGAAATGCCAAAGCTGATAACAGACTAACAGCACATCAATGATAAAGAGATTTTATTGTCGTTTCTGTTAGTCCACCAGCACACAGGAATATATGGCTTTTATAGGTTCCGATGAATCTGAATCCAAGGGACAAAATGGCACACTAGAGACTAAGCTCATGATTTAGTCTAGTGTCCAGCTGTGTGTTTATTTCGCTGTAATTTGTTGTTCAATCAGAGTTGGCCTCACTCTTTCTGTTCACAGATAAAGAAATGATTCATTAATGAAATGTCATTGTTCTTTTTCTGGGAAACAATTTCTGTGCTGTATGTCCTCATAAGTGAATGCTGTTCACACGAAAAACAATAACCATAGAGTTTTAATAATCAGCCTAATAGTCCACACCACAACTATAACAATAACGGCACAAAGGAATAATATTGTTGGAATCACTTTTTTTCCAGCTGATGCACCCTAAAAATGTTTATTGCTAATTTGAATTACCTTTAAGTTGTATCTTTTTACTTTAATGCTTTTTTTTTAGTTTCATTTTTAACCTTTTTTTATTTTTTCTAGAATTTTTTTTTTTAAATAAGCATTTTATTTTATTTTTAAATATATTTTTTTTACAGTTTGTAATTTTAGCTTAGTTTTAGTGAAGTTGAATTAAATTTCAATTTAATTGCGAAAGCAACATTTCTAATATTCGCTTAGTTAATTTTTTGTTGAATTTTCTAAATATAGACTACCAGTTGAAAGTTTGGACACACCCTCTCAATTAATTAAAAAAATATTGTAATATGCTGATTTATCATCAGTGCTGGAAGGTAATATTTTTTTGAACCTGTGATACATTTTTCAGGATTTTTTTGATCAATAAAAGGTTAAAAAAGAACATTTATTTAAAATAGAAAGGTTTTATAACAATATACACTACTGTTCAAAAGTTTTTTTTATATTCTTTCTTTTTTTTTTAAATAAATTAATGCTTTTATTCACCAAGGATGTGTTAAATGAATAAAAATTGATAGCATAGATTTACATTGTTAGAAAAGTTGTATATTTTGAATAAATGCTGTTCTTTTTAACTTGTTATTCATCAAAGAATCCTAAAAAAACAATCACAGGTTGCAAAAAAATACTGTTTCCAACATTGATAATGCTAATAATAAATCAGCATATTAGAAAGATTTCTGAAGGATCACGTGACACTTAAGACTGGAGTGTAAATTCAGCTTTGCATCACAGGAATAAATTACATTGTAAAGTATATTAAAATAAAAACCATTATTTTATATTGTAATAACATTTTGCAATATTACTGGGTTTTTTTCAGTATTTTTGATTCTAATAAATGCAGCCTTGATGAGCAGGGTGTGTCCAAACTTTTGACTGGTAGTGTATAAATATAAAATTATAATTTATATTTTATTTCAACATTATTTAAATGTTTAATAGTGTAATAGTAATAGCTGTTATTGTATGCTGTGTTCTATATCATTATAATTTCTTTAACTGCTTTCATTTTTTTATTTATTTATTTATTTTTTGTTTATAAATTCTGTTTATTGACTGCAAAACATTTAAAATGAAACATTTAACAAAAATGTTGCCAGTCATTTTGAAAGTAACAAAGTAACATTTTGAATGTTACACGAGGATGGAAGATTTCTATATAAATGTATCTGGTGAGAATGATACAGTAGCAGATGAATATGGAGATGGATGTGAAAATTCTTTGTGTGTGTGAGAGACAGTCAGTCATTGTGAATGTGTGTTTGTGTGTTTGTGTCTGGTTCTGTCTCTGCGCTCGTGGCTCGCTTCACGTCCTCGCACCATCAGCTGTCTCAAACTCTTTTTGTTTTCATATGCAAAACCGAATCGCTCAGACAATTCAGTCTAGACCGGCAGCATTAGGCCCGTCCCCCTATACCCATCTGCCCCACGGCTGTGTGGGAATGCAGGAGCCTCAGTGTTAGTTTGACTCTGGTGGATGTGGATGTGGCATCATGCAGCTTCATGCGGTGGACGGGTCTCATCCCTGTGTTCAGACGCAATGCAGCGGTGAGTCTAGGCTGTTTATAGTGTTTGAAAGAAGCTGCTTTTATGACTGTTGGAGATTCAGGACAGCAGGTTTGTCCACTTAATATCGTTTTATTTAGTTTTGAGTGAGTCCTTGTGCTTGCAAGTGTGATGGTATACAGTTGAGATCAGTTTTAAAATGAACTATGATGCTGACTAAACTATGAAGATGTTTGCATATGCTGTTCAACAGATTGGGGTCCGTAATCAATTTAATTACTTTTCTTCATCAAGGATGCATTAAATTGATCAAACGTTACAGTAAAGACGTTTATAATGTTACAGAAGATTTGTGACCCTGGACCACAAAACCAGTCATAAGGGTCAGTTTTTCGAAGTATCTGAAAGTTAAATAAATAAGCTTTCCATTTGTCATCGAGATTTGAACATTTGAAATCTGAGGGTGCAAAAAAAACGAAATATTGAGAAAATCGCCATTAAAGTTGTCCAAATGAAGTTCTTAGCAATGCATATTACTTTTCAAAAATTAAGTTTTGATATATTTATGGTAGGAAATTTACAAAGTATCTTCATGGAACATGATCTTTACTTAATATCCTAATGATTTTTGGCATAAAATTAAAATCTATCATTTTGACCCATACAGTGTATTTTTGGCTATTGCTACAAATATACCCCAGCAACTTATGATTGGTTTTGTGGTCCTGGGTCTATTTCTCTCACATTTCTATTTTAAATAAATGCTGCTGTTTTGAACTTTCTGTTTATCTGTTCACTCTGAAAAATAAAATGTATGTCAGTTTCCACAAAAATATTGGGCAGCACAAGTGTTTGAAGCATTGATGATAATCAGAAATGTTTCTTGAGTATATTAGAATGATTTCTGAAGGATCATGTGACACTGAAGACTGGAGTAATGATGCTGAAAATTCAGATTTGATCACAGCAATCAATTCCATTTGAACAGATATTCTCATAGAAACAGCTGTTTTAAATTGTAATAATATTTCACAATTTTTACTGTATTTTTGATCAATTAAATGCAGCCTTGGTGAGCAGAAGAGACTTTCAAAAACATTAATCATTTTTACTGACCCCAGACACTAGTGTATAAATGTGAGTTTGTACGGTGTGTCTATAGAGGTTCCCCTTCTACATAATGTTCAGTATTAATTGTTCAGTATAATTGAGTCGTTATATTGTTTAAAGTTTAGTCTGGTCTTTGGAATTAGTATTTTTTTTTTTTTATTAGAAATGAAAGTGTTGTTCTTAATGTAAAATGTGATTTTTACAGTAAAGCTGAATAATGTTGAATAATCTGCCACTGGGGTAAGCAAAATAATCTTATTTCAAACAGAAAACAGTATTTTGCTTACCCCATTGGGAGATTATTTTGCTCGTTTCAAGCAAAAACGCACTTAATTTTGACTTGTTTTCAGAATTTTTAGATATTTTTCCTGGAAACAAGACAAAAAATCTAACTAAGAAAATTATTTTTGCAGTGTACTAATAAACAAAACTCACTTTAGATGAACTAACATTTGTGCTTTTTTTTCTCATTGCTGAAGAGTGTTTCTTTCTTTTCCTACAGTTCTACTGTACAGACCTCAATTTAATTTTCCTTCAGCCTTAGCCTTATTCACTTCATTTTGGTGTGAAAGGGCTTTTACATTTGATAAGAATCAAACTTTTTTAAATTAAAAACAAACAAGCAAGCCCTGCCCAGATTTAAAAAGTAACACAAAAGTAACACAATGGATTACTTTCCATAAAAAGTAACAAAGTAACGTAATTAGTTACTTTTTTTAGGGAGTAACGCAATATTGTAACGCATTACTTTCCATAAAAAGCAACTAAGTAACGTAATTAGTTACTTTTTAGGGAGTAACGCAATATTGTAACGCATTACTTTCCATAAAAAGCAACTAAGTAACGTAATTAGTTACTTTTTAGGGAGTAACGCAATATTGTAACGCATTACTTTTAAAAGTAACTTTCCCAAACACTGATTAAAAATATCGAGATCTATATGATACATTTTTGCCATATCACCCAGCCCTACTTTTATTACAGTACAGATGCATTCAGAGTGATTTAGTGTTTGTGTTTGTGTTTGTCTCTCTGCAGCCCAGCTGGAGTTTGTTCAGATTCTGGTGATCGTGGTGGTGATGATGATGATGGTGGTGGTGATCACATGTCTGCTGAATCACTACAGAATGTCTGCACGATCTCTCATCTCCCGACACGGACGAGCGCGCAGACAACACCTGCCCCTGCCGTCGGTAAGAAACACAAACAAACACACACTGACAGCTTTATTCACAAACGCTGATGTCCTTCCCACTCTGTGCGTCGTGTCACTGTGGAGTAACTGTTCTAATTTTAGGCTCAGCTGGGTCACATTATCACTGACTCATGATGCTCATGTGTGTGTGATGTTATTAATCATCCCATAATTTTGACATTTGCTCATGTGTGTGTCTGTGCTAATATAGATAATCTAGCAGCTGAACAGACTGTAACTTCCTTGTAATTCCTCGTCCTCATAAGGAGGCTCTCTGAAGGAATCCTGACCCCTAGTGGATGTAGATCAGCCTTTTTACAATGACACACGTTGCAAATATGTCATGATCAAACACATTATGATTCATGGTGTTATCATTGAATCACGATTGAAACCGAGCCAAATCTGCGAGAGGCAACCAGTGCATTCATGCTGAGAAATGATGCTTTCAGAGATTATAGATTAACGGGACTGTAGGAAATAAATGTTACATGGAGCACAAAACCAGTCTTAAGCAGCACAGGTGTATTTGTAGCAATAGGCATGGGTTAAAATTATATTTTTTAATTTTTAATGCCAAAAATCATTAGGATATTAAGGCGAGGCACTGCAAGTGAATAGATAAAAAAAATAACTAATACTTATAACCTTACGTACCCAGTTAATTTGATTACTTTGATAATTGCAAACATTTTTTGTATTACAAGTTTTCTAAAATGTTAGGTTTAAATATGCAATTGAGGCATTATTTATTGAAATATGCACTAATTTGCATGCATTTCTAGAACAAAAAATCTAAACACTGGATGAAGTCCGTCTCAAAATTCTTGTTTATTTTTTATTTTTATTTTTTTTTTGCCTTATTATAAATTGGGGTATGTCATTTTGTCACTCCAAAATTCAGTAAATACTTAGAACAGACAGAAAACAAACCATTTTTGTAATTTTTTGGGAGGAATAAAATGTTGTATATAATCAAGCAAATTATATATGAACAAATCCCTCTGTAAAAACCTTCAGGATATAGACAGGAATAAAAATGTAAAGTTTAGTGTGTAAGTGCTACTGAAGTGGAGATTTATGTCTCAGTGTAGGAGAAAAAACATTTTGAGAAAATGGCTTTTAAAAATACATAGTGTCATTGAAATCTGTTGACACAAATAGATAAAGTGCTATAAAAGAAAAACAGTGTCTTTTAGATGTTTTTTTCCACTAGTCTGAAAAAAACACTTTATGTAAAACCAAAAAGCCCAAAATCTCAATTTGAGAATCTCAGGTTTCGCCTGCAGTAAAGATCATATTCCATGCATATATTTTGTCAATTTCTTACCATAAATATATCAAAACTTAATTTGGACAGAATTAAAGGCGAGTTTCTCAATATTTAGATTTTTTGAACCCTCAGATTCCAAATTTCCAGATTTTCAAATAGTTTAAAATAATTTCAAATCTCAGACAAATATTGTCTTATCCTAAAAAACCATACGTCAATGGAGAGCTTATTTATTTATTTCCGAAAATTTTCAGTTTTGTGGTCCAGGGTCGCATATAAAGATCTAAAGTAATCAAATGATCAGTGATCTTGATTTGAGCTGAAATCATTGTATTATGTGAGCAGAAAGAGAGTGTGGAGAGACAGACATAATATTAACACAACTCCATTTGAAAATGACTGAAACAAATTAACTGTTAAATTAATAAAAAAGCATCATCACAGGTTCTTGGGTTTGTTCTGCTGTTGTTTGTGTTCCTGTGTAAATTGTAATGTTTTTTTCGCTCTGTTTTTTCGCAGGAGGGCAGTCTGTGGTCCTCTGATGGTCCTGGCTCTTCTAGTGCCATGAGTGAGGTATATTTGATTTAATCAGTAAATACCCAAAATACAGCTTGCAGTCAAATGTAAACCTGGTCAGCTACTCAGACTGTGCATGAAATACAATTATATTACAGATTAAACTAAAAAGTACAAAAATTTGAATATTTGTCAAATTTACAATAAAAACACATTTTAGGTGAATTGTAGTTGTGCTTTAAGGAGGCAGCCTTATTACATAAAAGTAATATTTTTATGTAACTTGCGTTACTTGTAATGCGTTACCCCCAACACTGTTCATGACCCCTACTTTCTGAACCCCTGGTTTAAGCAACTTAATTAGTTTATAAACATTATTTTAAACTTTATGCACTTTTTTCACAGATAGTCATGTTACTTTATTTGAATTTACTTTGAATAAACGTGCATTAGTAATATTTTGCTCGATTCGCCCTCTTTTGGCCCCAGGAGAGAAGCCAACAGGGTTTTTTTTCTCACCCCAACTGAAATGATACAATTTAGATATTTAAGTACAAAATTGGAATTTAGTTTTTCAGCCATTTTGACAGCCCTAGTACAAAGTGAAGATGCAGTATTAATTTTGACAGCAAATTTTGATTTCGTTTTAGTCATAGTCTTTTGACTAAAATGCCATTTTAGTCATATTTTAGTCATCTGAATTTAGTTTTAGTGTAAATCTACAGTAAATTTAGTCTGCCAAAATTGAATGGGTTTAGTTACAGTGCAGTGCATTTATTAAGCATTTCTCTAAAATGTCCAAACTCATTCTATAGGTTTGATATTAAGGTTATCATGATAAACACACAATTTAACTGCGGTGATACACAACATGCCTTAATATTAAAATGAAATAAAACCACTTCCCATAAAGAACATGGTCTTCTTCTGAATGTAATCCCAATGGTTATATCGGCTAATGATGCATTCTTTATAGTCACTTGTTTACCATATTCTTCATTCTTTCAGACAGACATGTTTATTTCTATAAATGAATTTAGATGAATCTTTAGGGCTGCGTAAGTGATTCAGTCAAGAGCAGTGAGTGGTTTTCTGTCTTTCTTTTGTTGCTTGATGAACATCAGTGACTCGGACAATAGACACTAAATGTGGCTGCTGTCCCTTTAAAACCCAATGCAATGGATGCAATGCACTGATGCACTTTCTCTCAACTGTTTATGTTCATTTAAGACGTAATCGGCTGTTTACACATGAATACTCATCAAAACAGACAATTCCAGATCATTTGTGTATATTTCTCAGTTCATGCAACACGAAAGAGTGTGAGATGTGTTTTCTGTGTGTTTGCTTCAGTGTCTGCGCTCAGAAAACAAGACCCAATTGAGTTTGCCGTCACATTTATCCATATGTCTGCACTTCTGCCTCATATTGACATTTTTGAATGTTTTATAAGATGTGCAGCAAGTGTAGGCTATTTAAGCTTGTGTCCCGCCGGTTTGTACACATCTACATTTACATTTTTACATTTAGTCATTTAGCACACGCTTTTATCCAAAGCAACTTACAGAGAGCTTAAAGAGGCAAACAGACACAGGAAGTGCTCATAATAGCAGGTTTCAAGTGTTGCTCCAAACAAGTGCGAGCTAGAAAGGGAAGGAATAAAGCGTTTTATTTTTATTTATTTTTTTGCATCTAACCTCCTACTGCAAGACTTTTAATTATTGTACAAACTTTAATTTAACAAACTTTATTGTACAAACGTTTTTGTACAATCTTATAATTAAAGTTTGTTAAATTAAAGTTTGTACAATAATTATTGTACAATCTTTAATTTAAAAAACTTTATTGTACAAACTTTAATTTAACAAACTTTATTGTACAAACGTTTTTGTACAATCTTATAATTAAAGTTTGTTAAATTAAAGTTTGTACAATAATTAAAGTTTGTTAAATTAAAGTTTGTACAATAATTATTGTACAATCTTTAATTTAAAAAACTTTATTGTACAAACTTTAATTTAACAAACTTTATTGTACAAACGTTTTTGTACAATCTTATAAAGTTTGTTAAATTAAAGTTTGTACAATAATTAAAGTTTGTTAAATTAAAGTTTGTACAATAATTATTGTACAATCTTTAATTTAAAAAACTTTATTGTACAAACTTTAATTTAACAATCTTTAATTTAACAAACTTTAATTATTGTACAAACTTTAATTTAACAAACTTTAATTGTTGTACAAACTTTAATTTAACAAACTTTAATTGTTGTACAAACTTTAATTTAACAAACTTTAATTATTGTACAAACTTTAATTTAACAAACTTTAATTATTGTACAAACTTTAATTTAACAAACTTTAATTATTGTACAAACTTTAATTTAACAAACTTTATTGTACAAACGTTTTTGTACAATCTTATAATTAAAGTTTGTTAAATTAAAGTTTGTACAATAATTAAAGTTTGTTAAATTAAAGTTTGTACAATAATTATTGTACAATCTTTAATTTAAAAAACTTTATTGTACAAACTTTAATTTAACAATCTTTAATTTAACAAACTTTAATTATTGTACAAACTTTAATTTAACAAACTTTAATTATTGTACAAACTTTAATTTAACAAACTTTAATTATTGTACAATCTTTAATTTAACAAACTTTAATTATTGTACAAACTTTAATTTAACAATCTTTAATTTAACAAACTTTAATTATTGTACAAACTTTAATTTAACAATCTTTAATTTAACAATCTTTAATTATTGTACAAACTTTAATTTAACAATCTTTAATTTAACAAACTTTAATTATTGTACAAACTTTAATTTAACAAACTTTAATTATTGTACAAACTTTAATTTAACAAACTTTAATTATTGTACAAACTTTAATTTAACAAACTTTAATTATTGTACAAACTTTAATTTAACAAACTTTAATTATTGTACAAACTTTAATTTAACAAACTTTATTGTACAAACGTTTTTGTACAATCTTATAAAGTTTGTTAAATTAAAGTTTGTACAATAATTAAAGTTTGTTAAATTAAAGTTTGTACAATAATTATTGTACAATCTTTAATTTAAAAAACTTTATTGTACAAACTTTAATTTAACAATCTTTAATTTAACAAACTTTAATTATTGTACAAACTTTAATTTAACAAACTTTAATTATTGTACAAACTTTAATTTAACAAACTTTAATTATTGTACAAACTTTAATTTAACAAACTTTAATTATTGTACAAACTTTAATTTAACAAACTTTAATTATTGTACAAACTTTAATTTAACAAACTTTATTGTACAAACGTTTTTGTACAATCTTATAAAGTTTGTTAAATTAAAGTTTGTACAATAATTAAAGTTTGTTAAATTAAAGTTTGTACAATAATTATTGTACAATCTTTAATTTAAAAAACTTTATTGTACAAACTTTAATTTAACAATCTTTAATTTAACAAACTTTAATTATTGTACAAACTTTAATTTAACAAACTTTAATTGTTGTACAAACTTTAATTTAACAAACTTTAATTGTTGTACAAACTTTAATTTAACAAACTTTAATTATTGTACAATCTTTAATTTAACAAACTTTAATTATTGTACAAACTTTAATTTAACAAACTTTAATTATTGTACAAACTTTAATTTAACAAACTGTATTGTACAAACGTTTTTGTACAATCTTATAATTAAAGTTTGTTAAATTAAAGTTTGTACAATAATTAAAGTTTGTTAAATTAAAGTTTGTACAATAATTATTGTACAATCTTTAATTTAAAAAACTTTATTGTACAATCTTTAATTTAACAAACTTTTTTGTACAAACTTGAATTATTGTACAAACTTTAATTTGCTGTAAAGCTGCTTTGAAACGATATGTTTCGTGAAAAGCGCTATACAAATAAACTTGACTTACTGCGCAACAGATTTTTCTGAAAGAACCTCTTTCCAAATCCTCCCTCCCTAACATTTTCGTCTCGTTTTTATTCGTTGGCGAAAAGGAGATTTTTGTCTTGGTTTTTGTCATTCAGTAAGAACTTTAGTTTGCTATTGTTTCATTTTCATCTGTGGAAAAAAAAATGTTGCACCATGTGAAGATGTTTGTAGATGCGAAAGTAATGTCTGTAACGTGTCTCCTGCAGGTCTACGCTCCTCGACCTCCGGACCGGGTGCCGTCGTACCTTCAGCGTGAGCGTCTGTCCCGCTTCCAGCCCACGTTCCCGTACCTGCCGCACGCCATCATCGACCTCCCGCCCACCATCTCTCTGTCGGACGGAGAGGAGCCTCCGCCGTATCAGGGCCCGTGTTCCCTTCAGCTTCGAGACCCGGAGCAGCAGCTGGAGCTCAACCGCGAGTCGGTCCGCGCCCCACCCAACCGCACCGTCTTTGACGGTCCGCTTATCGACGCCTCCCTGCACCCGCCGAGCGTCAACCCGGGCATCAGCGCCGAACGTCTAGAAGGCGCTCCGCCGGCGTACAGCGAGGTCATCGGCCACTATTATCACCCCACATCGCTGCCGCGCCACGCACAGACTCAGTCCGCGCCGCCGGCGCTGATGCAGGGCCTCATCCACATCAGCCGCACGGACAGCAGAAACACACGCAACAAAGACAAAGCGAAAGCACAGCACGTCTGAAATCACCGAGCGCATGCTCGACAGACTCACGAGGCTTGGACCTGAGAGGCAAACGCTTCAGACTTTCTATAAACATTTACGTTTGTGTTTTTTTTGTCCTCGATGCTCTTGGTCTCTCTGCACGACAAACAACGCTTCCTCGCAGCCCAGTTTCCCTGAGAGCGCTGGTCTTCCTTTTAGAAACGGTAATTGGAGTCTTGTGATTCTGCATCACAGTCGTCAGTTCTTTGGTAAAAGCAGAGCCATTGAGAATCAGAGTTGCGACACGCTTTGATCTCGCCGCCGCGCTTTGTCACGTGGCTCATGGAGCTCTCAATAGTTCCAAACAACTCTGCGTAGGATAGACCGCAGTTTCACTATATTTGCAGCAATTATTGACACATAATGTGCACTGATTGTGTGTTGATATCTTCTCTGAATTCGTTTAACAATCGCATTTTATTCTGGGGAGTGGTGCGTTTACATGGACACCTTTTGCTTCCATCGGAATGAATTCATTCTGACTGACGAATCCGAACGGAGTGCTTACATGAACGTGATCGGATTCATATGGGCGTTTATATGTTACAAGCTTCTGATCGGATTTAATCTTTTGACATGCGCACACTGCATGAATATACATAGTTTCCGACGTTTGTTTGAAAAAGCGCACTTGATATTTATCTATTCGGGTCCTAATTAGGCAACGTGAACCGTTTTGCTGTGCTGCTTACTTTAGAAAGCCGCAAATGTGCTCCTTCCCGCACCCAAAACCAGTCGTCTGTGGATGAGAGTCTTAAACAAGAACTAGTGGGGCGTCGTGCTGCTCCACTTCACAGACGCGGAGTAAAAGCATCATTTTAGAACGACCAAAACTCATTTATGCCACTTTATTTCATGCTTATTCCATGCTTGTCTCCACAAGTGTGCTTGATATGACGTCACAGGCAGAGCGCATGCGCAAAAGTTTTAATCGGAATGTATATAAAACGCATATAAACAGATATTTGAATCAGATTACAATGTTACATGTAAACAGATCTGCAATCGGATTCAATTCACTCGGATTGACGAAAATTGGTGCATGTGGGTTTAAGTAGGATAGACAGCAGTTTCACTATATTTGCAGCAATTTCGACTAATTATTGACACATAATGTGCATCGATTGTGTCTTGATATCTTCTCTGAATTCGTTTTACAATCGCATTTTATTCTGGGGAGTGATAAAGAGACACTCATTGTGACCAAACACCTCAAGTGTAACTTTATTCAATTAGGCCTAAATAATTGTAATACGTACCTTCGGTTCTATTTAGTTAATATTTTAAGGAGTAGGCTACTAAATAATGTGTGCAATAATGATCCTGGCCATTTAAAAGATAACATTTTCTAATATAGTATTTATAGTATAATAAATTGGACATGATCAAACACTCACTTTTTTTTATAGGTTTTGATTTAACGATTTAATGTTAAAAAATTAATTACTCGTCTTATTTTATGATATTCGCATATACAACATAAGTGAATATTACAGAAATCCAAGCAAGTATGGCATTTAACATACTAGAAAAGATTAAAATAATGTCATAAAAAACACAAGGCAACCAATTGTATTCAGCGTTAATTTTTTTATGTATTTCTTGAATGCAGTCTTTACTGAAACCCATTCAACCTCCTACAGGGAGAAAAAGATTGCAGAAAGACTAAAAACCTAAAAATATGACAACTAGTATCTGATTATAGTCGATATTACGGTGTTTATTATAGTATAACTTTTTATTATCTAAAGATAAACATTAACTATAACACGCTGAGAGGTCAACTGATGTTAAAATGTCAAAAAATGCAGTAATTTCTTCAGTTTACCAGCGACTGTGCTTGAGAAGCGCTGAATGGGCTTCAATGCTGGAATGTTGTTGTTTGGAACTATGGGCCGCTCCATTAAGCGCTTTACTTCCGCATTCCTCAGTTCCTATGGAAGCCAATGGGAGCGTCGCAACTCTGTTTCTCGACGGCTCCGAGTAAATGTGGGTTTTGCATTGGAACTGGAAGTGTTTGTTTGTGTGTTGTTGAAGTGCCGGGCCTTGAGCGCGCCGCTCCTACACATATGTGTGTGTAAATAGGCTACTATATAAATATATATACTGTACATGTATATGGAAACTGAAAAACAAACTTAAAAGCACGATTTTAGAGTTATTTATATAAATGTCTAAAATTGCACTATTTTTAATATAACGATACGGCGGGCCCCGGCTTGCGATCGTGAGTGTCCCGGACGCCGGTTAATGACGAGCGTGACTTTGCTTCACGGCTCGACCGAACAAATCCGAATCGAACGTCGCTGAGACCTCTAGAGATCAACGGTAGTCCCTTTTCAACTAGGTGACCTAGTAAACTAGCGTAGGGTAATATCAGAGCTTCGGTTTCTCAAGTGTATTTGCCTTAAGTTTATTCTAGATTCTAGAAATCTCAATTCACAATCATTGGTGTTTAGAGCCTAAAGGGTTTCTTCTTTTCGGCTGTGGTGCAGCGGCGTCTCTTATAGCACTTTACCGACTCGGGAGGAAAACAATCGACGAGCCGTAGGCGCTTTCGTCTAGAGTAAACGAGCACTAAACAAATGAATATGCAACTGCTTTCCGATCGGACGACGCACGCATCGTGGGATCCCGCCGCTCTGATTCGGAGTCACTGAATCGATGAATCTTTAATTGAACACAATCTCATTCGCTCGCTGCCAAATGGAGACTCACGGGAAACAAGTGTGGACGAGTCGAGCGGCTCCCGGCGAATCCCACGATTCGGTCTGCGTCCGTCTGTCCGCTCGGGGAATATCGGGTCCGATTTTGCCGTGTTCGCTTTTACTCCGGAGAATCGCTGCTAACAGGAAGTCAACAGCTGGAGAGAGAAACGAGTTCTGTAAAACCAAACTTACATTGCAGATGTAGTCTACAGATTGTTTTAGTCATTTTTATCATATATTTGCCATATTATAACTGAATGCAGACTTTAATCTGGCTGTTTAAATTCCAAACTAGTTGATCTGTGGGTTATTCTGTTAATTATATTTTGTTCACAGATGTTCAGAATCATTAGTTCGCCTTTTTTAATAACACACACTGCCACTCAAAATTTTAGGATCTGCAAGATTTATTTTTTTTTTTAAGTCTCTTATGCTCATCAAAGTTCCATTTATTTAATCAAAAATACAGAAAAAGTAATATTATGGAATATTTTTGCAAATATATTTTTTTTAATTTAATGTACTTGAAAAGTAAAAAAAGCAAAGCTGAATTTTAATCATCATTACTCCAGACTTCAGTGTCACATGATTCTTCAGAAATCATTCTAATGTGCTAAAATACTTTTATTATCAAAGTTGTAAACACTTTTTTTCAGGATTCTTGTTATTTATTTTTTCTTTTTTTTAAGAACAGCATTTATTCAAAATAGAAATATTTTCTAACAATACAAGTCGTTACTATCGCTTTTTAATAGTTTAACACATATTTGCTGAATAAATGTATATATTTCTTTCAAAGAGAGAGAGAAAACATTTACTGACCCCAAACTTTAAGTTTTCTATTTTAAATAAATGCATTTTTTTTATGTTCTATCCATCAAAAAATCCTGAAAAAAGTATCACAGGTTCCAAAAAATATGTTTCCAGCTCTGATAATAAATCAGTAGAATGATTTCTGAAGGATCATGTGACACTGAAGACTGGAGTAATGATGCTGAAAATTCAGCTTTGCATCACAGGAATAAATTATATTTTAAAGTACATTAAAATAGAAAACCTCTATTTTAAATTGCATTAATATTTCACAAAAAAAAATCTGTATTTTTAATAAAAAAAAACGTAGCCTTTTAAAGGAGAAAAGTCTCCTTTAAAAAGCATTAAAAGTCTTACTGATCCCAATGTTTTTTTTTGTATATTTCATATTACGAAACTTTAAAGTTTAATCTGATTGTTGGTCACTAACTACCTGTGGGTTGTTGTTTCAATTATACTTTAGTTACACAATTCTGATGTATTTCAAATGATAATGAATTGTCCAAATGCAGACTGTTTGAATTCTCTCTCCAGCCGCGGCGTGACGTCTTCCCTTTACAGAGACCGCTGTTTGTTCCCTGCGAGATGCCATAGTGTCACATGCCCCCATCAGCCAATCAGGTGGCCGTTGACAGGAAGTGACATTGTATGCATGATGATGATGATGATGATGATGAGGTAGTTTAGTGGAGAAAGTTGCAATATACCGACTATTTGCCTTTTGATAATGTAGTTTGTTGTTTAGCTCAGAGTAAAGATGTACTAGTTGTTTTTATGTTATTGTTGCTTCTCGTTTAAGGTCATTTTTGTTTTGCTCACACATTGAACGGACAGATTTGGGCTTTAGTCACTCAGAAACGTGACGTGTGCCTTCCAGACTCCTGTGTGTGTTTCGTTCTGTTGCCTTCGTGTCCGAAACACCCTGATAATTCAGTTTGATTTAGTGAAATTAAGCACAAGATGAAACCAAACGACGGCTCTGGTTCGCGGGTGTCCGCTCATCTTCTTCATGTTGGTTCCACAGAGCTTCTTAATCAAATCACCGAAGGCTTTCCATGTGAACGGAGGCATTTCCAAAGAAGGACTTTCTCAATGGCTGATTGAAGCTCTTATGTTTTTGCATTGCTTTTGGGTTTGAAGCTGCCACTGAGCGTCCTCTGCGGTTGCAATGTGAACGCTGAGAGTCAGATATCCTCACGTGTGACGCCTGTAATGACCGCCTGCGTGTCACTCTTTTGTTTTTATTTATATCAGATCCTGAAAGTGTTACTGGTGTTTCTCTTTGGGACAGTGTCTATTACACACCATCTTATACAATCTCATGCATTTCAAATAGCTGCCAATTAAACAAATAAAACATTTTATAATATAATGCATCTGCAGGTTGTCGTTTTTATTCCTCTTTTGCATTCAGAGACATACTTTTTGGGTTTAAAGGTTAAAAAATGTGACCCTGGAGCACAAAACCAGTCATAAGTCGCCAAAAATACACTGTATTATTGATTTTTTTTTGTGTGTGTGTCAAAAATCATTAGGATATTAAGTAAAGATCATGTTCCATGGAGATATTTTGTACATTTCCTACCGTAAATATATAAAAACGTAATATGCATTGCTAAGAATATAATTTGGACAATTTTAAAGGCAATTTTCTCAATATTTAATTTTTTTTTGCACCCTCAGATTCTAGATTTTCAAATTGTTGTATTTCGGCCAAATGTTGTCCTATTCTAACAAACCATACAGCAATGGAGAGCTCATTTACTCAACTTTCAGATGATGTATAAATCTCAGTTTCAAAAAATCGAGTGGTTCAGTGGAATTTTGTGGTCCAGGGTCACAAATATGTATTAATTGATTTTTCCAATATTTAGCTGAGATGCAACTATTTGAAAATCTGGAATCTGAGGGTGCAAAAAAAAAAAAAAAAAAAATCTAAATATTGAGAAAATCATTGTCCAAATGAAGTCCTTATCAATGCATATTCCTAAACAAAAATTAAGTTTTTATAGGAAATTTACAAAATATATTTATGCAACATGATCTTTACTTAATATATCCTAATGGTTTTTGGCATAAAAATGGATAATTCTGACCCATACAATGTATTTTTGGCTATACTTAAGACTGGTTTTGTGATCCAGGGTCACAAATATGATCAAATAAAAAAACTGCATCAATATATGAAAACAAAGCACATCAAGAATAAACTTCCATTGCCTTTGGAACAGATTGATCTATTCTGTCATCATACAGATCATTAGTTATATGATTTAATGCTGTTTTTCCAATCACAGATCCTCTGTGTCTTTAAGGATTGAGGTAAATTACCTCACAGTTTATTAAACCTTTAGACATTTTTTTTTAAGTTAGCATATGTTCCTTTTTTGATATTCATATATTTGATTGTTTAAGTTTTTATGGCTCATACACAATGGATATCAAATTCAGAGAACAACCTAAAATGTCCTAAATTTCAAGGTCACTGCTTAGTCCTGTTTAATTCAAAGTCATCCTAACAGGAGTAGATGGGCAGTTTTTAGACATATTTTGCAAATTATTTGTATTCTGAAGCACAGTATAAAAAACTGAAAAAAGTGTTTGAAATAAAAACAAGAAAACAGACACTTACAGATACCTCCAATTTATTGGCATTAATCTGGCACCTGGTGCTAATTTCCTTAATTATCTGACAAACACTATTTAACTGGCAGCATTCCTCTAATTTTCAGTGAGATTGTAAGATTGCAGGCTGCTCTAAGGTGATTGAAACCCTGCAATAGAAGTTTGTCCAGATGAAGACCAAAGAGATGCTACTTTTTAGCCGCTGCAAGAGAAGTTGCCCCTTCCAAATCTGATTTCTTGATAGTTGCAGCTTTGCAATGATATTAAATCATTCAAGTCTCTCAAAAAGGCTAGTCGTCTACATAAGACAAATGCACAAGATGACAGGATAATGTGCAGACTCTCAATGGGGAATGGATTCAACACTGTAGCTAGAATTGCTTGCCAGTTCAGCTCTGAACAGGGTAAGGACCTTTGAGAGAATCTGGACTGAAATCACACTCCGCAGTGATCAAACTTCTCATCAGCAGAGAGAATCAAAAGGCTATAGACTTATGTTTGCTGAGGAGCATGTTGTGGACAGAGGAGAACTGGCCCAGAATGAGAGCAAGTTTCATTTATTTAGTTTTGGTTTGGGAAACATTATGTTTGGTGTCAAACTAGGGAAAAACTGAACCCTGAGTGTGTAAAGAAGTGGAAAAAAGTGGAAAAGCAAGTATCATGGTTTGAGGTTGTCTTCTGCAGCAGGAGTTGAGCATCTCATACACAAATATGGCAGGGTGAACGCAATGTTTTTCAGAACCTCCTTCAGCAACATGCAAGTGTCCCCTGAAAGCATCTCCTGATCAGCCTGCAATTTTCATCCAGATCATTCAAGGTAAGAACACTGAAAGGCCCAGAGTTCTGATCTACAGTACTCAACATTTGAAGTGCATCAAAAAAGTTCATCGGAGTTGTCCTAAGACAAGAACGGGAAGGGGAGAGTGGGGTAAGATGAGCCATTTTTTACTTATGTGGTCCTCAACATAAGGGAAAATGAGACCGAAGTACAATAAAAGTATCTAGAGTCATTTCAGGATGCTTCCTTTCATTTTAAATGATCAGAATGAATCTATGACAAAGGGTTCTAAAAAAAAGTGCTCCTGTGGCTCAATTTGCCCCAGGTTAGGGGTAAGTTGACCCAACTGGGTGAAATCTGACCGAATCTGATTTAAACCCATGTGAAATTTTTAAAGATAATTTATCTCTTTTAAAAACGAACTTAACAATCAAAGTTCATTTTACAAACAGTCATATTTCTTATCTTAAAGCTAACTTAACATAAAACCAATCAAATCTTGAATTTAATTGTTTGCATTTTTGAAACAATACCTAGAACACCAAAGTTTTAACTTTCACTAAAACGGAGTTTGTTGGTTAAAATGAAATAAAAACTTAATTAGAATGAAAGGACAAATGTTGCTGAAACTAAAACATTTTTGCCAAAAGATTCTTGGCATTTTTGCAATATCCAACAGACCATTAGGGACTATAGGTGGAAAGATATATTTGATTGTAACGTGAGGAAAAGCATCTTCTGGTTCTCAGAGAAGGACACTGTCCCTATCAAATAAACTACTAATAATATGCATATATATATGATAAACTAATCCGCTTTCGTAATATCACATTCAAATAGCAGTTTATACTTCAGAGATTTACCTTAACTTCAGTGCCTTATGGTGGGGTGTAAATTTAAAGTGTTGGCTCAACCCACACAGCATTTGGCTCACTTTGCCCCATAGCTGGCATTTTGGAAAAACACTAGCTATCTTACCAATTCAGCCTAATATTTATCTAAATGATTTGCATGGTTTTATATGTTACTAAATCACCTATATGCATCAGAAATATATTTAGACCTGGATAAATTTGCTTTTGCGTTTCTCCTTTTCACAGTCTGGCAGAAATGATGTGTGGTTCCAAAATGCATGCTCACATGAGAGTAAAAGTGTACAGTAGCCAAGATACAGGGGGTGGCTCAACTTACCCCACTCTCCCTTATTGTTTTGGTTTTAGGCAACTTTTGAATGAAAGGTTTTAATTTGATCCACTTCAGATGTTGGCTACTGTAGACCAGACTGAGAGATGAACAAATAAACGTTCCTCAAAAGATGTGAGATGTTTTGGAGGCTTGGAAAGATCATTCCTCCACTGAGGAACAGTGAAAGTAAAGCTTCTGGAAACAAACGTTCCTTAAAACATTCAGATTTGAGACTAAAAAATGATTAATGGAGAATCAAGTAAAGCCAAGCTGCTTCAGTACAATAAGATTCAAATATGACTGCAGTTATGATGTTTTCTTGTTCAAAATAAGTCAAGATTTGACTGCAAAAAGACACATGAAGCACCAGCTGAAGACATTTGTACATTTAGATGAGCTTTTACTTGGTTAAAAAAAAAAAAAAATGACAAAGGTGTGTAATAGATCATGTGTGAACATATTGATGATTTACGGTAGTCTTTATAAGGTTAATGAACAGTGTTGGGGGTAAAGCATTACAAGTAACATGAGTTGCGTAATAAGATTACTTTTTCCAAGTAACTAGTAAAAGAAAATATCTGAGTTACTTTTTTCCCCCATTTATTAATTGAAATCTCTCCTGTCCCCAAGTTAAGAGAAACTGGGAGTAAGATGTTGCTTTAGTTCTAAAATTCATCTCACTCTCAAAAAAAAATCCAGTATTCCTCAAAATGAATAAAAATCTGAAATTCAGCTCAGAATATGATGCAAACCTACAATAGTTAAATGTGAAATAATGCAGTTTTTCTTTATGTATCTAATAATTTTTATAAACCACTGTCTTTGCCAACCTTCAATGATCCAATTAATCCATACTAAATAAGCAAAAATGACTCAAGATAATCTAACATTTGTTTTCTTTTTTTTCTTTTTTTGCTGAAGAGTTGACTTTTTTTTATTTATTTTTTTCTTCTTCTGTGGTCTACTGTACAGACGTGAACTTGCTTTTCTCTAAGCCTGAGGCTTTTGGTGTGAAAAGGCTTTTACATTTCCCAAAAATATTACTTTTTATATTACAAAACAAACAAGCAAGCCCTGCCCAGATTTAAAAAATAACACAAGTAATGTAACGCATTACTTTGCATAAAAAGTAACTAAGTAACGTAATTAGTTACTTTTTTAGGGAGTAACTCAGAATTGTAATGCATTACTTTTAAAAGTAACCTTCCCAAGCACTGTTAATGACTGCGGTGTGAAATGAGGTCTAAATGCTTGTTTGCGGCTGTAGATCCAGCAGGTGGCGCTATAAGACATCAGATCAGTAAGTAGAGAAGTTCATGCTTTTTTTCCAGCAGATGTCAGGCTCGTACCAAGAATGATGTTCCTGATTCACTTTCACTGATTTTTAAGGCAAACTCTCCTGTAAATCACTGATGTTCTGTATATCAGTGTGATTCAGCAGGAAACACAGCTTCTGCTCCTGAGCTCGTCTTCAGTACATCTAATAATGACTTTTAGCATTTGAACTTTAACTTTTTAGCAAAGAAAGCCATGGGAAATACAACAATAATCAGCAGCCGTGGCATGTGCTATCTGTTATTACTTTATAGACAAGAATCATGCTCAGACCAGACCAGGACATTAGATTTTTTTTCTGTAGTCATCCTGATGAATCACACTGATAATGTATTGTTCAGTGAGATTTGGTGCACATCATAGTTTATATGAGTATAAATTGATTTACTGATAAATCTGAAACATCAGAAAGAGTCTCTGTGTAACAGCAATTACTTGATTCTCAATTTAAACTCAATATAAAGTACTTGACTGTCTTAATCAGTGTTGGGGAAAGTTACTTTTAAAAGTAATGTGTTACAATATTGCGTTACTCCCTAAAAAAGTAACTAATTACGTTAGTTACTTTTTATGGAAAGTAATGCGTTACAATATTGCGTCACTCTCTAAAAAAGTAACTAATTACGTTACTTAGTTACTTTTTATGGAAAGTAATGCGTTACAATATTGCGTCACTCCCTAAAAAAAGTAACTAATTACGTTACTTAGTTACTTTTTATGGAAAGTAATGCGTTACAATATTGCGTCACTCCCTAAAAAAGTAACTAATTACGTTACTTAGTTACTTTTTATGGAAAGTAATGCGTTACAATATTGCGTCACTCCCTAAAAAAAGTAACTAATTACGTTACTTAGTTACTTTTTATGGAAAGTAATGCGTTACAATATTGCGTCACTCCCTAAAAAAAGTAACTAATTACGTTACTTAGTTACTTTTTATGGAAAGTAATGCGTTACAATATTGCGTCACTCCCTAAAAAAAGTAACTAATTACGTTACTTAGTTACTTTTTATGGAAAGTAATGCGTTACAATATTGCGTCACTCCCTAAAAAAAGTAACTAATTACGTTACTTAGTTACTTTTTATGGAAAGTAATGCGTAATGTTACTTTTGCGTTACTTTTTAAATCTGGGCAGGGCTTGTTTGTTTTTAATATAAAAAAAAAGTTTGATTCTTAGCAAATGTAAAAGAAAATTAAATTGACGTCTGTACAGTAGAACTGTAGGAAAAGAAAGCAACACTCTTCAGCAATGAGAAAAAAAGCACAAATGTTAGTTCATCTAAAGTGAGTTTTGCTTATTAGTACACTACAAAAAATGCTTTTATTTAGATTTTTTGTCTTGTTTCCAGCCAAAATATCTACAAATTCTTAAATCAAGAAAGTAAAAGTACAAATTATCTTGTTTTTTTTCTAAAAAAAAAAAAAAATTAAGACTTAAAAAATTAAGTAAGAAAAGTATTACTTTTTTGAAAAAGTAACTCCGATATTTTCTTGGAAATGGAAAAAATAACTAGTTACTTGATAAGGTAATATTACATAACTTGCGTTACTTGTAATGCATTACCCCCAACACTGGTCTTAACATGCAAAATGCCAAAGCATTACACACAAAACAAATAATGACAAGAATAAGAAATATGCTATATTACAAAAACAAATAACATGAATCGATATAAGAGTTTAAAAATGATAATATTTGCTTTTTAATTTATATGAGGCATGTCATAGCTTTTGCATGTTTTTGTTGCTCTTTTGTTGATTTCGATTGCTTCCACTGTTCTCCTTTGTAAGTCACTTTGGATAAAAGCGTCTGCTAAATGTCTAAATGTAAGTTAATAGATAATAAGCAGTCTTTATTTGTGTGGTGTTAATATGAAATGAACTGCATTGATTCCTGTGAGATTCACTGTCGGCTTTATTCCATCAGTTATGGTTTGATTCATTAATCGTCTGATCGGAGGCTGTTCTGATTGATTAGTAATTATTTTTCTCTGAAATGATCAAGAATTAATTCAACACTTGCTCATGTAATACAGAATTAACTAGAAATGATTTAGTCTTCATGATAAGGTATGACTAAAATGTTTTTTAGTTTTTCCCCAGGCAATCCACCTTATGAACAGCTAAATGTTCACCCAATATGTGCAATAAAAATATGTGCAATAACCTTCAATGGCATAAATGTACATGCAACTTATTTCTTAATTTATTTTTCTATCTATTTTTGTCTGTTTATATTTACATATGTGACCCTGGAGCACAAAATCAGTCTTAAGTCGCTGGGGTATATTTGTAGCAATAGCTAAAAATGCATTGCATGGGTCAAAATTATCAATTTTTCTTTCATGCCGAAAATCATTAGGATATTGAGTAAAGATCATGTTCTATTAAGATATTTTGTGAATTTCATACCATAAATGTATTAACTTGATTTATGATTAGTAATATGCATTGCTCAGAATTTAATTTAGACAACTTTAAAGGGGATTTTCTCAGTAATTTTTATTTTATTTTTTTGCACCCTCAGATTCCAGATTTCAAATAGTTGTATCTCGGCCAAATATTTATTCAACTTTCAGATGATGTATAAATCTCAATTTAAAAAAACTGACACTTATGACTGGTTTTGTGGTCCAGGGTCATATATATATATATATATATATATATATATATATATATATATATATATATATATATATATATATATATATATATATATATATATATATATATATATATATATATATATATATATATATATATATATATAATATAATATTATTTTTTTTTTATTCTCATCTTATTATTATTGTCTGCATTGTTGTAGTCTCTGTACACTGGAAGCTAATGTCACAAAATCAAATTCCTTGTATGCGCACGCACACTTGGCAATAAAGCTCTTTCTGTTTCTGATTTTAACTGTAATTATTTAAATATAGTAATGTTTTTAATGGTGATTGCAGGTGAAGTACAGGGTAAACAAACTTAAATAGATTTTTAAAAGCTAAGGTTATTGAGTATCTTTTACAAGAAAATGCTATTTCAGTCTTTACAAGTTCAAATTTAATTCACTATTTGTATCAGTTTGAGAGTGAGAGTTGTCTCGGTGTTCAGCAGTTGGCTCTGGTTTTGCAGGTTAAGCTCTCCTCTATAGATCCAGATGTATCTGGTTGGGGCTGGTTAATGAAACCGTTTCTCTATCAGTGCTTGAGCAACAGGCTTCAGCTCGGGTCACTCCAGCGTCAGCCGTAAATGTGCATCTGCTAACTATTACTAACACACACTCTTCATCATCTTCATCATCATCAGTGTGAATGTGCTGAATCATGATGGACTGATGCACATGTGCTCCAGAGACTCAAATAGCAGAATCTCATCCTTCATTCCAGCACTGAATTCAGTCTGTCACCGTTATGAACGCATTCTTAATCAGCGTTGGGGAAAGTTACTGTTAAAAGTAATGCGTTACAATATTGCATTACTCCCCCAAAAAATAACTAATTACGTTACTTAGTTACTTTTTATGTGTTACATTACTTTTGTGTTACTTTTTAAATCTGGGCAGGGCTTGCTTGTTTGTTTTTAATTTAAAAACGTTCGATTCTTAGCAAATGTAAAAGCCCTTTCACACCAAAATGAAATGAAGTGAATAAGCCTAAGACTAAAGGAAAATTAAATTGACGTCTGTACAGTAGAACTGTAGGAAAAGAAAGTTCAACACTCTTCAGCAATGAGAAAAAAAAAAGCACAAATGTTAGTTAATATAAAGTAAGTTTGAAACAAGCTAAATAATCTGCCAAAGGGGTATGCAAAATAATCTTGTTTTGTTTAAAATAAGATTATATATATATATATATATATATATATATATATATATATATATATATATATATATATATATATATATATATATAATATATATATATATATATATATATATATATATATATATATATATATATATATATATATATATATATATATATATATATATATATATATATATATAATTATTTTATTTATTTAATTTTTTTTTTTTTTTTTTTTTTTTTTTTTTGCTTACCCCTTTGGCAGATTATTTAGCTTGTTCTAAGCAAAAACTCATTTCATTTTGACTTGGGTTTTTTTCTGAAAACATGAAAATAATTATTTACTTGTGTACACTGTAAAAAATGACCCTGAATTTAACTGTAAAAAACATTAAAATTCTACAGTAAAAACCTGTTAAATGGTTAATGGTAAAAGACTGTAAAATTTACAGTGAATAACCATACATTGACATTCCCAGAATTCCCTGTTACATTTTTAAAATGTGATGATTTTTTTTGTTGAAATAACAAAATTGACAGTATTTACCTGTAAATTTAAGTGTAAACTGTGAAACGTTGCTACTGTATTTTTTTTTTTTTTTTTTTTTTTTTTTACAGTAAAATTCTGGCAACCACAGCTGCCAGTTTTCTACTGTAAATTTTACAGATTTTTTTTACAGTGTAGAAAATCCTTCTTGATTTAAGAATATTTTAAATCATATTTTGGCTGGAAACAAGACAAAAAATGTAAGTAAGAACAGTATTTTTGCAGTGTACGGTTGAATTGGATCAAAGGTCAGCAGCAAAGTCATTGGTTAATAAAATGGGATTAAATGCATAAAGGAAACAAAAAGTAACTGGCGTTACTTTTCTGAAAAAGTAACATGCATATTTTCTTGGAAATGGAAAAAGTAATGCTTTACTTTACAAGTTATTTAAAAACAGTAATATTATGTAACTTGCGTTACTTGTAATGCGTTTCCCCCAACACTGTTCTTAATACATCTTTAAAGGTTTGGAACAACAATGAGGGAGAGTAAGGACCAAAAGTTCATTTTGTGGTGAACTATCCCTTGAGAGACAAAAACACTTATGGAATGTTTTTTCTGAAACATTTTTGTTGGATATTAATCTAAGATGGTTCAGACAACATTCAAAAGTAACATTCTCACAATGTTTGCAGGATAATCAAATGAAATGTTCTCCTTAATGTCAGATGTATTTTGTTAGCGCTGAACTCATTTGTTTGGTTCATTTAGCCTATAGTGAACTGCAGGGGTTTGTTCTGATCATCCGACTAAAGCCTGCTCAAGTCCTTCAGGTGAGTCTCATTCAGTAGTTTGGACTCATAAACCTCACCTGCAGTGTTGAAATGTGTGTTAAACAGTTATTGGTGCGATAAGACGGATGTGTCCTTAATTATGGAAACTCTAGTATCTATTAAAGAGGGTTAAGAGAGGAACAGCGTGTTCATTTCTGCTGCTGGAGCGATTGAGTTAATGTCCAAACAGCTGCTGAATGCACAACCCACACTGATAAGAGCTGAAAAACATGTTGTTGTTCCTGAAGGGCTTTGTCTTGATCTCCGTCACAGAGACTCAACGTGTGTCTGCAGTGAGCCTCAACCTGTTCTTCTGTGACAAATAAACAAGAGCTACGCCTCAGGACAACCTCATCTGAAGAAAGAACAAACATACAGAATAATTACATGACTTTCACATTACACAGACGGATAAACTTCATTTCATCATATTTGTCAGTCAAACAAATCATAGTTTTTTTTTATTAACTAATTGCAGGGTAAAGCATTACAAGTAACGCAAGTTATGTAATAATATTTCTTTTTTCAAGTAACTAGTAAAGTAACGCATTCGTTTTTAATTTCCAAGAAAATATCTGAGTTACTTTTTGTTTCCATTATGTATTTAATCCATTTTATTAACTGTCTTTGCTCTTGACCTTTGTTGATCCAATTCAACCGTACACTGCAAAAATACTTTTCTTACTTACATTTTTTTTTTTTGTCGTTTCCAGCCAAAATATATATAAAAAAATTAAATCAAGAAGGATTTTCTAGACAAGTAAAAATTATTTTCTTGTTTTTTTAAAAAAAAAAACAAGTCAAAATTAAGTGAGTTTTTGCTTAGAACAAGCAAAAAAAATCTTATTTTAAACCGAAAACAAGATTATTTAGCTTGTTTCAAGCAAAAACACTTAATTTTGACTTGTTTTCAGAAAAAAACAAGACAATAATTTTAACTTGTCTAGAAAATCCTTCTTGATTTAAGAATTTTTTTTATATTTTGGCAAAAAAATCTAAATAAGAAAAGCATTTTTTGCAGTGTACTAATAAGCAAAACTTACTTTATATTAACTAACATTTGTGTTTTTTTCTCATTGCTGAAGAGTGTTGAACTTTCTTTTCCTACAGTTCTACTGTACAGATGTCAGTTTAATTTTCCTTCAGCCTTAGCCTTATTCACTTTATTTCATTTTGGTGTGAAAGGGCTTTTACATTTGCTAAGAATCAAACGTTTTAAATTAAAAACAAACAAGTAAGCCCTGCCCAGATTTAAAAAGCAACACAAAAGTAATGTAATGCATTACTTTCCATAAAAAGTAACTAAAAGTAACACAATATTGCAATGCAGTACTTTTAAAAGTAACTTTCCCCAACATTGCATCTATTTGATTTTATTTACATTAATATTTTCAAAATGCATTTATTCAGAAAGCTTGGAATTGGCATAAATGTGGTGGTAATTGCAAAAACAATTACATTCATTCACGTAAATATGAGCACGGTCAAATATGGCTAACAAAAACATTTTGACATTAAGTTATGAAAATGTTCTTACTAAATGTTCTTGGAATGTTTTTTTGTAAGTTTTAAAAACACTTTTTCCCTAGTTATACGAATGTTAAGGGAAAATGGCATTGTATCATTCTGCAAACATGACAATATTACTCTTGAAGGTTCTCTGAACGCTCTGAAACAAGAAGTAACATTTAAAAAATGTTAGTCAAAAATAAAAGAACACGTTTTGTTAGTCATATTACAAAAATCTGAGCTGGCAGATATGATCACATTAAGTTTAGTATTAAGCATTATAATAGTAGTATAATCCAAATCAATGGAAATGTTATATGTGACCCTGGAGCACAAAACCAGTCTTAAGTCACTGGGGTATATTTGTAGCAATAGCCAAAAATACATAGCATGGGTCAAAATGATCAAAAAAAAAAAGTATGCCAAAAATCATTAGGATATTAAGTAAAAATCATGTTCCATGAAGATATTCTGTAAATTTCGTACCGTAAATGTATCAACTTAATTTTGGATGAGTAATATGCATTGCTAAGAACTTAAACAACTTTAAAGGTGATTTTCTCAATACTTTAACTTTTTTTCACCCTCAGATTCCAGATTTTCAAATAGTTGTATCTCGGCCAAATATTGTCTGATCCTAACAAACCATACATCTATGGAAAGCTTATTTATTCAACTTTCAGAAGATATATAAATCTCAATTTTGAAAAATTGACACTTAAGACTGGTTTCGTAGTCCTAGGTCACATATGCAAATGAAAATAGGCCTACATACATGTATAATTTAGTCTTAAGTGCAGATGGTTCTTATAGTTAAAAAGTCACTAAAGCTGCAGAGAGAAAGGTTGCTTTATACATATTAGAGGTTAATTTGTGAATTCTGCATAGTTCTCTACTTTTTCTATCATGTATTTTGTTTTAAAGCAGTGTAGAACAGAGTTATATAATGAATGAATGAACTCCTGACTCATATTCTGCTGCTCTTTGCTCTAGTTTCTCCATCGTTGACGCCGTCCAGCAAATTTCTGCTTCCCTAGAAAGACTCATGTTGGCAGCAGCACAAGTGGAGCGTCAGCGGCTCGTAATGACGTCATATGAGGCTCAGGGCTGAAATGTGCCCCAGTTACCCAGCATGCTCTGCTGCAGAGCACAGATAACGCTCAGCTTTGAAGTTTGCGTTTCTGCTGTTGAGAAACGCGTGAGCAGCTCGTCACATCCAGCTCTATCACTCACACGAGCAAACATGACTGAAACACTGAACGTTATGCAAGTGTGTGACAAACGTCAGCGTCGGTGAACTTCAGCTGAGGTCAGAAACCTGCTGCTTTAAGATGAGCAGGGGTCCGGAGACCAGAACAGGCCCTCAGGAGCCTCCCTTATCCTCCTGGGACCCGGCTATGGAGTTTTTGCCTCTGTAGTGGACATTATATTTTAGACCTCACATGTCATAGTTGTCCTGTACAGAGTACATTCAGGGCTTTTCAAAGACACCAAATGATTGGAAGTTTGACCATGATCACACCCTCTCCTCGGTCTTTAAAAATGTCTAAAATTAATTAAAAGTGAAAAATTGTACATCCTTATGGAAATATGATTACATTTTGTAACTTGCATTTAAATCTGAACCATTTTCTAATTGTTTATCATAAAGCAACATCTCAGGAAAATGTTATGAGTTTTCAAATCCAAGTATAACTTCCTGTTATGAAACAGGACATCATTTCATACATGTCCACTGTAGAGGACACCAGGACTAAAAGCATGTTTATTACGCATTTTGTGAGACATAACAATTGAATAGGAAAAAATATATATATATCAAAATTCTTATGAAATATTAGATATTACTACAAAAATCTGACCAATTAATACTCCCATTATGACAATTATTTTTCAGCATGCTGGCCCAACAGCAACACATCAATATTCACATTAAATACATGTATAGATATACTGTATTTAAGGGGAAAACCAGTTTATGGAATTTTTTACACACATACTGCAATAAAAAAATGGCATATCATATTATTTTGTTATGTATTTTACAACATAGGTGAGAATCATCCTTACACAAAGTCTGGTATAAAAAATCCTGAAAACCAAAAATTGGTTGGTGATTTAAAAAAAAACTTCCATTGTTTTTCCTTTTTGATGTCTATTTGTACCATAATTTTTTTTTTAGAAAAACTTAGACCTAGTGTCCTCTACAGAGGACACTGAATAAAATATGAATAAGATGTAATTTTTCAAAAGTGCCAATTTTGAATTTTTTCCTTATGCTCTAAGCAGTGTAACAACATGAAAAAATACTAAATTCAAAACGTTTTTTTCGGGGGGTCTCAGGAGGATATGGACACAAAAACAAGTTATTTAAAATGAACTATAGTGCATTATATTAAAACATAAAAAAATGCATCTACTCAAAATATTTATGTGCAACATAGCCAGTGTTGGGGAAAGTTATTTTTAAAAGTAATGTGTTACAATATTGCATTACTCCCTAAAAAAGTAACTAATTACATTAGTTACTTTTTACGGAAAGTAATTGTTGCATTACTTTTGCGTTACTATTTTATTTTATTGGTTTATTCGATAGGGACCATGCATATTCATAAACACTGTTGTATAAAAAAAATACACCATGTAAATACGCCAGAATTAGTTACAATAACTACTTTCCATCTGCAGTCCCTAACTTTTGCATTACTTTTTAAGTCTGGGCAGAGCTTGTTTGTTTTTAATATAAAAAGTTTAATTTTTATCAAAAACCCTTTGCACCAAAAAGTGAAGTGAATAAGCCTAAAGCTGAAGGAAAAGTAAATTGGCGTCTGTACAGTAGAACTGGAGGAGAAAGAAGTTCAACACTCTTCAGCAATGAGAAAAAAAGCACAAATGTTAGTTAATCTAAAGTAAGTTTTGCTGAATTGGATCAAAAAAAGTTAGCAGCAAAGTCACTGGTTAATAAAATGGGATTAAATACATAAAAGGGAAACAAAAAGTAATTGGCATTACTTTTTTGAAAAAGTAACACTTTCTTGGAAATGAAAAAGCAATGCATTACTTTACTAGTTACTTGAAAAAAGTCATATTATTACGTAACTTGAGTTACTTGTAATGCATTACCCCCAACACTAACTTTAATAGTCCCTTAAAAAAATTATCCGCTCATCAGTTTTGTACTGTTTTGTTTTCTCACATTTACTCATGTTGCTTCTTTCATAACACCGTTAGACGCTTGAGTAAATATTAAGAGTTGAAGTTTCACAGTAACAAATGAATACTACATTTATATTCATAAATCAATCAATAAAATGAGATCTTGCAGTCCATCTCTGTGGAAAGGTTGTTTTTTCATTTAAATGTCTAATAAATCTGACATTTTATATTAGAAATATTATTGGGCCTATGCTTTTGTTCCACTTCATTGATTTGGATAAAGACGTCAGCACAGTTTCTGTCCATAAAATGATTTGTTTAGTTAGCTTTATTGATTTCAGCTGATCTGACTGTCATAAAGCAGAAAGAACACATTAAATCTGCAAAATATAATTTTTATAAATATAAATGTAGTGATAAATGAAACTTCAACTTAATATTTACTCAAGCATCTAGCAGTGTTATGAAAGAAGCAACACTGCAAAAAATGCTTTTCTAGCTTAAATCAAGAATTATTTTCTAGACAAGTGCACTTTAATGTCTTATTTTCAGAAAAAAAGCACTTCAAATTAAGCGAGTTTTTGCTTGAAACAAGCAAAATAATCTGCCAATGGGGTGAGCAAAATAATCTTCTGCTTGAAATAAGATTATTTTGCTTGTTTAAAGCAAAACCTCACTTAATGTTGACTTCTTTTTTCTGAAAACAAGACAATAATTTTTACTTGTCTAGAAAATCCTTCTTGATTTAAGAATATTTAGATATTTTGTCTAGAAACAAGACAAAAAATCTTAGCTAGAAAAGCATTTTTAGCAGTGAACATGAGTAAATGCAAAACTGATGAGCGGATGATTTTTTAAGGGACTAATTAAAAGTAGGTTTTATTTAGTTACTGCTCACTCAACTTGCAACTTCTTGTTGCTTTTATCATGACTGGTTTACATGGATGTCATCACAGTGTCTAATGTTTCTGTGGAATTGATTTCCACTTGTTGCTTTAGCTCTTCATTTGTAATGTTATTTTTAAGATGATCTCTAAGTTCTGAATGAAAGAGTTTCACTGATATATGAGGCCTGTGGGGGCGTGTCCTTCAGTCAGGGACGCTCTGATTGGTTGATGTTCTTCTTATTATTTATTGTTGGTTTTATGAATGATTCTGACAGGTTTATACACCACCTGCTGTATGGGAGAGTGTTTTTGTCACCTGCATCATTCTATAATATTCTGTTAACTAACTATTCCTCCTCAATGGCGCACTAATGCTGTACTTATGTTTATATGTTTACCATGTTTTAATATCATTTATTTATGAAACCTCCTAATATTCCAGTTCAGACTCTGATGAGCATCAGGAGAACATCTAATGACTGATGAGGATCAGCTGCGCTCGATCTGTCTCTGATTGTCCTCAAGTTTGATTTACCTGTGGTTTGCAGAGGCATTATGAAGGCAAGTTCAAGACTTTTTAAGACCAAGGAAAGAAATTTTACCTTAACCTTCACAAACAATAGAATATGGAAAGTTTTCCACTGCAAATGTCTGATTGTTATTTAAACGAGATGCATTTACAAGCACAATGACTTAGGAAGGAAATTTGTCAAAATAAAGTGCCAGTAGGCTCAGAAACATCAACCAAAATAAAAGGGAAAGGAAGTTTTAATTAAGTTGGCTTGAGAAAAATCTGCTATTTTCTTCTGAGACTAAAATGATCAACTCTATCTCGTCCTAGAGCTTTAACTCCACAAACTCCAAACTCAGCCCAGATCTGCAGACTGGTCTGTAGTTGGTTGCTGTATCTTTTCTAACTGATCGGACTTACGATTTTCCTAAAAATAACGATTAAAACTGCGAAGAATCCCATAGACTTACATTGACGGAATGTTCAAATGAGCCAAGACTATTCAAATTTCAACTGTCAGAAGAACTCCCAGAATCCTTTGAGACTCAATCTAGCTTCCCTTCTATGTACTATTTCTAATTCATTCAAACTAACTTGATAATCATTGTAGAAACATGCTAGCTACTTGCTAATCATACTAAAAACATGCTAGCTACTTGCTAATCATACTAAAACCATGCTAGCTACTTGCTAATCATACTAAAACCATGCTAGCTACTTGCTAATCATACCAGAAACATGCTAGCTACTTGCTAATCATACTAGAATCAAGTTAGCTACTGGCTAATCATACTAGAAACATGCTAGTAACTTGCTAATGATACTAGAACCATGCTAGTAACTTGCTAATCATACTAGAATCATGCTAGCAACTTGCTAATCATACTAAAACCATGCTAGCTACTTGCTAATCACACTAAAAACATGCTAGCTACTTGCTAATCATACTAAAACCATGCTAGCTACTTGCTAATCATACCAGAAACATGCTAGCTACTTGCTAATCATACTAAAACCATGCTAGCTACTTGCTAATCATACTAAAAACATGCTAGCTACTTGCTAATCATACTAAAAACATGCTAGCTACTTGCTAATCATACCAGAAACATGCTAGCTACTTGCTAATCATTCTAGAATCATACTAGAATCATGTTAGCTACTGGCTAATCATACTAGAAACATGCTAGTAACTTGCTAATGATACTAGAACCATGCTAGTAACTTGCTAATCATACTAGAATCATGCTAGTAACTTGCTAATCATACTAAAACCATGCTAGCTACTTGCTAATCATACTAAAAACATGCTAGCTACTTGCTAATCATACTAAAACCATGCTAGCTACTTGCTAATCATACTAGAATCATACTAGAATCATGTTAGCTACTGGCTAATCATATTAGAAACATGCTAGTAACTTGCTAATGATACTAGAATCATGCTAGTAACTTGCTAATCATACTAGAATCATGCTAGTATCTTGCTAATCATACTAGAATCATACTAAAATCATGCTAGTAACTTGCTAACCATACTAGAATCATAATAGAATCATGCTAGTAACCTGCTAATCATAATAGAATCATGCTAGTAACTTGCTAATCATACTAGAATCATGCTAGTAACTTGCTAATCATACTAGAATCATAATAGAATCATGCTAGTAACCTGCTAATCATAATAGAATCATGCTAGAAACTTGCTAATCATACTAGAATCATACTAGAATCATGCTACTAACTTGCTAATCATACTAGAATAATAATAGAATCATGCTAGTAACTTGCTAATCATACTAGAATCATAATAGAATCATGCTAGTAACCTGCTAATCATACTAGAATCATAATAGAATCATGCTAGTAACCTGCTTATCATAATAGAATCATGCTAGTAACTTGCTAATCATACTAGAATAATAATAGAATCATGCTAGTAACTTGCTAATCATACTAGAATAATAATAGAATCATGCTAGTAACTTGCTAATCATACTAGAATAATAATAGAATCATGCTACTAACTTGCTAATCATACTAGAATCATGCTAGTAACTTGCTAATCATACTAGAATCATACTAGAATCATGCTAGTAACTTGCTAATCATACTAGAATCATGCTACTAACTTGCTAATCATACTAGAATAATAATAGAATCATGCTAGTAACTTGCTAATCATACTAGAATCATAATAGAATCATGCTAGTAACCTGCTAATCATAATAGAATCATGCTAGTAACTTGCTAATCATACTAGAATAATAATAGAATCATGCTAGTAACTTGCTAATCATACTAGAATAATAATAGAATCATGCTAGTAACTTGCTAATCATACTAGAATAATAATAGAATCATGCTACTAACTTGCTAATCATACTAGAATCATACTAGAATCATGCTAGTAACTTGCTAATCATACTAGAATCATACTAGAATCATGCTAGTAACTTGCTAATCATACTAGAATCATGCTACTAACTTGCTAATCATACTAGAATAATAATAGAATCATGCTAGTAACTTGCTAATCATACTAGAATCATAATAGAATCATGCTAGTAACCTGCTAATCATAATAGAATCATGCTAGTAACTTGCTAATCATACTAGAATAATAATAGAATCATGCTAGTAACTTGCTAATCATACTAGAATAATAATAGAATCATGCTACTAACTTGCTAATCATACTAGAATCATACTAGAATCATGCTAGTAACTTGCTAATCATGCTAGAAACATGCTAGAATCATGCTAATCATGTTAAAGTCTATCTATCTATCTATCTAACTTTTAAAACAACTTTAAACTTCAAAAAGTAAAAACTTTTTTAAAACTTCCTAAACTTTTTAAACCTTTAAACTTTTTGAACTTTTTAAACTCTTTAAACTGTCTGGTGCAGCTTTCTCAAGCCAACTTAAAGTTTGTTTTGACAAACTTTTTTATCTAGTTCCTCATTGGTATATATTTGTTCTTGTTTTAATCATAAACTTGTTTTAATTTGTTCACTTTCTCAAAAAGCTAGACTTCATATTTTAATTTTGCATATCCAGTAAATGCATCTTGATTCAAAGATGTTTAGATATTTCTACTGGGGGAATAAAATCTTGAGGAAGAACATTTTAAACAACATTTAATGCCATGACGTTCTGCTGTGATTTAAGATTTAAATTGTGGAAGGGTGAATTAAGATTTAAGACCCTGTTTTTTCTTTTCCTTTTTCATGTTCCTACTTTTCTGGTGTGTTTATAGTTATCGTTTTTAATGTTAAAATTTGTTACATTTTCTTGATCTGGCCATCTGTTTCAGTGATGATCATCAATAGTCTGCTGAATTCAAACTGAAGTGTTTAACACTTTTGTCATTAGTCTCTCAAAACTAATAGCCATTTCACACATAACTGTATTAAAATGTTAATAATGATCTGTAATACAGTGAGTAGAGAAAAACACAAACACTGGATATATGTTTAAATAACTTTATTAATATCATGGAAGACTGACATCAAAAGTCATAAAAATACAAAAATAATTTAAGACGTTTAGAAAAATGAAATGGTTCAACTGTCATCGAGTCTCCAGCTGAATATACATGTGAACACTGACATTCTGTATCAATAATTTATAAGGTTAAATAACAAACAGTACATCTACAGGATCATAGATGTCATCAGATCTTCATTCAGATGTTCATTTATGGGCTCAAATCAGCCTCTGATCACAAAAACCAGGGTTCCCACTCAAAGCCAAATGTCAAATTCCCTGATTTTTCCCTGACTTTCACTAAAAAGCTGAATTTCCATGAGCTATAACAGATCCATCCATTTGCAAGCTTTATTTACTTGTTTACAGACGTTTTTAATACAAAACTATGGAAGCTCGTTTCTGCCACTTTATAAAAATAGATAAAAAAAAACTCTCAATTCTGACTTTTTTTCCTCCTTTTTTTATCACGCAATTGTGAGAAAACAAGTCAGAATTGTGAGATAAGTCACAATAACCTTTATTATTTGTTATTTAGTAGTGGAAACTGGCTTTTTTTGTACTATTTCTACAGAAATTAATTGATGTTTTTTATGATTTCAGGGTTTAAATGTTTTTATTACAAAACTATGGAAGCTTGTTTCTGCCACTTTATAAAAATAGATCAAAATCAAACTCGCAATTCTGACTTTTTTTCTCCGAATTGTGAAATATGAAAAAATATTGATATGTTCACAGAATTGCAAGTTTTTCTCACAATTCTGACTTTTTTTTTCTCACAATTGCAAGTTTATATCATGCAATTCTGACTTTATAACTCGCAACTGCGACTTTTTATCACAGTTCGGACTTCATTTCTCAGAAATGCGAGTTTGTATCACGCAATTTTGAGAAAACAAGTCAGAATTGTGAGATGAGTCGCAATAACCTTTTTTATTTTTTATTTAGTGACACAAACTGGCTTTTTTTGTACTATTTCTACAGAAATTAATTTGTTTTTTATGATTTCAGGGTTTAAACACTCGTTTTTACATTTTTAATACAAAACTATGGAAGCTCGTTTCTGCCACTTTATAAAAATAGATCAAAATCAAACTCATCAATGTGACTTTTTTTCTCAGAATTGTGAGATATGAAAAAATATTGATATGTTCACAGAATTGCACGTTTTTCTCACAATTCTGACTTTTTTTCTCACAATTGCAAGTTTATATCACGCAACTCTGACTTTATTTCTCAGAAATGCGAGTTTGTATCACGCAATTGTGAGAAAATAAGTCAGAATTGTGAGAAGTCACAATAACCTTTTTTATTTTTTATTTAGTGGCAGAAACTGGCTTTTCTGTACTATTTCTACAGAAATTAATTTATGGTTTTTTATGATTTCAGGGGTTAAACACTCATTATTGTCTTTTTATTTCTTCACATTTAGTTTTTGATTTTCTATCATCTCCTTTTCACACACCTTGATGTCTTTCAAGAGGTCATTTTAAAGCCAAAGCTCTTGAAATTTACATTTTGATAAATGGAAACTAAAATTTAAAGCAGCAAACAAAAATGACATGGACTTAAGAAATAAAATAATAAAATTCCCTGACTTTCAATGACTGCAATAGACCTTTTAAAATTCCATGATATTCCATGAACCATGGGAACCCTGAAAAACAGCCTGAAAAACTCTCCAGATCTTTCAGATATCAGTTCTTCTGTCTGATGGATGGATTTAAAACTCTAAACTCTCTCTGGAGTGTTTCTCACAGCTGTCTGACTCTCTGCTCCAGCAGCTCCAGCTGTCTCTCCATCTCTTCGGGCAGGTCGTCGTTCACCTCGCGCTGGAAGTACGTTCTGATGTCCTCCACTTCCTGCGTCCAGAAGTCTGGCGAGATGCTGAAGAGCTCGTGGAGGTCCAGGTCTGCCGGCAGGCCGCGGAGGTTCAGGGCGCCGGCGGAGGGAACGTACCCGACCGCGGTAGACTTCGCTTCTGCCTCGCCGTCGATCCTGCCGAACATCCACTCCAGCACGCGGACGTTCTCGCCGAATCCGGGCCACAGGAAGCGTCCGGAGGAGCTCTTGCGGAACCAGTTGACGTGGAAGATCTTGGGCAGCTTGGCGTCGGGCCGCCGCTCCATACTCAACCAGTGAGACAGATACTGACCGAAGTTATAGCCGAAGAACGGACGCATGGCGAACGGGTCGTGCATGATCACTTTACCTGAAAACAAACACAAACTGGTTTAATATTGCGTATCCAATTTAAGATCCTACACAGACTTCACCTTTCTAAAGACAAACTCTCCGAGATGTTTTCAACTGTAGACTCAACCTGTGATAGACGTGGACAATCAGGTGCCACATTAGCACACGTTTTGGAAATGTCCCAAAATCACTACAGTGGGTACGGAAAGTATTCAGACCCCCTTAAATTTTTTAAAAATCATTTTTGTGTGAAAAACTTGTTGCATCTTTCCCAAAAAGACTCATGGCTGTATTCGACCAAAAGGGTGCTTCGACTAAATACTGAGCAAAGGGTCTGAATACTTAGGACCATGTGATATTTCAGTTTTTCTTTTTTAATAAACCTGCAAAAATGTCAACAATTCTGTGTTTTTCTGTCAATATGGGGTGCTGTGTGTACATTAATGAGGAAAAAAATTAACTTCAATGATTTTAGCAAATGGTTGCAATATAACAAAGAGTGAAAAATTTAAGGGAGTCTGAATACTTTCCGTACCCACTGTACTTACTGGTCCACAATTTTTCAAATAATGTCTGAGATTATAGGAAGACCTTTTGACCCAGATCCACTATTAGCTTTTTTAGGGGTTAAAGATGATAATGTGACAATATCAAGAAGTCCGCATTCTGTGATTATATTTGTGCTGCTTCTAGTCACCTTTAAAGTTGTCCAAATGAAGTTCTTAGCAATGCATATTACTAATCAAAAAAGTTTTGAGATATTTATGGTAGGAAGTTTCCAAAATATCTTCATGGAACATGATTTTTACTTAATATCCTAATGATTTCTGGCATAAAAGAAAAATCGATAATTTTGACCCATGCAATGTATTTTTGGCTATTGCTACAAATATACACTACCAGTCATAAGTTTGGACACACACTCTAATTTAATGTTTTTTAAAGATGTTTCTTATGCTTATCAAGGCTTTCTTCACTTGATCAAAAATACAGAAAAAAAAAATTAATATTATGAAATATTATTACGACGTAAATCAATGTTTTTCTATATTAATATACATTAAAATTTAATTTATATCTGTAATTAAAGTTGAATTTCCAGAATCATTACTCCAGTCTTCAGTGTCACATGATCCTTCAGAAATCATTCTAATATACTGATTTATTATCAGGGCTGGAAACTATTTTTTTGGGAACTTGTGATTTTTTTCAGGATTTTTTGATCAATAAAAGATTTATTTAAAATAGGAAGGTTTTCTAACAATATACACTACTGTTCAAAAGTTTGGGGTCACTACATTTTTATTCTTTCTTTTTTGAAAGAAATTATTACTTTTATTCACCAAGGATGTGTTAAATTAATAAAAAGTGATACCATAGATTGTTAGAAAAGATTTATATTTTGAATAAATCCTGTTCTTTTTAACTTGTTATCATCAGAATCCTGAAAAAACAATCACAGGTTGCAAAAAAATATTTCCAGCATTGATAATTCCAATAATAAATCAGCATATTAGAATGATTTCTGAAGGATCATGTGACACTGAAGACTGGAGTAACAGCTGATGAAAATTCAGCTTTGCATCACAGGAATAAATTATATTGTAAAGCATACTAAAATAAAAACCATTATTTTATATTGTAATAACATTTTGCAATATTACTGTTTTTCTTCTATATTTTTTATCAAATAAATGCAGCCTTGATGAGCAGAAGAGACTTCTTTTAAAAACATTAAATGAGAGGGTGTGTCCAAACCTTTGACTGCTACTAAAGGTTTTGTGCTCACAATTTTGCATTTGAGTCTGTTGCTCTGTGATCTCACCTTTGTGTTCAGCGGCCGCTGTGGCTTCAGATCTCATCGCGGCTCCCACAAACACTCCGTGAGCCCAGCTGAACGCCTCGTAGACCAAAGGGACGCCCTGCGGCCGCCGACCGCCGAAGATCACCGCCTCGATGGGGACACCTTCAGGAGACTCCCACTGCGGGTCGATGATGGGACACTGAGCGGCCGGCGTGCAGAAGCGTGAGTTGGGATGAGCGCATGGTTCACCTGGAGGAGACACACGGGGAGCGTGAGGAGCGGGACGAGACCAGTGAAGAAACAAAGTGAAGAAACGATAATATTGAGACCTACCATCCTCTGGAGTCCAAGGCCGGTTTTTCCAGGACGTCAGCGTCACGCCGTCCGGCAGATCCTCATCCATGCCCTCCCAGTAAACGCCGCCGTCGCTGGTCTCGGCCACGTTGGTGAAGACGGTGTTCTGGTGGATGGTGCTCATAGCGTTTGGGTTGGTCTTGGTGGAGGTTCCTGGCGCCACACCGAAGAAGCCGTTCTCGGGGTTGATGGCTCTGAGATTGCCTTTAAACCAACAACAGGGAACATCAATGAATCAGCAAAAACATCTTAATCAGTTGTGGACATGTGCTGGTATTCGGTATTGTGATATATCATGATAATGTATATGCACGGTATTGTTATCGTGGGCATTTTCAAAATACCAAAAATAATTATTAATTCGAAATTATTCTGAATTTTGAATGCATTTTAACTGGTTAAATGCTCAACACCGCTGTAAACTGATGTAAACAAGCACCTTTCTGACACTGGATGAAAATAAAAGTGCACATTCACTCTCTGACAGCAGATGGCGCTAAACTCAAATGCATCGTTAACCCAGAAACAAAGCAGCTGCGCTACTTTCCAAAATGTATTTAAATGATTTAAGTAGCTATTCAGATTTTTGTATTTGCAGTGGACCAAATACTTTCATATTTATACTCAATAGGCTACTTATACATTTTAATCTGGACTACAACACGCCCTAGATATTGTTTGAAAGTCTATTGATTCTTTATTGTTTGTTCACACTTTACTTTAGGGCTTCATTAGTTAATTAATTAGTTAACATAAACTCCCAATGAAAAATAATTCTAAAACAGATTACTTAATCGTAGATAATTCCAATATAATAATAACAATAATAATAACACATTGTTAAAATCAGAAGTTATTAACTTTTTTGTTTAATAAACCCGAGCTAGCATGAACTAAAAGTTGTGTTATTTTAACAAAGATGAATAACTTGTGTAGCAAATGTAGCTTTTGTTGATTGATCATGTGAATGCATTAAGGTTAACTAATAAGATCTTAGTGTAAAGTGATACCTATTGGTCTTTTAATTCTTTTGCACTTTATTCTGTGTAAAATGTTTAACTTTATGCACTTTTTGTGTATTGCTTTGTGTTTTAATGTTCAGATTGTATCAGAGTGTTTTGTTATTAAACCTGTATTTTGACATCACTTTTTTGCAACTAAATTTCAATATTGTGATAATACCGTATACCATGATAAAAACATTAGCAATTAATTGCAACATGAAAATTTGATACCAGCATATCCCTAATCAGTTGATAATAACCCATGACAGTTATAATTCATATAGAGTGCTTTTGCATCATTTATATGTACCTTCTTTGTCAAACTTCATCCAGGCGATGTCGTCTCCAACACACTCCACCTTCCAGCCTGGCAGAGACGGGTTCATCATGGCCAGGTTGGTCTTTCCGCAGGCGCTCGGGAACGCCGCCGCAAAGTACTTCTTCTGTCCCGCCGGGTTAGTGATGCCCAGAATCTACACAAACACACATTTGTTACTCGTTTGGGAGAAAAGCGCATGAGTCAATCTTCATTCAATAAATCTGTTAATTTTTCTCATGCTTTTTAGTGTTAAATCAATTGTACATCTACAGACATTTGGCTCCTAATTCTTTACTGCAATCGAAAAATCTTGCACAAAACCAGTCATAAGTTGCTGGGGTATATTTGTAGCAATAGCCAAAAATACATTGTATTATTGATTTTTATTTTATGCAAAAATTTTATGACAAAAATCATTAGGATATTAAGTAAAAATCATGTTGCATGAAGATACTTTGTAAATGTAAAAGTGATATGCATTGCTAGAGCTTCATTTGGACAACTTTAAAGGCGATTTTCTCAATATTTTTATTTTTTGCACACTCAGATTGCATATTTTTAAATAGTTTTATTTCAGCCAAATATAGTTCTATCCTAAACAATACATCAACAGAAACCTTATTTATTCAGATTTCAGATGATGTATAAATCCCAATTTTCAAAAATGGGCCCTTATGACTGGTTTTGTGGTCCAGGGTCACATATTATCTAATAAAATAGTAAATAATTATTACAAAGCATTTTTGGTTTTGGTTTTCATCCAAGTGCATCCAGAATTTTCGGTTTCAGCTCAGAATATTTATTTCGGTGCATCCCTAATTTCTTTTACAATTTAAAAAAAAAAAAAACTATTGTTATTTTGCTTTGCATAGTCCTATTCACCTTATTTGTGATGTATTGCAATCCAAAAATCTTGCACAAAACCAGTCATAAGTCGCTGGGGTATATTTGTAGCAATAGCCAAAAATACAGTGTATTATTGATTTTTAAAATGATTTAAAAATCATTAGGATATTAAGTAAAGATCATGTTCCATGAAGATATTTTGTAAATGTAAAAGTAATATGCACAGAACTTCATTTGGACAAATTTAAAGGTGATTTTCTCAATATTTTAAATTTTTGCACCCTCAGATTGCATATTTTCAAATAGTTGTATCTCAGCCAAATATAGTTCTATCTTAAACAATACATCAGCAGAAACCTTATTTATTCAGATTCAAAAATGGGCCCTTATGACTGGTTCTGGTTATTATCTAATAAAATAGTAAATAATTATTATGAAGCATTTTTGGTTTCCGTTTTCATCCAAGTGCATCCAGAATTTTCAGTTTCAGCTCAGAATATTTATTTCGGTGCATCCCTAATTTCTTTTTAGAATTTTTTGAAAGAACCATTGTTATTTTGCTTTGCATCCTATTCACCTTATTTTTAATGTAATAGCAGGTGCACGCTTTTTTAACTTGTGCAAAGCTTTCCAGGTTTTTTTGACTATATGAAAAAGCATGTAATGCTGATTAATAATGCAAACTGGTATTTCCTTTATTATTTTGATTATATTAGTATATTATTCGTATTTTATTCAATCGTGTTTAAATATATTTGTAAAAAATATTATATATAAGTGAATATATATTAGTGCTGTCAAACGATCGCGATTAATCGCATCCAAAATAAAAGTTTGTTTACATACTATATGTCTGTGTACTGTGTATATTTATTATGTTTATATAAATACACACACACATGTATATATTAAGGAAAAATGTTTTAGATTTATATTTATTTATAATGAAAATTTTATACAGCTATATTTTTTTAAATATACATGTGTGTGTGTGTATTTATATGTACATAATAAATATACAGAGTAAACACACATATAGTATGTAAACATAAACTTTTATTTTGGATGCGATTAACCCTTTAACTGCCATTAGCTATTCAAGAAGGCTGTTAATGGCAGTTAAAGGGTTAATCGTGATTAATTGTTTGACAGCCCTAATATATATATATATATATATATATATATATATATATATATATATGTGACCCCGGACGACGAAACCAGTCTTAAGTGTAAATTTTTCAAAAATGAGGTTTATATATATTCTGAAAGTTGAATAAATAAGCTTTCAATAGATGTATGGTTTGTTGAGATCGGACAATATTTGGCTGAGATACAACTATTTGAAATCTGCAATCTGAGGATGCAAAAAAATAAAAATACTGAGAAAATTGCCTTTAAAGTTGTCCAAATGAAGTTCTTAGCAATGCATATTACGTATCAAAAATTAAGTTTTTATACATTTACAGTACGAAATTGACAAAATATCTTAATGGAACATGATCTTTACTTAATATCCTAATGACTTTTGGCAAAAAATTTTTTTTGATAATTTTGACCCATACCATGTATTTTTGGCTATTGCTAGAAATATTTCCCAGCGACTTAAGACTGGTTTTGTGGTCCAGGGTCACATATATATATATATATATATATATATATATATATATATATATTTATATATATATATATATATATATATTTTTTTTTTTTTATGTATAAAATCCAGACGATCACTGTAAGTGACTTGAGCTGTGTTTAATGCTCCATCTGGATGTGATTAGTGATGGTCTGGATTGAGTTTATTTCTAGTTGTCAGGATGACGCTGCATATTTGTGACTGACCAGCATGTGTTCGGCCAGCCAGCCCTCTTCTTTGGCGATGCGGGACGCGATACGGAGAGCGAAGCACTTCTTTCCCAGCAGCGAGTTTCCTCCGTATCCGCTGCCGAACGACACGATCCTCCTCTGGTCGGGGATGTGAGCGATGAGGGTGAGATCCGGGTTACACGGCCAGTTATTCACCAGCGGCTCTAAACACACAACAAGAGCGTCAGTTTCTACTCTAAACACTGATGAGATGAACTAATGAGGCGAACCAGCTCTTACTCTTGAGAGGCAGAGGGCAGCCGACCGAGTGCAGGCACTTCACAAACTCTCCGTTTCCCAGAGCGTTCAGCACAGCTTTGCCCATGCGGGTCATGATCCTCATGCTGGCCACCACATACGGAGAGTCTGTCAGCTCCACACCGATCTTAGAGAGCGGAGAGCCCACAGGACCCATGCTGAACGGGATCACATACATCACACGACCTGCACAAACATAAGTTATTAACATCATGCTACAGTGTTGCATCAGTGTTGGGGAAAGTTACTTTTAAAAGTAATGTGTTACAATATTGCGTTACTCCCTAAAAAAGTAACTAATTACGTTACTTGGTTACTTTTTATGGAAAGTAATGCGTTAATATTGCGTTACTCTCTAAAAAAGTAACTAATTACGTTACTTGGTTACTTTTTATGGAAAGTAATGCGTTACAATATTGCGTTACTCTCTAAAAAAGTAACTAATTACGTTACTTGGTTACTTTTTATGGAAAGTAATGCGTTACAATATTGCGTTACTCTCTAAAAAAGTAACTAATTACGTTACTTGGTTACTTTTTATGGAAAGTAATGCGTTACAATATTGCGTTACTCTCTAAAAAAGTTACTAATTGCGTTACTTAGTTACAATATTGCGTTACTCTCTAAAAAGTAACTAATTACGTTACTTAGTTACTTTTTATGAAAAGTGATGCGTTACAATACTTTTGCGTTACTTTTTAAATCTGGGCAGGGCTTGCTTGTTTGTTTTAATATAAAAAAGTTTGATTCTTATCAAATGTAAAAGCCCTTTCACACCAAAATAAAATGAAGTGAATAAGCCTAAGGATAAAGGAAAATTAAACTGACGTCAAGTTGAACACTCTTCAGCAATGAGAACAAAAAGCACAAATGTTAATCTAAAGTAAGTTTTGTTTATTAGTACACTGCAAAAAATGCTCTTACTTAGATTTTTTTTGTCTTGTTTCCAGCCAAAATATCTAAAAATTCTTAAATCAAGAAGGATTTTCTAGACAAGTCAAAATTATTGTCTTGTTTTTTCTGAAAACACATCAAAATGAAGTGTGTTTTTGCTTGAAACAAGCTAAATAATCTGCCAATGGTGTAAGCAAAATGCTCTTGTTTTCTGTTTGAAATAAGTTTTTTTTTTTTTTTGCTTACCCCATTGGCAGATTATTTTGCTTGTTTCAAGCAAAAACACACTTCATTTTAACATCTTTTTTCTGAAAACAAGACAATAATTTGTACTCGTCCAGAACACCTTTCTTGATTTAAGAATTTTTAGATAATTTGGCTGGAAACAAGACAAAAAATCTAGTTAAGAAAAGCATTTTTTTGCAGTGTAGTGCAATGTCTGATTTTAAAATGGGTTTCAAAGGATGAATTTAGAGATTTTATGTTTTTAAGTGATCTGTAATTTCTTATGATTTCTAAAGCGTGATAGGGAAAAAGGCAACAAAGAAAGTCTTTTTGTGACAAAGGACAGAACTCCTGTTATGAAGCAGATTTTCGAGGTGCACTTTTGTCATAAATTAATCTATTATGTTTCCTACATAATTTGTAACACAAAAAATAGTAAAATATCTATTTAGGAGTCTTAGACCTTTCCAACGACATATAGTTTGTCAGGATTAAATTAACATTTAATTGTTAAATGATGAAGAAACTTAGGCGTCCCACAGGTGGTTAAGAATTGTTAGATATTTTGGCTGGAAATGAGAAAAAATGTAAGTAAGAACAGTATTTTTGCAGTGTACGGTTGAATTGGATCAAAGGTCAGCAGCAAAGTCATTGGTTAATAAAAAAGGATTAAATGCATAAAGGAAACAAAAAGTAACTGGAGTTACTTTTTTGAAAAAGTAACTTTTTCTTGTAAATGAATAAAGTAATGTGTTACTTTACTAGTTACTTGAAAAAAGTCATATTGTTACGTAACTTGTGTTACCCCCAGCACTGGTTACAGTACAGAATCACTGCAGGATGACAGTCTGTCAGCTCTATACCTTTCATGCATCCTGGAAAACGCAGGTTCATGGCTTTGTCCCATTCCTCTGGGCACATCCAGCGCCCGAGCTGACTGACGCCACCGTCTCGTGGAGAGGGAACCGTGTCTCGTCTCTCTGGTGTCACGATCACCGTCTTACTCTCCACACGGGCCACGTCTCGCGGGTCTGTACGCGCCAGCCAGCTAAAAAAAACAGAGACACCAGTTCATGCACAGACACATATTCTGCTTAGTCTTTACTCATATTGCTCAACTTAAATATCAAACATTCACAAAAAACTATAGACAGGAATATTTAATCATTTTTACCGACGCACAAGCTCCAGTAGAAGAGCGCAATGCCCTACTGAATCACTATCTGACACTGGAGTCTACTGTCTAATAAAGAGGTTCATTGTTCTGGGTAATATTTCAGCAATCATATCATGAGATTTTATCAACATAAGCAGTGTCACATTGTCAAGTGAACCACTTTTTGGAACTAATAGATCAAACAGAGTTGCAAAAACATCTGAAACAGTTTGCAATCAATTCGATTCATTTAGACAGCTCAAATGAATTCATTCAGACTAAATCATTTGCAACCATTGTAACAGCATACTTTATAAGACAGTGCTGGATGAGGTGATTTTTTTCCCCTATAGTCTAACAAATGTCTTCTACTGTTTGTCAGTGATGAAGCAGCTCTATAACATGAATAACTCTACAGTACTCAACATTTGAACATCAAAAAAGTGTTCAACTTTGATGAAGGTTTTGATCCACTTTAAATGTTGACTACTGTATGCTGTGGCAGGTATAAAGGCAATTATACAGTAGGCTATTGATAACTATATCAAAATATGATGCAGCCCAGTACCAAAAACCAGTCACGGGTTCATTTTTTTTTACATTGAGATTCACATATCATCTGAATAATAGAAAGTTGAATAAATACAACTATTTAAAAATCTGGAATCTGAGGGTGCACAAAATATCTAAATATTGAGAAAATCACCTTTAAAGTTGTCCAAATGAAGTTTTTAGCAATGCATATTACTAATCAAAAATTAGGTTTTGGTATATTTATGGTAGAAAGTTTACAAAATATCATCATGGAACATTAAAAAATGTCAATTTTTGGCTATTACTACAAATATACCCATGCTACTTAGGACTGGTTTTGGTTTTTAATGTTATTTTCTTTTGATTTTAGAATTTGATTTCAATCCATAAAACATTTAAAAACAAAAAGTGCCTTAAAACTCTCTAAACTTCTGTCAACATAACTATTATTTAAAGATTTAATAAAGTAATATATATATATATATATATATATATATATGAAAGATAATCATGTGATCAATTTTGGTAACACAAAGCTGCTTTATCCTATACAAGCTTGTTTCTATATATAAAAAAAAAAGATCAAATATAAAAAAGCGTTTTTTCCTCCTCACAGTTTTGAGTTTATATCTTACATATTTGTTTATTCCTCATGCAATCATGCATGCAAGTATTTTTTGTCAGAATTGAGCTTATATCTCACAGTTCTGACTTTATATTTCAAAACTGTGAGAAAAAAAGTCAGAATTGTGAGATAAAGAGCAATTTTTAATCCTGTGGTGAAAACATGCTTCCACATCATCCAGAGTTGAGCAACAGTGTAATGAATCTTTACTCTTATATTCATACAGCAGTGTTTTCTGCTTCTGTCGTGTGAATCAGGTGGTGTGTCAGTGATCGTACCAGTTGTTGTATTTGCTGAGTTTCTTAATAACTCCCTGTTCCTCCAGGAGACGCAGGATGGAGCGGTTCTCGTCGTCGGACCCGTCGCAGATGTGCAGGGCGTCCGGCTGACACAGCTTCACGCTGTTCTCGATGAACTCCCGCAGGGACGCGCTCAGAGACGTCAGATCTCCCTGCAGGACGCGAGTGCTGGGCTGGTTCTGAGACTGCAGCTGAGGAGGCATGGTGCTGATGGAGCGCTTACCGCGGTAAAGACACAGAGGAGTCCAGGGGCCACACGGGAGCCTACAGCAACAACAACACAACAGAAGATCAGCTTCATGATGTGCTTCTCTTATGAAAAACACTCTACATGCTTTGATATCGAATGACCACTCTATTTAAAAGTAAAGCGTTACAATATTGGGTTACCCCCTAAAAAAGTAACTAATTACGTTACTTTGTTACTGTTTCTGGAAAGTAATGCGTTACATTACTTTTGTGTTACTTTTTAAATCTGGGCAGGGCTTGCTTGTTTGTTTTTAATATTAAAAAGTTAGATTCTCAGCGAATGTAAAAGCCCTTTCACAAAATGAAATGAAGTGAATAAGGCTAAGGCTGAAGGAAAATTAAACTGACGTCTGTACAGTAGAACTGTAGGAAAAGAAAGTTCAACACTCTTCAGCAATGAGGAAAAAAGCACAAATGTTAGTTAATCTAAAGTAAGTTTTGCTTATTATTACACTGCAAAAAATGCATTTCTTACTATTTTTTGTCTTGTTTCCAGCCAAAATATCTAAACATTCTTAAATCAAGAAAGTAAAAGTAAAAATTATTGTCTTGTTTTTTCTAAAAACAAGTCTAAATTAAGTGTGTTTTTGCTTAAAACAAGCAAACTAATCTCCCAATGGAGTAAGCAAAATAATCTTGTTTTCTGTTTGAAATGAGATTATTTTGCTTACCCCATTGGCAGATTATTTAGCTTGTTCTAAGCAAAAAAATCACTTAATTTTGACTTGTTTTTCTGGCAACAAGAAAATAATTATTTACTTGTCTAATAAACCCTCCTTGAATTAAGATTTTTTTGTTTGTTTTGATATTTTGGCTGGAAACAAAGAAAAAAAAAAAATCTAAGTAAGAAAAGTATTTTTGCAGTGTACGGTTGAATTGGATCAACAAATACATAAAGGAAACAAAAAGTAACTCATATTTTCTTGGAAATTAAAAAATAATGCATTACTTTACTAGTTACTTGAAAAAAGTAATATTATTATGTAACTTGTAATGCGTTTCCCCCAACACTGTTCATACTACTATAGCATAATTCAAATATAAATATGAAATATATGTATTTCAGTACACCAATATATTAACATCCACAACCATATTATTCATAAGCAGAATGCAACACAAGTTTTACCTTTAGTGTAATAGGAGTGAGTTATTTCAGCAGCTTTTCATCAGTCAGTGAGGATGAGGAGGTTCATCAGTGTTCTGCTCATTGTGAGGACACTTAGTCTTATATATACAAGACAGAGCTCAGGAGGAGGGAACAAAGACACACACACACACACACACACACACACACACACACACACACACACACACACACACACACACACACAGTGAATGATTAATTCTCAGAACACGCGTCGTAACTCCAGTTAATCATTGAATCATTTCACTGTCTATTTGGGAAAATACTCGATCGGACCGAACCTAGTCCGGCCTTTGATCCGCTGCGGTGTGATGCAACAGTTTAACATGCAGCATCACGCGGTGACGTCATGCGCCGCTGCGGCTCAGGCGCTGATTGGTCGGTGAGCTGGAGGCTCGTCTGGACTCTCACTGAGCACTGACTCAGTTGTTACATTTGTAGTTAATTTTTGTATTGTTTATTTAATAGTTTTTTTTCTTCTTTTTTTGCTTTTTTGTTTATTATCGTTGCTATATTTGTCATGTTTTTTATTCGTGCTGCTATTATTTTTTGCACATTGTGTAAGTTGTTACTAAATAAAGTATAAAAAAATTGTTACATTTGTATCTTTATACAAAAAAAAATAAAAATAAAATTAAATTCGAATTTCTGTGCAATAATATGCTGATTGTAGTAAACCATTTTATATACACAAATGTAGATTTGTTAAAGTTTCTCTTTGTTCTTCATTGTTTATTTCGATCCATAAAACATTTAAAAACAAAAAGTGCATTCAAACTCTCTAAACTTCTGTAACATAATTGTTGTTTAAAGGTTTAATAAAGTAAAATAAAAGAAAAAACTTATTAAAGATAATCGTGTGATGAATAATTCAAATATGCACATCATGTTATAAGAACAAAGTGCTTGTGTTTGCAGGCATTTAACACAATGTCTGTCATTTCTGTTTCCAAATGAGTGTTCAGACCATTTTCCTTATCAGAGGAACATTTAAACCCTTCAGATAAAGTGAACTGATTCTGTGATTCTGTCTATTCTGCTCTGGACTGTTTATATACAAGAAATTCCAAATAAATAAATTTCAGATTATCAGAAAAAAAGGTTCAGATAATTTTAGCCAAACTTCCTTCTAAAAATCATAAGTAGAAATTAATGAATTATTAGTAATTAATTAAATTAATAAATCACAACACGTTTAAGTCAAGTTATGAAATAAAATATTACTGGCGTCAAGTTTTTTAAACATTTTAAAAGCATTTTTTCTTGGATGTGCAAACGTTAAGGGAACGTTTCATTGTAACATTTTGCAAACATCATAGGATGTTACTTTTGAATTTATAGATTTAACATTTTTTAAATGTTAGATGAACATGCAATTTAAATGTTACAAAAAAGTTCATAAATGATGTATAAATAAGGTTTTGTGCAAATGTTTTGAGAACATTATTATGAACCAGAAACGTTCTATTAATGTTACTGGAAAAAAAATTCAAAGAGCTTTATTGCCAAGTGTGCTTGTGCATACAGGGAATTTGTTTTTGTATACAAAGACAATAACAACACAGAGACAATAAAAATAGGATGAGAATAAAAAATACACATATGTATTTTTTATTCTCATCCTATTTTATTGTCTCTTTGTTGTTGTTGACTCTGAAGACATTTGACTATATTTTATGCATGCAACTGTAATTTAAAAAAATCAATTAGGCCTTTATTCTCCACATCAGCTTCACACTGAATGTTATACAGGTGTATGTGGAGGAATGAGACGTGGTGTGCGGCGTCAGAAGATGAAAACAAACAAAGTACCACATGAGGAACAGGACATGAAGAATACGTGACACGCTTATCTGAAGACTCGTGCTTGTTTTGGTTAAAGACCCTCTAATGCTGTCACAAAGAGCTCAAAAACACAAAAGATAATGACCGGATGGCTTTAACGACGGCCTTTCTCAACAACGTCTGATAAGCTGTGATAAATGCAGTCAATGAACAGCTGTGTGTTATTCAACACCGCCGCGGGCCTGTTTGTGTCACCGGCCTTCACTTGTCAATCAAATTCTCTTGCAGATTCATGTGTCACATAAAACACACAGCGGACGCAAACTAGGACCTCACTGAATATTTAGAATTAAAGGACAGAAAACATTTTGGCATAACATCAAATCAAATATTATCCAGAATAATGCTTGAGGACATGTAACAGACAGATATATGAACAGAACAGTTTATGTGCATGTCAATGAAATACATTTTATTGCAGTTTTAGTTCATGTAGCTCCAGTGCAATTCAACATTCTCATAAAAACAGTTTAGAAAGTTAGAAAAGAATGCAACATAAAAGTTCGTCATCGGAGACAATGCACAACAATTTATAGACAATGAAAAACTTAGACAGTTAAACAGGCTTTCTAGAGACCCTTTAATGATATACTGTTGATCAGAGTTGGGGGTAACGCATAATAATATAACTTTTTTCAAGTAACTAGTAGAGTAACGCATTAGTTTTTCATTTCCAAGAAAATATCTGAGTTATTTTTCAAAAAAGGAACGCCAGTTGCTTTTTGTTTCCTTTATGTATTTAATCCCATTTTATTAACCAATGACTTTGCAGCTGACCTTTGATCCAATTCAACCGTACACTGCAAAAATACTTACATTTTTTGTCTTGTTTCCAGCCAAAATATCTACAAATTCTTAAACCAAGAAGGATTTTCTAGACAAGTAAAAATGATTGTCTTGTTTTTTCTGAAAACAAATCAAAATTAAGTGAGTTTTTGGTTGAAACAAGCAAAATAATCTTGTTTTCTGTTTAAAATATATATATATATATAGAAAATCCTTAAGAATTGTTTGATATTTTGGCTTGAAACAAGACAAAAAATCTAAGTAAGAAAAGCATTTTTTTACAGTGTACTAATAAGCAAAACTTACTTTATATTAACTAACATTTGTGCTTTTTTTCTCATTGCTGAAGAGTGTTTCTTTCTTTTGCTACAGTTCTACTGTACAGACCTCAATTTAATTTTCCTTTAGCCTTAGGTTTATTCACTTCATTTCATTTTGGTGTGAAAAGGCTTTTACATTTGCTAAGAATCAAACTTTTTATATTAAAAACAAACAAGCAAGCCCTGCCCGGATTTAAAAAGTAACGCAAAAGTAATGCAACGCATTACTTTCCATAAAAAGTAACTAAGTAACGTAATTAGTTACTTTTTATGGAGTAACGCTATATTGTAACGCATTACTTTTAAAAGTAACTTTCCCAACAGTGCTGTTGATAACATATGCATCAGCTGTCAGCAAAGTTCATTAAGAGGTTTTCAGTGCTGGTGTGTATTGCACCGATGACACAGGAAGACAAGATAACCGCTGTAACGCTCATGAATGATGAGCTCTTTGAACAAATTCACTGATAACCTTCTGAGATCTGCAGGTGTTTGTCAAGTAAAAGCTGTAATGCTCTTTGAACTCCTCACTGTTCGTCATGTAGAGCTCAAATGACTGATATGATGAAAGTACAATACAAGAGCGAATGTGACGTGACATTCAGTGAGGTACAGGAGATTAAACGTGTTTACGGGACACAATCTATTGAATAAGTGATGCAATTCAGTGTAAGCATCTTCTTAGAAAGGTCTACATGGTGCAGTATCTTGTTTACCAGCACTTATGATGTGAAATCATTTACACAATATGTGAAAACATGAACCATTCACAGAAAACAATGTCAAATTTCTGTGAACAGATTGTGTTAAAGCAGGGAATTACAGTGTTATTGTTGTCAAATGAATCAGTTTCAGCTGTAAAGCAGCTCTACAGAAGACATTAGTGACATTATTCAGATCAATGTCAGTCATTGAATGATATTTAACTGAATTTATGTCAGTATTATATATGGTTATTATTATATGTCTGAAAAAACATGATGCCACGGTAGTTCTACAATTTTAACTGGTTTAAATCATTATCCAGACTCAATATAAATCTAGCTAAACTGTTTTTGTTGTCGTCGAGCGCCACCTGCCGTCAAAATCACTCCTGTAGGCGATCACAGATATTTATTTATTTAATAGAGCCTTGTTTAATAATGAATCATTTAGATGTAAACGCAAAAACTCTCATTTTATTTTTTGATTTAATTTTAAGCGCTAAGTGTAGCACTTGTTGCTTAAATATATTTTAAAAGTGCAGGACATTTATTTTATTTTGATTTTTAATTGTTTCATTTTATTTTAAATCTATATTATTTATCATTTTTATTTTATTTTTTTATTTTATTTTAAGCGCTAAGTGTAGCACTTGTTGCTTAAATATATTTTAAAAGCGCAGATCATTTATTTTATTTTGATTTTTTAATTGTATAATTTTATTTTAAATACATATTATATATAATATTTTTGGATGTTTACACAAAGCTCTCATTTTCTTTTTTTAAATTTTATTTTAAGCACTAAGTGTAGTTGTTGCACGAAGCCCTAAATATATTTTAAAAGTGCAGGACATTTATTTTATTCTGATTTTTAATTGTTTCATTTTATTTTAAATCTATATTATTAATATTTTTATTTTATTTTATTTTTTATTTTATTTTAAGCGCTAAGTGTAGCAGTTGTTGCACGAAGCCCTAAATATATTTTAAAAGTGCAGGACATTTATTTTATTTTTGATTTTTAATTGTTTAATTTTATTTTAAATACATATTATTTATAATTTTTATTTATTTATTTATTTTTTAAGCCCTAAGTGTAGCAGTTGTTGAACGAAGCCCTAAATATATTTTAAAAGTGCAGGACATTTATTTAATTTTGATTTTTATTTGTTTCATTTATTTTAAATGCATATTATTTTTAATATTTTTGGATGTTTACACAAATACGGTGCACCACAGATTCATTCCGGTGCGACATTCACCCGATTTTTCGTTCCGCTTGACGTTCGTTCCATGGATCCACGAGACAGACGCGAACCGAGTCATGAGCGCCGATAATTCACGTCCAGATGTTCTGCTGCCGTTACGAAACCTCTGTAACACCGTGAAATGCAGCAGAGATCGAGTGAGAGGTACGATTTGATCCTGTCACGTTATTTAACGACAGACTTTAGCTGTGTTTGTGTTAGCTAACGGCTAAAAGCGCGACAAACACATAAACACTCCGATATAAACAATATTATAAACCCGACAAACTCACACACACACTCTAAATTAAACTTAGTGACTAAAATATTATTGTTCACATCTTTTCTGATGCTAACAAACGATAGTTAGCCGGTTAGTGTTTCAGTCATGATGTTGACTGTCATTTAACAAACATAATGAAAGTGTGATTCGTTAAATAATTAAAGATTACGACAGATATCACTGCAATTTCAGTTAAATTACACTGTTTATGCTCTTTAAAAAATATGTCTGTTAAACAGATATATTCATAGATTGACTGTAAGCAGTGTTGGGGAAAGTTACTTTTTAAAAGTAATGCGTTACAATATAGCGTTATTCCCTAAAAAGTAACTAACCTTACTTAGTTACTTTTTATGGAAAGTAATGCGTTACGTTACTTTTGCGTTACTTTTTAAATCTTTTTAAAGTTTTTCTTATTAGTACACTGCAAAAATGCTTTTTTTATTTAGATTTTTTGTCTTGTTTTTAGCCAAAATATCTAAAAATTCTTAAATCAAGAAGGATTTTCTATAATTTTCTAAATTATTGTGTTGTTTTTTCTGAAAACAAGTCAAAATTAAGTGTGTTTTTGCTTGAAACAAGCAAACCCCATTGGCAGATAATTTTGTTTGTTCTAAGCAAAAACTCACTTAATTTTGACTTGTTTTTTTCTGAAAAGAAGAAAATAATTATTTACTTGTCTAGAAAATCCTTCTTGATTTAGGAATTTTTTGATATTTTGGCTGGAAACGACAAAAAATCTAAGTAAGAAAGTATTTTTGCAGTGTACGGTTGATTTGGATCAACAAAGGTCAGCAGCAAAGTCATTGGTTAATAAAATGGGTTTAAATACATAAAGGAAACAAAAAGTAACTCAGATATTTTCTTGGAAATAAAAAAGTAAATCGTTACTTTACTAGTTACTTGAAAAAAGTAATATTATGATGTAACCTGCGTTACTTGTAATGCATTACCCAAATCACTGACTGTAATGTGTTTCTGTATGTTTTCAGATGGAGAGTCGAATGAGTGCAGCGGCACATTCAGCTTGTCAAACTTCTGGGAGATTCTGAGTTCAGTGTTTGTGATGGTCTTTCATCTGAACATCATTTGACTCCAGAATGACTAAAAGACTCACTCGTGTTCTCATTTCACAGGTGAAGCTGTTAAATCAGCATCTCAGGAAGCAACAAAACTCAGTGTGATGTTCTCAAGGCCACCGATGCCATCAGAGGAGGTGCGTCTGACCCCTGACCCCATCAGACTGACCTTTGACCCCTGCGGAATATAACTATAATGTTGTCTGTAGTGCAGTGTTGTGTTTTGCATCTCTAATGGTGTTGCTCTGTTTCTTCTCACTCCAGAACTGTGCGAAAATAGCCGAATCTGTCCAGAAGAGTGTGCTGACGTTGTCTACAGTTTACTTTTGGTTACCAAAGAGCCAAGGTAATTGACACTAGCACTAAACTCTAGTAGCAGCGTTGTAACCAGCTGATTGACGTCTCCTGGCTGATAAATGATGTCATATTGAATCGCTATAAATTATATGTTGATGACGATGATAAGCTCTAAGCATTTTTACTCTATATGGATTAATATAAGAGCCAATCACAGCAGAAATATGCAACAACAGCCAATCAGCGTGCAGCTTTTAACATTCATCTCAAAGAACAAATCAATTTCCTATGGCACTTTGCAAAGCAAACTCAACACAAGGACGATTAAAATGAGTGGAAGCAGTGCCAAAAGTGAAACTAACCTCTAGCTATTATCCAAAAATGATGAAATTGTCAACAAAAAAGGTAGCACAAGTTCACTTATATGGAAGTGGTTTGGCTATTTGAAAAGTGACGAGGCGCAGATTAAAACGAGCTGTAAAATATGTCCTAAACGTTTTACACATTATGTGCACTGGCTAGAAATTGTAGTTTTATTTTGCACATTTAGTCTACCTCTTAAAGCCAGACACTTTTGACAGACTGAGACTGGACTTCAAATAAACCAAACAAACAAACCAAAAATGTATTACAAATTGTGATCAATAGAAGTTGGATATATTTATGTTTACATTTTGCACATTTAATCTACCTCTTAAAGAGACAGTCTAGTTTTCCTGACCAAAAAAATAAATACACTTTTGACAAATTGTGTACAATTTCTAGTTGTATAGTTTTATGTTTACATTTTGCACATTTAATCTACCTCTTAAAGAGACAGTCTAGTTTTCCTGACCAAAAAAAAAAAACGGTTTTATAAATTGTGATCAATAGAAGTTGGATATATTTATGTTTACATTTTGCACATTTAATCTACCTCTTAAAGAGACAGTCTAGTCTTCCTGACCAAAAAAATAAATACACTTTTGACAAATTGTGTGCAATTTCTAGTTGTATAGTTTTATGTTTACATTTTGCACATTTAATCTACCTCTTAAAGAGACAGTCTAGTCTTCCTGACCAAAAAAATAAATACACTTTTGACAAATTGTGTGCAATTTCTAGTTGTATAGTTTTATGTTTACATTTTGCACATTTAATCTACCTCTTAAAGCCAGACGATGAAGACAGACTTGTCTTTCTGGAAAAGAATGTTTACAAATGATGTTTACAACAGTTTTATGTTTACATTTTGCACATTTACTCTCATATACCTTCTTTTGTCACAACTTTTAGCTTTTTTGTAAAGTGTCTTAATTTAAGGCCAAATGCATCATCTGTTTTTGTTAATAAACTATACTTTAAAATGTAATTAATTAACCACATTTTGTGGCTTCAGTCATAGTTGGGATACTCTTTTAAAACTGGCAGCATTAACAGTTTATATATCGAAATATATATCGTTATCGATCAATATGGGAAAAAATGATTGAGATCACATTATTGCCATATCGCCCAGCCCTAGCTGATAGTTCAGTTATCTTGACCTCATGAGAAGTTTATTTTATGTATGTTAATGAAGAAGTGTGAACACTTTCAGAGAACACAATATAGAAGCTGTCATATGAGCGCTGCCTTTTTAAAGGCATGTTTAATATGTACCATTCATAGTGATGGGAGAAACAAAGCTTTTCAAAATGATGAATCACTCAAATGTGATGCCTGCTGCTCAAAACTGTGCAACTGCAATAAAAACTCAGCCTGAACTTGCATAAAAACACCTTTTATGAAACAATTGTAAACGCTTTATTGAATCTGTGGTTAAATGCAATTAGCAAATCATCTAATACTATTGCTAATACTGTTATTTTATTTAATAGCAGTGTTTATTTTGTCAATTTGGTTAATTAGACCAATAAGAGAGTATTAGCTACAGCCCTTCTTTTTTATTATATAAATGTACAGGGTTCCCACGGGTCATGGAATTTCTGGAATATCATGTTTTTATATTTATTTTGTCAAAGTCATGGAAAATCAGGAATTTTTAAATTTTTTATCAAAATAAAATATCCGTATTTTGTTGTATCTTGTTGTTTCATATTATTGCCTATTGTTATGGTTATGAAAGCATAAAAAGCATAAATTAATTTCTGTAGAAATAGTACAGAAAAATATCAAAGTGCATTTAATGGTTAAAAGCAAAAAAAAAACAAGTTGTGTATATGTGCGTTTTGTACTAAAATCGTCTTAATAGATGGATCCGTTCATTATAGGTCATGGAAATTCAGCTTTTTAGTCAGTGAAAGTCAGGGAATTTGACATTTAGGCTGAATGTAGCATTAAAAGTATCTGCAAATAAAACTGATTCAAGATCAGATAAAAAACACAGATACTAGTCTTGCAGTGGTTGTGATGTAATGAAGCTCTATTTACTAAAATCAAATGAAAATTTGATATTCGCTCTGAATCAAAGGTTCAAAACAAAGGCTTCATGAAGCAGTGCTTTGAAAGTACCCTGTAAAAAGAATCCGTAAAATTTACGGTAGAAAACCGGCAGCTGTGGTTGCCAGAATTGTACCGTAAAAAAATACGGTAGCAATGTTTTAGAGTTTACGGTTTTCAGTTAAATTTACAAGTAAATACCATAATTTCATTAACTGATATAACTGTAATGTACCAACCTATTGAAGAACTGAAATCTGTTTTATACCTCTGTAATATACTGATAATCACCAAAACCAGGTGGTGATGAGAAAGTCACATGATAAACTAAAGCCCATCACAAGCAGCTTTTAAATATGAATATATATAGGTGTCATTCACACAAACACTAAACACCATCATGGTAACTGAAATAATGCAATAAACATGAATTTAACAACATAAGATGTCGCATACAACCCTAATGTACAAACCTGCTAAGAAAAAACTAAGAAGAAAGCGTTATTTCAACAAAAATAAAAAAAAAATGTAATGCAGGGAATTCTGGGAATGTCAATTTACGGTTATTTACGGTAAACCATTACCTTTAACCATTTAACAGGTTTTTACTGTAGCATTTTTACTGTTAAATTCACTGTCATTTTTTACAGTGTATAATGCACACACTTTAGGAGTTAAATAAGTTACAGTTAAAGTAAAGCTTTTGTACCTTTTTTTAGCTTACTGTTTTTTGCTGCTGCAAACTGTTGTTTGGTGCAGTCTGTAGCAGCACAGTTGTTCAGTCTTTCACATTAATCAGCTCTTTATTAGTCATCTGTCTGTTGCACAAGACGTCTCATGACCCCGTAATGAACTCAGTGTTTGGGTTTCACTCTGATTGTTGAGAAACTCTGTAACAAGTGACCCAATGAAGCCAATGTCTTGTTCAACGCAGGAGTTGTGTTGAGGAAGGAGGTCAGAGATGCGACGGCGGAGGTGCTGGATGGACTCGTTCAGCTGCTGGAGGTCATTCTGTCCTCTCCTGGAGAAAGGTTTTATTATATTCGTTTCATTTGTCATGTAACTTCTGTACTGTGTGCAGAGTCTGTATTATTTGATCCTGTGGTGTGTTTTCTTCAGGCTCTCGCAGGAGCAGCTGATGTCCACTGGAGGCGTCTGGGCCGCGTGTGACCAGTTTAACCAGCTGCCGAAAGGTCTGAGGGCTACTTACTAGAGTAATTTACCTCTGTGACGTTTGATTTGTGGTTTTATTTTGTAAAAATAAACTTGGTTCTATTTAGTCCAACTTTCATTACTTAAATAGTTCTGCAAAAGAAAATTAACTATTGCAATACGAAAATATGTTTTGCAAACAAAAATAAAGAATTGCAAAATAAAATGAAATATTGCAATATGAAAAAAAGTTTTGCAAACAAAAATAAAGAAATGCAAAAGGAAATTAACTGTTGAAATAAGAAAATACGTTTTGCAAACAAAAATAATTGCAAAAGAAAATTTACTGTTGAAATAAGAAAATAAGTTTTGCAAACAAAAATGAAGAATTGCAAAATATAAATGAAACACAGCAAAAGCAATGATTTTACAATACATATTTTCCATGGCCATATCTATTAATTTATTTGCAACACTGCTTTCAGTCAGGTGTGAGCTTGTGATACCTTTTTTTTTTTGTTTTTTTTTGCATTTCACATTTCTGCACATTTCACTTTTTGACAGTGTTTAGACATGGGAGTGGAGTCAAGGGACTCCAAAATATAAATTCATTTATTTTGCAATTCTTTATTTTTGCTTGCAAAACGTCTTTTTTCTCACTATACAACAATTTATTTTGCACTTCTTTATTTTTGCTTGCAAAACCTCTTTTTTTCTCACAATACAACAATTTATTTTGCAATTCTTTATTTTTGCTTGCAAAACGTCTGTTTTTTTTCTCACAATACAACAGTTTATTTTGCAATTCCTTATTTTTGCTTGCAAAACGTCCTTTTTTTCTCACGATACAACAATTTATTTTGCACTTCTTTATTTTTGCTTGCAAAACCTCTTTTTTTCTCACAATACAACAATTTATTTTGCAATTCTTTATTTTTGCTTGCAAAACCTCTTTTTTTTCCTGACAATACAACAATTTATTTTGCAATTCTTTATTTTTGCTTGCAAAACGTCTGTTTTTTTTTCCCACAATATAACAATTTATTTTGCAATTCTTTATTTTTGCTTGCAAAACCTTTTTTCCCTCAATACAACAATTTATTTTGCAATTCTTTATTTTTGCTTGCAAAACGTCTTTTTTCCCTCACAATGCAACAATTTATTTTGCAATTCTTTATTTTTGCTTGCAAAACGTCTTTTTTCCCTCACAATACAACAATTTATTTTGCAATTCTTTATTTTTGCTTGCAAAACGTCTTTTTTCCCTCACAATACAACAATTTATTTTGCAATTCTTTATTTTTGCTTGCAAAACGTCTGTTTTTTTTTCCCACAATATAACAATTTATTTTGCAATTCTTTATTTTTGCTTGCAAAACGTCTGTTTTTTTTTTTTCACAATACAACAATTTATTTTGCAATTCTTTATTTTTGCTTGCAAAACGTCTTTTTTCCCTCACAATGCAACAATTTATTTTGCAATTCTTTATTTTTGCTTGCAAAACGTCTTTTTTCCCTCACAATACAACAATTTATTTTGCAATTCTTTATTTTTGCTTGCAAAACGTCTGTTTTTTTTTTTTCACAATACAACAATTTATTTTGCAATTCTTTATTTTTGCTTGCAAAACGTCTTTTTTCCCTCACAATGCAACAATTTATTTTGCAATTCTTTATTTTTGCTTGCAAAACGTCTTTTTTCCCTCACAATGCAACAATTTATTTTGCAATTCTTTATTTTTACTTGCAAAACGTCTGTTTTTTTTTCCCACAATATAACAATTTATTTTGCAATTCTTTATTTTTGCTTGCAAAACCTTTTTTCCCTCAATACAACAATTTATTTTGCAATTCTTTATTTTTGCTTGCAAAACGTCTGTTTTTTTTTTTTCACAATACAACAATTTATTTTGCAATTCTTTATTTTTGCTTGCAAAACGTCTTTTTTCCCTCACAATGCAACAATTTATTTTGCAATTCTTTATTTTTGCTTGCAAAACGTCTTTTTTCCCTCACAATGCAACAATTTATTTTGCAATTCTTTATTTTTGCTTGCAAAACGTCTGTTTTTTTTCTCACAATACAACAGTTTATTTTGCAATTCTTTATTTTTGCTTGCAAAACGTCTGTTTTTTTTCTCACAATACAACAGTTTATTTTGCAATTCTTTATTTTTGCTTGCAAAACGTCTGGTTTTTTTTTCACAATACAACAATTTATTTTGCAATTCTTTATTTTTGCTTGCAAAACGTCTGGTTTTTTTTTCACAATACAACAATTTATTTTGCAATTCTTTATTTTTACTTGCAAAACGTCTGTTTTTTTTTCCCACAATATAACAATTTATTTTGCAATTCTTTATTTTTGCTTGCAAAACCTTTTTTCCCTCAATACAACAATTTATTTTGCAATTCTTTATTTTTACTTGCAAAACGTCTGTTTTTTTTTCCCACAATATAACAATTTATTTTGCAATTCTTTATTTTTGCTTGCAAAACGTCTGTTTTTTTTCTCACAATACAACAGTTTATTTTGCAATTCTTTATTTTTGCTTGCAAAACGTCTGTTTTTTTTCTCACAATACAACAGTTTATTTTGCAATTCTTTATTTTTGCTTGCAAAACGTCTGGTTTTTTTTTCACAATACAACAATTTATTTTGCAATTCTTTATTTTTGCTTGCAAAACGTCTGGTTTTTTTTTCACAATACAACAATTTATTTTGCAATTCTTTATTTTTGCTTGCAAAACGTCTGTTTTTTTTCTCACAATACAACAGTTTATTTTGCAATTCTTTATTTTTACTTGCAAAACGTCTGTTTTTTTTTTTTCACAATACAACAATTTATTTTGCAATTCTTTATTTTTGCTTGCAAAACGTCTTTTTTCCCTCACAATGCAACAATTTATTTTGCAATTCTTTATTTTTGCTTGCAAAACGTCTTTTTTCCCTCACAATGCAACAATTTATTTTGCAATTCTTTATTTTTGCTTGCAAAACGTCTGTTTTTTTTCTCACAATACAACAGTTTATTTTGCAATTCTTTATTTTTGCTTGCAAAACGTCTGTTTTTTTTCTCACAATACAACAGTTTATTTTGCAATTCTTTATTTTTGCTTGCAAAACGTCTGTTTTTTTTCTCACAATACAACAGTTTATTTTGCAATTCTTTATTTTTGCTTGCAAAACGTCTGGTTTTTTTTTCACAATACAACAATTTATTTTGCAATTCTTTATTTTTGCTTGCAAAACGTCTGTTTTTTTTCTCACAATACAACAGTTTATTTTGCAATTCTTTATTTTTGCTTGCAAAACGTCTGTTTTTTTTCTCACAATACAACAGTTTATTTTGCAATTCTTTATTTTTGCTTGCAAAACGTCTGGTTTTTTTTTCACAATACAACAATTTATTTTGCAATTCTTTATTTTTGCTTGCAAAACGTCTGTTTTTTTTCTCACAATACAACAGTTTATTTTGCAATTCTTTATTTTTGCTTGCAAAACGTCTGTTTTTTTTCTCACAATACAACAGTTTATTTTGCAATTCTTTATTTTTGCTTGCAAAACGTCTGTTTTTTTTCTCACAATACAACAGTTTATTTTGCAATTCTTTATTTTTGCTTGCAAAACGTCTGGTTTTTTTTTCACAATACAACAATTTATTTTGCAATTCTTTATTTTTGCTTGCAAAACGTCTGTTTTTTTTCTCACAATACAACAGTTTATTTTGCAATTCTTTATTTTTGCTTGCAAAACGTCTGTTTTTTTTCTCACAATACAACAGTTTATTTTGCAATTCTTTATTTTTGCTTGCAAAACGTCTGGTTTTTTTTTCACAATACAACAATTTATTTTGCAATTCTTTATTTTTGCTTGCAAAACGTCTGTTTTTTTTCTCACAATACAACAGTTTATTTTGCAATTCTTTATTTTTGCTTGCAAAACGTCTGTTTTTTTTCTCACAATACAACAGTTTATTTTGCAATTCTTTATTTTTGCTTGCAAAACGTCTGGTTTTTTTTTCACAATACAACAATTTATTTTGCAATTCTTTATTTTTGCTTGCAAAACGTCTGTTTTTTTTCTCACAATACAACAGTTTATTTTGCAATTCTTTATTTTTGCTTGCAAAACGTCTGGTTTTTTTTTCACAATACAACAATTTATTTTGCAATTCTTTATTTTTGCTTGCAAAACGTCTGTTTTTTTTCTCACAATACAACAGTTTATTTTGCAATTCTTTATTTTTGCTTGCAAAACGTCTTTTTTCCCTCACAATGCAACAATTTATTTTGCAATTCTTTATTTTTGCTTGCAAAACGTCTGGTTTTTTTTCACAATACAACAGTTTATTTTGCAATTCTTTATTTTTGCTTGCAAAACGTCTTTTTTCCCTCACAATGCAACAATTTATTTTGCAATTCTTTATTTTTGCTTGCAAAACGTCTTTTTTTCTCACAATACAACAATTTATTTTGCAATTCTTTATTTTTGATTGCAAAACGACAAAACAACTGCCTCACGGACCGAATGAAAACACCCTGTAGTTTTCCCATCTCTGCAGATTTGTTTGGACACCCCTGCTTTAAATTGATTTCTATAGTGCTTCATACAGAGTTCACAGTAGAATTAATGGCTGATTTTGGTGTTCAGTGTCTGTTTTATTGATGTTATTACCCTGATGTGTCTGTCGTTCCTCACAGATAACCGCAGTGCTGTGTTGAGTGTCTTGATGTCTTACGTTGGTTTGGTGAAAGATGCCTTGGAGGAGATGGAGCAGGTCAGAGATCATCTAGCACAGTCTTATGGCTAAATGAAGACTGTTTTTTTTAATATATCTGTTGTTCACAAGATTTTCATCCAAGTGGGCATGTAATATTTAACACAGTCCATGTCAGTGCTCATGAGAACTGCTTCTCTTCTCTTTTCAGGCTCTGGCTGATGCTCAGGATCCATTCGGGGACGTGTTAGTTGATGATGATGATGATGAAGAAGCAGAGGGTCGTGGCAATCAGGACACATACTGGTCAGAGTCGGACCGGCAGCTGATCTCTCATTGTCAGGGTCTGATGAAGGCGTCCGGAGCGAGTCTGCGCAAACTCTCCTCCGCCGTTAAAAACAACGGCAAACTGGATACGGATGAGAACATCGCGCAGCTAGACGACCTCGCAGACGCTGCTAAAGAAATCAGTCCGAGGTGCGTCTATACACTATACAGCTAAAATCATTAAAGTATTACAGCTTATTCTGTATAAAAATCTAAGAGTTTATGTCCTAAATCAGAATTAGAATATGATGGTTCTGCAATAATAGATTCATAAATTATTAGGGCTGTCAAACGATTAATCGCGATTAATCGCATCCAAAATAAAAGTTTATGTTTACATACTATATGTGTGTTTACTTTGTATATTTATTATGTACATATATAAATACACAAACATGCATGTATATATTAAAACAAAATATTTATATGTATATATATTTATACCCGTATACAATTTAGATATATATAAATAAATATAAATATTTTGTATATAAATCTAAAATATTTTCCTTAATATATACATGCATGTGTTTGTATTTAAATATGCATAATAAATATACACAGTACACAAATATATAGTATGTAAACATAAACTTTTATTTTGGATGCGATTAATCGCGATTAATGATTTGACAGCACTATAAATTATTAAAGGATTACTCCACTTCCATCATGAATTTTTCACCTCAGTAAATGTTCTGATAATTCACTCACCCCCAGGTCATCCAAGATATTCATATCTTTCTTTCGGAAAACGGGATTTTTCTCCATTTAGTGGATTTCAGTGGTGCTCAACAGATTGAAGTTTAAGGGGGCAAAAACGCTGTTTTTTCATGCACCTCTCAAATTTGAGATTTAGTGCTTTTTGGTTTTTCATAAAGTGTGTTTTCAGACTAGTAGAAAGAAAACATCTAAAAGACACTGTTAAATGTTTCTTTTATAGCACTTTACTATTTGTGTCAATAGATTTCAATTAAAATACATATTTTTAAAGGCCGTTTTCTCAAAATATTTTTTTTTTCTCCTACACTGAGCCATAAATCTTAACTTCAGTAGCACTTACACACTAAACTTTACATTTTTATTCCTGTCTATATCCTGAAGGTTTTTACAGAGGGATTTGTTCAAATAGAATTTGCTTGATTATATACAACATTTCACCCCCCCCCCACAAAATGTAAAAAACGTATGGTTTTCTGTCTGTTCTAAGTATTTTCTGAATTTTGGAGTGACAAAATGAGATCCCCCACATCCCCTCTGTAAAAACATTTGACTCTAATATGGCAAACAAATTAAACAAGAATTTTGAAACTGACTTCATCCAGGGTTTAGATTTTTGTACTAGAAATGTATGCAAATTACTGCATATTTAATTAAATAATGGCTCATTTGCATATTTAAACCTAATATTTTTGAAAACTTGTAATACAAAAAATGTTTGCAGTTATCAGTGTAATCAATCAACTTGGTAAGTAAGATGATAAGTATTATTTTTTTTTTTTACCCTATTCACCTGCAGTGTCTCGCCTTAAAAATACAGTTTCAATGGAGCTTCAAAAGACTCTAAATGATCCCAGCCGAGGATTAAGGGTCTTTACATAGTTCACATAGTACACATTCACATCGCAAAGGTAGACAAGATGAGTATTTAAGGTTAAAAATATATACATTTATTTTATTTTTTTTAGAAAATAAGACCCTTATTCCTCAACTGGGATCGTTTAGAGCCCTTCGAAGCTGCATTTAAACTGCATTTTTAACCTTCAATCCATTGAGCACCATTCAAGTCCAGAAAAATCCTGAAATGTTTTCCTTAAAAAAACCTTTTTTTTTTTGCAACTGAAGAAAGAAAACATGAACATCTTGGATCACAAGGGGGGTGAGGATATTTTTATTTTGGAAGTGGAGTAATCATTTAAATGATACACACTACCATTCAAAAGTTTGAGGTCAGTAAGATTTTATTGCTTTTGTAGTAATGAATACTTTTATTCATTAAGGATGCATTAAATTGATTGAAAGTGTCAGTAAAGATGTTTATAATGTTATAAAAAGATTTCTATTTCAAATAAATGCTGTTCTTTGAATAAAATGTAGGGCAGTTTCCACAAAAATATCATGCAGCACAGCTGTTTTCAAAGTTGGTAATAATCAGAAATGTTTCTTAAGCAGCAAATTAGTATATTAGAGTGATTTCTGAAGGATCATGTGACACTGAAGACTGGAGTAATGACGCTGAAAATCCAGCTTTGATCACAGAAATAAATTACAGTTTAACAGATATTCACAAAGAAAACAGCAGTTTTAAATTGTAATAATATTTCTTATTTTTACTGTATTTTTGTAAAATAAATGCAGCCTTGGTGAGCTTTGGTGGGCTTTTGAATGGTAGCGTAATTGTTTCTGACCAGTGTTGGGGGTAATGCATTACAAGTAACGCAAGATACGTAATAATATTACTTTTTTTCAAGTAACTAGTAAAGCAATGCATTACTTTTTTTCAAAAAAGTAACAAGTTACTTTTTGTTTCCTTTATGTATTTAATCCCATTTTATTAACCAATGACTTTGCTGCTGACCTTTGATCCAATTCAACTGTACACTGCAAAAATACTTTCTTACTTAGATTTTTTGTCTTGTTTCCAGCCAAAATATAAATAAAATAATTATTTTCTTGTTTTCAGAAAAAAAAAAAAAGTCAAAATGAAAGGAGTTTTTGCTTAGAACAACAAAATAATCTGCCAATGGGGTAAGCAAAAAAAAAAAAAAAAAACTAATTTCAAACAGAAAACAAGATTATTTTTCTTACCCCATTGGGAGATTATTTAGCTGGTTTCCTTCTTGATTTAAGAATTTTTAGATATTTTGGCTGGACAAGACAAAAAAAATCTAAGTAAGAAAAGCTTTTTTTGCAGTGTACTAATAAGCAAAACTTACTTTAGATTAACTAACATTTTTTTTTTTCTCATTGCTGAAGAGTGTTCAACTTGACGTCAGTTTAATTTTCCTTCAGGTTTATTCACTTCATAACTAACAATCAAACTTTTTAAAATTAAAAACAAACAAGCAAGACACAAAAGTAATGTAACGCATTAAAGTAACTAAGTAACGTAATTAGTAACTTTTTTAGGGAGTAACGCAACATTGTAACGCATTACTTTCCATAAAAAGTAACTAACGTAATTAGTTCCCTTTTAAGGGAGTAACGAAATATTGTAACGCCTTACTTTCCATAAAAAGTAACTAAGTAACGTAATTAGTAACTTTTTTAGGGAGTGACGCAATATTGTAACGCCTTACTTTCCATAAAAAGTAACTAAGTAACGTAATTAGTAACTTTTTTAGGGAGTGACGCAATATTGTAACGCATTACTTTCCATAAAAAGTAACTAAGTAACGCAATTAGTAACTTTTTTAGGGAGTGACGCAATATTGTAACGCATTACTTTCCATAAAAAGTAACTAAGTAACGCAATTAGTAACTTTTTTAGGGAGTAACACAATATTGTAACGCATTACTTTCCATAAAAAGTAACTAAGCAACGCAATTAGTAACTTTTTTAGGGAGTGACGCAATATTGTAACGCATTACTTTCCATAAAAAGTAACTAAGTAACGCAATTAGTAACTTTTTTAGGGAGTAACACAATATTGTAACGCATTACTTTCCATAAAAAGTAACTAAGCAACGCAATTAGTAACTTTTTTAGGGAGTAACACAATATTGTAACGCATTACTTTCCATAAAAAGTAACTAAGTAACGCAATTAGTAACTTTTTTAGGGAGTAACTCAATATTGTAACGCATTACTTTCCATAAAAGGTAACTAAGTAACGCAATTAGTAACTTTTTTAGGGAGTAACGCAATATTGTAACGCATTACTTTCCATAAAAAGTAACTAACGTAATTAGTTCCTTTTTAAGGGAGTAACACAATATTGTAACGCATTACTTTCCATAAAAAGTAACTAAGTAACGCAATTAGTAACTTTTTTAGGGAGTAACTCAATATTGTAACGCATTACTTTCCATAAAAGGTAACTAAGTAACGCAATTAGTAACTTTTTTAGGGAGTAACGCAATATTGTAACGCATTACTTTCCATAAAAAGTAACTAACGTAATTAGTTCCTTTTTAAGGGAGTAACGCAATATTGTAACGCATTACTTTCCATAAAAAGTAACTAAGTAACGCAATTAGTTCCTTTTTTAGGGAGTAACACAATATTGTAACGCATTACTTTTAAAAGTAACTTTCCCCAACACTGTTTCTGACTGATAAAAGTTGGTAAATTCACTGGTAATCAAATCTGTTTTATCACACACACGTTTGTTTGTTTGGTTTAGTGAGGTCATTGCATTGATTTTCTATCAGCTAACCCTAAACCTCACGTCAGAACATGCTTTATCTGATTTCTAAGCCTTTTGAACTAATGACCAGTCAAATGTGTCACTAGCGGGTTGACAAAGTGTTTCACAATATTTCACAGTTGAGGACATTTGGCCCTCGCTAGTGTAGTCAAAACAAGTACAAACAAACACACATTCATTCACACACTTTCTCCTGTCATTAAAATCAGGCCACACCAAACATCGCCACCCAGCCGAACCTTCTTCATATCACATTTTCTGATCATGACTTTTGTTTCATGTCATTAGCGTTGATGACCTCGCCCTGAGTCTCTACCCCCCCGTGGATCGGTCGGCCGTCGAGGCGAACGTAAGTGCACATCACACCTTCATCACGCACACGGGACGAGTTCAGACGAGCCCCTCGCTCCCCTGACCAAACCCCAGCATGACATAATTCATCTGTCGCAATATTATTAATAGCATCACCAGGAACAGAGCTGTGTTTTCAGGTGTGTCAGAACATTAGTCACGAGGAACAGGTGAGTCGTGGGCATCCGGATGTGCAGATGATCCGGTTAATCGGAGTTGATGTGTTGGGATTTACTAAAGGAGTCAGGCTCTGATGCAGACACTCTTCAGATCATGACTGAACTAGTGCACATACACTATATTGCCAAAAGTATTCACTCACCCCCTTCCAATGAACAGGTTTGACTACTTTAGTAACATCCATGAGTACAAATCTTAATGTTAAAGCATATAATGATATTCTATGGAACTGTATGCTTCTAATTTTATTTATTTTATTGGTTTATTTGATAGGGACCATGCATATTAATGAACACAGTTGCATTAAAGAATACACCATGTAAATGTGCCAGAATTAGTTACAGTAACTAATTTTCATCTGCAGTCCCTAAGCAGGTAACATAAAAACTAAACATCAAATACAACATTCATCTACTACAAAAGGTACACGTAGTAATAACATACATTAATAACAGACAACAATACATTCAGTATAACAGTGAAAGTGTATGTATAATAAATGAATAACAGTTAAAAATGAGCACATCTCTGGTTTGTCAAAAGCCACTGTTTTAAGTGAATTTTAAAGTTATTGAAAGTTGGACACTCTCTTGTTGGAAGGGGCAAGTTATTCCAAAGTTTACCACCTATTATCAGGGTTCGTACGGTCATTAAAAACCCGGAAAAGTCATGGAATTTTAAAATGGCATTTTCCAGGCCTGGAAATAAATTAACCCACAAAGTTTTGGAAAATGATGAAATGACAATGTCTTTTTATCAAAAATTGTATGGCTTTCTTGTATAAAGATTCAATACTTTTGAGCGTAGTTGTGCTAGTTAATGACCAATTAATAAAACAATACTCAATATGTGAAAAAATCATAGTATACCAGAACAACTTTGCAGTTTTGGTGTCAAGAAATGGTCTCAAATTTTGCTAATTAAATGTAACTTTATTTGCCACCTTTTTTACATAACACTTATAATGTCATATATGACATGACTAGATACTTGTATTCATTAACAATGTCAAGCTCCTGTCCTCTAAAAAACACATTAGAATGTGACCCCTTCGTATTTTGTTTGGTAAATGCCATACAGACTGTTTTTTTAGTATTTAAATTGAGACATGACTTTGTAAGCCAGGCATCAATGTGAGCCATTGCAGATGTAAGTGTAGCTGCTACCTCATGATATTTCTTAGCATATGTAAAGATTACAGCATCATCTGCATACATCTGGACATCCACATTTTTACATGCCTCTGGCAAATCATTTATATATAATGTAAACAGAATTGGGCCAAGTATAGAGCCTTGGGGAACCCCTACTGGACACTCACAAAATGGGGACTTTGAATCATTTATAGCAACAGCTTGGACCCTTTTCTATTCTAACATGACAATGTCTCTGTGTATAAGGCAAGGTTAAAAAACGAAATGATTGATTGAGTCAGTGTGGAAGAACATAAAGCCAACTCCTAATCGCAGCTGACTTTAAATGCAGACCTTGAGCCAAAGACTCATCACCAAACACCAATGTCTTGTGCATTCACTATATGGACAAAAGTATTGGGACACCTCCTTCTGTAGAACAGAAAAGGGCACTTCCAAAACTGTGGCATCATGTATTTAAAAATTTATTTCCATCTCTGTTGCAACAGTTTTTGGAAGTGTCTAAAATGACTGCACCCATATGCACAAGACATTGGTGTTTGGTGATGAGTTTTTGGCTCAAGGTCTGCATTTAAAGTCAGCTGCGATTAGGAGTTGGCTTTATGTTCTTCCACACTGACTCAATCAATCATTTAGTTTTTAACCTTGCCTTATACACAGAGACATTGTCATGTTAGAAGAGAAAAGGGTCCTGTCCAAACTGTTGCTATAAAATTAGAAGCACACAATCCCATAGAATATCATTATATGCTTTAACATTAAGAGTTGTACTCGTGGATATTACTAAAGTAGTCAAACCTGTTCATTGGAAGGGGGTGAGCGAATACTTTTGGCAATATAGTGTATTTACTGAACATCAGGGACAGAAATTAACTTGTACAGTATTTGCTTACTGAAATGAAATTCGAAAAGCAGTTTTATCTTTGTAGGATGATTTTAGAATCATTTTATTAAATGCATCTGTTGTTTTTTTTAATGTCAAATGCATTCAATCAATCACACCACTGGAGAACAATCAAACTCTCTTCAGCCTCAACAAAATCTTTACACAGGGTTTCTATGGGTTTCTTGAAAGTTTGTGAATCTGACCAAAAAAATGTCAAGGCCCTGAAAAGTTTTTGAAAATAAACATAGATACAGTTCTATAAAAGCACTTGGATTTTGCTTATCTGTTTTCCAAATATTTTGTTTAATGTAATGTTGAATTGCTTTTAGGGGTGTGACGAGACACTTATCCCATGAGACAAGATTTTTAAACTTTTTTAAAAGAAATTCTTAATAATGAAATATAGGGAAAAATAGTATTTTATTCAACTGAAAAACAAAAAGTATGTGCATTTTGATATGAACTTGTACTTTATTAAATTAAACTTCTATTTTGATCAATTATATGCAGTAATAAACATGCAAACTTATGCTACATGATTCTGGATCAATTAAAAAAAAAAATTTTTTTTAAAAATTGGAGATCACGATTCTCTCATGATTCTGAAGAAAAAAGATTAGATTAGAAATCTAAACAAAATAACAATTTACTAGTGATTCTGACACAACGTTCATTGCTTAAGTCTTTTTTTAAAAATATATTTGATCAAATTAATTAATAAAGACTTAATTTACTATTGGAATCACCTTGATAAATGTGTTTTTTAAACATGCAGTTGTCGCCACCTCCTGGTGGAAGAGGATAAACATTACAATACATACACACGTTAAGATACTTTCATTTTGATCGCTATTAAAGACATTAAGTTTTTGTACCCAAACTATAAACTTTTATTCTAGTACTTCTGTTATTTAACACAGAAATAATGATCGTTATGTGATTGAAAGACAGGAATAAGACTGCATGGCATTTGAACAGAGATCGCAGTCTTTTAGGATTAATCATGCAGCTCTATGTAAACACTGCACATACTATCACACCTAATTGCCTAATTGTCTAATTGCTTTGCTTGTTAAGATAATGTAAACCCATGAGGCAAAGCGTATTCATATATCTTAAAACTTCTGGTTACATAAACCTAAGCTCTCTTCAATAAAATCAATGCAAAAGTTATTATCTGATCATTTTAGAGTACATTATAGGATGTACTGAATATTCGTCCGTTTTATGCAAAAAAGAAATACGACAAATAAAATTAAATCTTTGTCATTTGGCCAAAAATAAATGCAAAAAAACATAGCATAGTTTTGATGCATTAAAAACTCTAACAATGTATCTTAAAGGTAACACGATGTAACCTTGCTCTCACTTGAAATGTGTCCCACATTAAGTCCTTGAATTTAAGGGTAATGGACTTGGAAAGTATTTGAAAGGTCCTTGAATTTGAAGTTAAAAAAGGTGTGGGAATCCTGTTTACACTGCAGTGGTGGAACAGAAACTGCATTCATGTTTCTTTTCACAGTCTGTTTAATGCTGCTCCTCAACAGAAAAATATACACTACCAGACAAAAGTTTGGACACACCCTCTCATTTAATGTTTTTACATAAGTTTCTTATTCTTATCACGGCTGTTTTCACTTGATCAAAAATACATGTAATGTTGTGAAATATTATTAGGATGTAAATCAATGTTTTTCTATATTAATATACGTTAAAATTTAATTTATATCTGTAATTAAAGTTGAATTTCCAGAATCACTACTCCAGTCTTCAGTGTCTCATGATCCCTCAGAAATCATTCTAATATACTGATTTATTATCAGTTGTGCTGCTTAATTATTATTTTTTTTAACCTGTGATACTTTTTTCTGGATTTTTTCATCAGTAAAAGGTTAAAAAAGAAAAGCATTTATTTAAAATATACACTAACAATAACACTAATGTACAATATACACTAATGTTTAAAAGTTTGGGGTCAGTACATTTTTATTCTTTCTTTAAAAAAAAAAAATATTTCACCAAGGATGTGTTAAATGAATAAAAAGTGATAGCATAAATTTACATTGTTAGAAAAGATTTATATTTTGAATAAATGCTGTTCTTTTTAACTTATTCATCAAAGAATCCTGAAAAAACAATCACAGGTTGCAAAAAAATATTTGATAATTCTAATAATAAATCAGTATATTAGAATGATTTCTGAAGGATCATGTGACACTTAAGACTGGAGTAACAGCTGATGAAAAATTCAGCTTTGCATCACAGGAATAAATTATATTGTAAAGTATATTCAAATAAAAACCATTATTTTATATTGTAATAACATTTTGCAATATTACTGTTTTTTTTCTGTATTTTTGATCAAATAAATGCAGCCTTGATGAGCAGAAGAGACTTCACATCTCATTTACAAAACATTAAATGAGAGGATGTGTCCAAACTTTTGACTGCTAGTGTATATTGCATAATGTAAATTAAAAAAAACTCATTAGAGGATGAGGAGGCACTAAACTACTGCTAGGACCATTTCACTTTAATCCATAAAAATAAAAAGCCATATCTAACTCAGCTGTGCCGGGGCAGTTTTTGGGGTGTGTTTTGTTCATTTTGTGGGCATTTTCTTGCCGCATGCACCCAATAATATCCCACACTGTTTTAGATCAGTGGTGTCAAACTCAATTTCTAATGATTTTAGCTCCAACCCTAATTAAACACACCTGATTCAGCTAATCAAGTCCTTTAGGCTTCTTTGTAAACTGCAGGGTTGGAACCAAATACAGGGCTGTGGCTCTCCTGGAACTTTTGGACACCAATCCTTTGGATTAAACCCCTTTAAGGCAAAAACTTTGGCTGCTGGTTTGTCTGTATTAGTTTCCAGTGCTTATGAATGATGTTGATTGAATGATTCTTCATGATTGTAGGTGTGTAAACTGGCGTGTGTGCTGAAGAAAGTGCTGGAGATCACCAGGTGAGAGACTGGTTTAGTCAGATAATCACTAGTCTGCCTGAACCTGAAAACTGACTACAGTTTAAAAGAGAAAATCTTCTAATTATTATCATTAGCTTTTTGCACATGTGCAAATGTGTTTAGTCACATTTCCATTCATTTCTTACACCCTTCATTATTTTTCTCACATCAGCCATGTCCCACACAATTTTTTTAAAAAATATACAAAAAATGGCAAACATATATATGCTAAAATGTATAAAATATATATATATATAATTTTATTTATTTTATTTTATTTTTTTATAGTCCTGGGCAATGATTAATCATGATTAATTGCATCCAAAATAAAAAAAATTGTGTACATAATGTACTGTGTATATTTATTATGTGTATATGAAGACACGCATACAGTATATATATTGAAAATATTACATGTAATTTTATATATATATATATATATGTATATGTATATGTATGTATATGTGTACAATTTATTTATTTATTAATTTTTTTTTTTTTATACGATTAATCGTGATTAATTATTGCCTGGCACTAATTTATTTTACCAGTATACAGTATACTAGTGTTCAAAAGTTTGGGATTTTTTTTATATATATATATGTATATATTTATTAGTGGTGTCAATCGATTAAAAAAAATTAACTAATTAATCGCACATTTTACCTGAAATTAATCGCGATTAATTCTACCTGACATTAAAGTTTTTAATTATACTTTTATATTGCAATAATTTCACTTTAATGCTTCAAATTAATGTAGAAACAACATAAAGAACATATATTTTTAATATTTGTTTAACGCCATCTTGTTTTAGGACTGAAGGCAAATATCACTGATTGATTCCCCCCCCCCAATACTTAACCATTGAATATATATATATATATATATATATATATATATATATATATATATATATATATATATATATATATATATATATATATATATATATATAATCATTCAACATTACAGTATCATTGCGAGCTATCACTTTAACATTTATTAGACTTTAAAAAAATAACTAATAATAATAATTTAAGTGAACTTGAAACAATCTTCACACAAACCCATTATAATAAATGTCATATATATATAGTAGCTACCTGTGCCCTTCAGCAAGAAAATATAGCCTAAATTATATCAAATTCTAAATTATATAAAGATAAAACTTAGTTATTAATTTCCTCTTTTTAATTTTGTTCCTTAATTAACAGACATCACAGCAACTGGTTATAAGGATATTTTGGCTGCTGTTAAAGGTTGTCACTGCTGAACTTGATCTGACACTGCTTTGACCTATAAATAATTTTTTTTTTTGTGAATTCATGTTTTACCTGACGATATAACTACGACTTTGCATGCTCGCAGTTTCATTTGGGTTTAATATAGCCTAATACAGCGCGCGTCGGCACATTTGCGCGTGAACTTCAAGAGCGCGCGCTACAAGCAGAGTATATAGGCGGACAGGACAATTAAATTCGTTTTTACCGACATATGGCCTGACAGCATCTCATCTGACCGCAGTTCACTGACGTTTTACTTAAGCTCCCCGTCACCGGTACCGCTTCCGCGGTCGTTTGACTCGCGTCTGGTGCTGAAGTAAAGTTGGAGCGCGCATCTGAAAAGTCTCCTGTTTGATGTGTTCATAAAGACGCTCTGCGCATTTAAATAAAAGCATTTCATAAGCAGTTGTGAGTGGGGTATATATATATATATATATATATATATATATAATATATTATTATTATTATTATTATTATTATTATTTATTATTATTATTTATTTATTTTTTTATTTATTTTATTTTTTTTTAAAGATCTATTTTCTTGTCAAATTCTGCATTTACTTGACCAAAATTACAGAAAAAAGGTAATATTGTGAAATTATTATTACAATGTAAAACAGCTGTTTTCTATGTGAATATCTGTTAAAATGAAATTAATTTCTGTGATCAAAGCTGGATTTTCAGCATCATTACTCCAGCCTTCAGTGTCACACAATCCTTCAGAAATCATTCTAATATACTGATTTGCTTTTAACGTTGCAAATATCTTTTTATAAACCTGTGATACGTTTTTCAGGATTCTTTAAATGAAAAGTCCAAAAGAACTGCATTTTATTCAGAATAGAAATCTAGAGTACTGGCCGATGAAAATTCAGCTTTGCATCACAAGAATAAATTATATTTTAAAGTATATTAAAATAGAAAGTTATTTTAAATTGTAATACAATTTCACAATATTACTGTGAAGAGAATATTACTCTGAATAAAAATAAGCAATGAATTGTCTAAATGTGGGCTACTGTAAGATTGGAAATGTGTTCTTGCCCCTGAAAATACATTGTGAAAGATATTTTGGTTAATGAGAGAGAAAGTAAATATATTTTACATTTTAAAAGTGTATTTTGTAAAGCTTCACTGTTTATAGTATACACTTACCATGTATTAAAAATAGATTTTGGCCAGAAAGAATCGTATTTTTTAAGTGTGGTGTATGGGGTTTGTATATGAAAGCCCGTTTCTGCCACTGAATGAAAAATTTAAAAGGTAATTGTGACTTTTTATCTCAAAATTTTGACTTTTTGCTCAGAACTGTGAGATATAAACACACAATTGTGAGTTATAAATTCAGAATTGCAGGATATAAACTCACAATTGTGAGAAATAACGTCAGAATTATGAGATATAAACTAGCAATTCAGACTTTTTTCTTGCTATTGCAACTTTGTATCTCACAATTCAGACTTTTTTACAACTATAAGATATAAACTCGCAGTTGCGAGTTATAAAGTCCAGTTCTGGGGGAGAAAAAAAAAACTGATGTGTTCACAGAATTACGAGTTTATCGTAAAGAAAAAAAATCAGAATTGCGAGATAAGTCGCAATAACTTTATTCAGTGGTGAAAACGGGCTTTCATAGGGCTTTTCAGAGTTTCAGAGGTCCTCATGTGATTGTGCTGGTGTCTCAATCAGGTCCAGTCATGTCTGTGCGGAGGCTGATGTTTCCTGGGTGGAGTTTCTGAACGGCGCCGTCGAACACAATCTGGAGAAGATCAGATCAGTGCTTCACGACTGCGGCTCGTAGCGGCGTCACAGACGGGGTTTGCTCGGATAAACCAGGTTCCGGTGCTTTTATTGTTCTCATAGAAGAACGTCACGCTGAGATGGATTTCAAACAGCAGAAAGTGTTTTATAAGGAGTCTGAACTTTGTCTGATTTCCCCAGATTTCACAAAGCTCTGAACGATGCTGTAATTCATGTTCACAGACACTCGAGCTCTGATATAATGACTTTATTTTTGCATATTTACGCTTGCATATTTGTCAATACATCTGTTCATGCTCACCATAACCGCTCTTTCTGTAATCCCTCAAAACCTCCAATATGAAACCAACAACTTTACATGTTTATTTATTCAGATGAACACAGTTTATCAGTGTAGATTTGAATTCTGAGTCTACTCTGCGTCATTCATGGCTGGTGTTTGTGCAAATAAAAGCTGAAGTCATTTAATGAGCAGTCCTCTTCTCTGATGGTTGTTCTAGCGTTCCTATCGGCTGAAGCTGAGGAATCCCAGGCGAGACGTGGCGGGTCGCACGTTGACATCCACACTGGATTTAATGTCTTTAAAGGTGGAGCTGTCGAAGTTGGCCACCAGTTTCTTTGGTCCGAGTCTGTAGGGCTTGAATGTCACCTTCAGCGTGATTCTCTGTCCCGGGCCGAGCTCCATGGTGCTGTGAAACACACACTTTATGTGTTAAACTCTTAAAACTTTAAACTTTTTTAAAATGCATTAAATCAAACATTAATAATGTCTAAATAAAACACTGAAAACTAATTTAAAAAAAAAAAGAAAAATACTAAAAAAAAATATATATATATATATATATATATATATATATATATATATATATATATATATATATATATGTGTGTGTTTTAAGTTAACAAACTTAAAATGAATAGTTATTTTTCAACAGATAACTCTAAATTATTTATTTTGCATTCCACATAATATCAAACTGCATTTTTTTTATATTAACAAAATACAGCTAAAACATTTAAAAACATGATTTATGAAAATCAAAACAAATAAACCCTAGAAATTTAAAGTCATAAAAATGTCGAATGATAATAAATCCCACACAATGTATGTATTAAATTATTAGTAAATAACTTTAAAAATAAAACAAAAAATATAAAACGATATGAATTAAATCATATAAATTTAAAATTAAAAGGAATAATTCTAAAGTATTAGTGTCAAAAACGATAAGATGTCCACCTCAGTAGTGATTTTATGTACATAGAAACACATTAAATGTAAGTAAAGTGTCTACTTTTAAGTTTTCAAAGAAGTTTTTGGAAAAAAAAAAACAGAATTAATTTTAAATAATGTTACATTGCTATTCAGTGTAACACAATATTTATATAAAATCCAGCTTATTCTGACTTGTACATATTAAAATATATAAAAGAATAAGGAAGCATATTAGATTGTATTATGTTTCAAATGAGTAAAAAATGCTTACTTACAAATAGGCAAAATCTAGGATAGTGGCAAATTTAAAAAAACATATTTGGGGTGAAAGTAATTTGTCTTTTAAATGTATTTAAATTTTACTCATAAATTGATTTTTGTTGTAAATATGCCTAAAAAGATCGTTACACTGATTGTAGTGGGTATCTTCTCTAAATTAGGGAAAAAATGTATGATATTTATTTTTTGCTCAGAAAAACAAAAATGCAATTAAATTAAATAGAAAACATTTAGATATTTTTCTGGAAAAACAACAATTTGAAGCAGCATTGTACTTATTGTTTTTATGCTTTTTTTATGCCCTTTTTTGACTTTGACCCATTAACATGTATTAAATCAACATTAAAAAATCTTAAAATAAAACTGAGTGTTAACAGTTAAATGTTAGAACTGTTCAAAATGAAATAAAAAATGTCAAATAAAAATATTTTTTTATTAAACATTTTACAATATTGCGTTACTCCCTAAAAAAGTAACTGTTACTTAGTTACTTTCTATGCAAAGTAATGCGTTACAATATTGCATTACTCCCTAAAAAGTAACTAATTGCGTTACTTAGTTATATATATATATATATATATATATATATATATAGTATATTTTGCATTTTAAAAGTATATTTTGTAAGACTTCACTGTTTAAAAACAGATTTTGGCCAGAAAGAATCTTTTTTTAATGCGTGTATGTAGTGTGGGATTTGTATGAAAGCCCGTTTCTGAATAAAAAATGTAAAAGATAATTACGACTTTTTATCTCACAATTCTGACTTTTTTCTCAGAACTGTGAGATAAACGCACAATTATGAGTTATAAATTCAGAATTGCAGGATATAAGCTCACAATTGTGAGAAATACAGTCAGAATTATGAGATATAAACTAGCAATTCTGACTTTTTTTCTCAGAACTGTGAGATAATCGCACAATTGTTAAAAATTCAGAATTGCAGGATATAATATTGCGTAATATATTGAAATATATTGTAATATTTAAAGCAGTATTGTACTTATTGTTTTTATGCTTTTTTTATGCCCTTTTTTGACTTTGACCCATTAACATGTATTAAATCAACATTAAAAAATCTTAAAATAAGACTGAATGTTAACAGTTAAATGTTAGAACTGTTCAAAATGAAATAAAAAATGTCAAATAAAAATATTTTTGTATTAAACATTTTACATTTTAGCTTACTAAAATGTAAATATGCTTATGAAATAAATCATATTGTATTCAATCAAATAAATAACTGAATAAAATAAAGTAAATAACTAATAATTATCAAAATAATGCACTAAAAATGTTTAAATAAAATTAGAATGAAAAAGGTTGTGAATGTTTGTGCAGTAACAAACACAGGATAAACAGAGAGCGAGTGTGAGCTTAGTACTTGAAGGAGAAGCTCATACTCACTTGGATTGCTCGGTCTGTTTGAGCAGGCCGCTGCCGGTGAGCGTCATGGAGCAGTTCTTGAGCGGCGTGGGCAGAGGATTCTCAAACACCACCTCAGCGGTCATCTCACTGTCCTGCAGAGGAGAACCGCTCACCTGAGACACAAACACACAACATAGATTAGACCAACTCAACCCCTGACTAAATCAACATCAGAACACGAGTGAAGACACTCACAGTGACTTTCAGTGTCGGACTGTGAGGAACCACGTCTTTCTCCGCCAGATAAGCTTCCTTTGAGTCGCTCTTATCCGTGGCGATCACAGAGACTTTGATGCAGTTGTTGTCCAGCAGGTTCGGTCCGTATGCAGAAAATGGCACCGTGAAGGGAAGCGTTTGCTCTGAAACAAACACACGGGTTCATGAGCAGTGTTGGGGAAAGATACTTTTAAAAGTAATGTGTTACAATATTGTGTTACTCCCTAACTAATTACGTTACTTAGTTACTTTTTATGCAAAGTAATGCGTTAAAATATTGTTACTTCCTAAAAAAAGTAACTAATTATGTTACTTAGTTACTTTTTATGAAATGTAATGCATTACAATATTGTTACCTCCTAAAAAAGTAACTAATTATGTTACTTAGTTACTTCTTATGCAAAGTAATGTTACAATATTGTTACTTTCTAAAAAAAGTAACTAATTGTTACTTAGTTACTTCTTATGCAAAGTAATGCGTTACAATATTGTTACACTTCCAAAAAAAGTAACTAATTATGTTACTTAGTTACTTCTTATGCAAAGTAATGTTACAATATTGCGTTACTCCTAAAAAAGTAACTAATTACGTTACTTAGTTACTTTTTATGCAAAGTAATGCGTTAACAATATTGCGTTACTCCCTAAAAAGTAACAAATTATGTTACTTTTTATGCAAAGTAATGTTACAATATTGTTACTTTCTAAAAAAAAAGTAACTAATTATGTTACTTAGTTACTTCTTATGCAAAGTAATGCGTTACAATATTGTTACACTTCCAAAAAAAGTAACTAATTGTTATTTAGTTACTTCTTATGCAAAGTAATGTTACAATATTGCGTTACTCCTAAAAAAGTAACTAATTACGTGTTACTTTTTATGCAAAGTAATGTTACAATATTGCGTTACGCCTAAAAAAATAACTAATTACGTTACTTTGTTACTCTTTATGCAAAGTAATGTTACAATATTGTTACTTCCTAAAAAGTAACTAATTGTGTTACTTAGTTACTTCTTATGCAAAGTAATGTTACAATATTGCGTTACTCCTAAAAAAGTAACTAATTACGTGTTACTTTTTATGCAAAGTAATGTTACAATATTGCGTTACGCCTAAAAAAATAACTAATTACGTTACTTTGTTACTCTTTATGCAAAGTAATGTTACAATATTGTTACTTCCTAAAAAGTAACTAATTGTGTTACTTAGTTACTTTTTTTGCAAAGTAATGCGTTACAATATTGTTACACTTCCAAAAAAAGTAACTAATTATGTTACTTAGTTACTTCTTATGCAAAGTAATGTTACAATATTGCGTTACTCCTAAAAAAGTAACTAATTACGCTACTTAGTTACTTTTTATGCAAAGTAATGCGTTAACAATATTGCGTTACTCCCTAAAAAGTAACAAATTACGTGTTACTTTTTATGCAAAGTAATGTTACAATATTGTTACTTCCTAAAAAGGAACTAATTGTGTTACTTAGTTACTTTTTTTGCAAAGTAATGCGTTACAATATTGTTACACTTCCTAAAACAGTTAACTAATTACGTTACTTAGTTACTTTTTATGCAAATTCATGCGTAACATTACTTTTGCGTTACTTTTCAAATCTGGGCAGAGCTTGCTTGTTTGTTTTTAATATAAAAATTCAGATTTTTAGCAAATGTAAAAGCCCTTTCACACCAAAAAGTGAAATGAATAAGCCTAAAGCAGAAGGAAAAGTAAATTGACGTCTGTAAGTTCAACACTCTTCAGCAATGAGAAAAATGAAGCACAAATGTTAATCTAAAGTAAGTTTTGCTTATTAGTACCATTGAATTGGATCAACAAAAGTCAGCAGCAAAGTCATTGGTTAATAAAATGTGATTAAATACATAAAGGAAACAAAAAGTAACTCAGATATTTTCTTACTTTACTAATTACTTGAAAAAAGTAATCTGATTACGTAACTGGTGTTACAGCTGATTTTGGCTCTGCATGTTTTGTGTGAGCGAGGTGTCACTGGTTAGTTGTCAGGACTAGTCCTCTCACCTGTTTTGGGTTGCAGCTGCACATCTGTGGTGTGATTCCAGACGCCGGCTGCTGGGTTTCCCGTGTATCTCATGACCTGAGCGCTCATCTTCAGCGTCAGATCCTGCGCTTTAGTGTTGTCGCTTTTCAGAAGCAGCTTGAGCCTGATGTCGGCTCCGTTCAGCGGCGCTCCCTCCAGACTCACCTTCATGTGGACGCTTGGAGACGGCGTCTCGCTGGCCTTCAGGTCCGTCACACGCTTCACGGCCTCGTCATACACCGCTCTCTCCTTCGCAGAGCCTGAGGAACACAGTCTTATATTTTTAGATGCACAAAATGCTCAGATATGAGCTGTGTGAGTGATACTGACCCTCCTTGTGTTTGTACTGGTCAGTGATGTCCTGTCTGTTGTTGCTGCCCACAGCTTTAGTGCTGATGTGCTGTCCTACAGCATTTGTGTCTGAAAGAATATTCTTTTTGGAGCCGTTGGCCATGACCAGCCACGTGATTTTATCTGCGTTGACTTCTCCAAACACAAAGGGCACGTCGTATTTGACGTCGGTGTGACCCTCCAGGATGGCCTTGACCGGCGCTGGACCGCAGCAGTAAGTACCTGAGCCAAATATATGGATCATCATCATTATCTCTGTTAAACGCTTCACTTTTCACTGAGGATTCACTCATGAAATGTTACTTGCGTATAGTCTTTAAAAATGTCATTAAAATCTATTAAGTCAATGTGTGTCAGATGTAAATAACTTTTAACCCTTTAACTGTCACTCCCATTTGAACAAATATGTTTAAATGCAGTATTTAAACGTATTTTTTTATAATTCATGAGCGAAAACATTTTGTAATACGATTTTGATGTACATTATCCATCATAGTGCAATGTCTGAATTTAAAATGGGTTTCAGAGGATGAATTTTTGAGATTTCTAAAGTGTGATAGAGAAAAAAGGCAACAAAGAAAGTCTTTTTGTGACAAAGGTCAGAACTCCTGATATGAAGTAGATTTTTGAGGTGCACTCTTGTCCTAAATTAATCTATTACTTTTCCTACATCATTTGTAACACAAAAAAATAGTAAAATATCTATTTAGGAGGCTTAGACCTTTCCAAAGATGTATAGTTTGTCATAATTAAATTAGGATTTATTTGTAAAATGATGAAGAAACTTAGGCGTCCCACAGGTGGGACGGGTGACAATTAGGGCGTTAAATAAAAAACAATCAAAATAAAACACTACGAATTAAATAGTAAAAATGTAAAAAAGTATTAATTTATAATTTATTAAAGGAAATAGTTTAAAAAATAAAAGCAATCAAAATAGATAAAATAGTGAAGTAGATGACTTAATAAAACAAAACTCTAAACGTAAAATTAAAATGAATAACCCTAAAGCATTACATTTCATTTATTTCTAATTTTCTAAAAGTAAATGGCTTTAAAATCAAACAAAAAATCAGAAAAATTAATTAAATACCAACAATTTGACCCTGGACCCACAAAATCAGTCATAAGGGTATTTTATTTTTAAATGGAGATTAATACATCATCTGAAAGCTGAATATATACAGATGAGATACAACTATTTGAAAATATGAAATCTAAGGGTCAAAATACTGAGAAAATTGTCCTTGAACTTGTTAGCAATGCATATTACTAGTCATGGAACATGGAATATCTTCATGGAACGTGATCTTTACTTCATATCCTAATGATTTTTGGCATAAAATAAAAATATTTGGACCCATGCAATGTATTGTTGGCTATTGCTACAAAAATACTGACTGGTTTTGTGCTCCAGGGTCACAAATGTCAAATTCAAATTAATCTTAAAAAATTGAATACAAATATTTTGAGTCATATATCATTTAAGTTTCCAGTAAATAACTTAAAAAATAAAAATAAAGCAAAATAAAAATATTAAAAATGCAGTCATTTTAATTAAATCAACTCAGAATGAGTAATGAATAAAGTTAGTGAATCTCTGATCTGAATGCAATGTGTATCATATGTTCTGTAGATGTGGATGCTGCATCTGTTCACCTGAGCTCTTCTCCTGCGGCGTCGGGTCCAGAACCTGCCAGCCGTCGTAGAACGAGTCTTGAGAGAGATCAGGACGCCTCATCCAGCCCTCCACCCAAACGTGGTAATTCCTGCAGCACATTCACTGCGTCAATGACTTACTGCCGTCCAACAGCAATAATAAAAACACAATGGTAACGTGACGCCAGACTCTCACCAAACGCTGTCCTGGTTTAGTTTGGGTCTCACGCCGTAGTCGCTGAAGTATTCGTCAACAACGAGGTTCTGGTCCGTGTCGTGAGCCGACTCAAAGTTAGTGACAACGCGACACGGGATCCCCAGACATCTCAACACTGCAGACACACAACAGACTCAGTACACTTCACCAAAACCATGAGAAAATAACCTGTTGTTATTTGTTTGTTACTTTTACGATGTAGAAAGTGTTTTTCTATATATACATTAAAATTGTATTCATATCTATAATTAAAGCTACATTTTCAGCATCATTACTCTAGTATTCGGTGTCACATGAATTATCTGAAATCATTCTGATATACTGATTTATTATCAGTGATGGAAACAGTTGCGCTGCTTAATACTTTTTTGGAACCTGCGTTATTTTTTAAGGATTCTTTGGTCAATAAAAGGTTAAAAAAAATAGCATTTATTTAAAATAGGAAGGTTTTCTAACAATATACACTACTGTTCAAAAGTTTGGGGTACATTTTTATTCTTTCTTTCTTTTATTTCTTTTATTCTTTTCTTTTTTATGCAAAGTAACATTTCAATATTGTGTTACTTCCTAAAAAGTAACTAATTACGTTACTTAGTTACTTTTTATACAAAGTAGTCCGTTACAATATTGTTACTTCCTAAAAAGTAACTAATTACGTTACTTTGTTACTTTTTATGCAAAGTAATGTTTCAATATTGTGTTACTTCCTAAAAAGTAACTAATTACGTTACTTTGTTACTTTTTATGCAAAGTAATGTTTCAATATTGTGTTACTTCCTAAAAAAGTAACTAATTACGTTACTTAGTTACTTTTTATACAAAGTAGTCCGTTACAATATTGTTACTTCCTAAAAAGTAACTAATTACGTTACTTTGTTACTTTTTATGCAAAGTAATGTTTCAATATTGTGTTACTTCCTAAAAAAGTAACTAATTACGTTACTTTGTTACTTTTTATGCAAAGTAATGTTTCAATATTGTGTTACTCCCTAAAAAAGTAACTAATTACGTTACTTAGTTACTTTTTATGCAAAGTAATGTTTCAATATTGTGTTACTCCCTAAAAAAGTAACTAATTACAATACTTAGTTACTTTTTATGCAAAGTAATGTTTCAATATTGTGTTACTTCCTAAAAAAGTAACTAATTACGTTACTTAGTTACTTTTTATACAAAGTAGTCCGTTACAATATTGTTACTTCCTAAAAAGTAACTAATTACGTTACTTTGTTACTTTTTATGCAAAGTAATGTTTCAATATTGTGTTACTCCCTAAAAAAGTAACTAATTACAATACTTAGTTACTTTTTATGCAAAGTAATGTTTCAATATTGTGTTACTTCCTAAAAAAGTAACTAATTACGTTACTTAGTTACTTTTTATACAAAGTAGTCCGTTACAATATTGTTACTTCCTAAAAAGTAACTAATTACGTTACTTTGTTACTTTTTATGCAAAGTAATGTTTCAATATTGTGTTACTTCCTAAAAAAGTAACTAATTACGTTACTTTGTTACTTTTTATGCAAAGTAATGTTTCAATATTGTGTTACTCCCTAAAAAAGTAACTAATTACGTTACTTAGTTACTTTTTATGCAAAGTAATGTTTCAATATTGTGTTACTTCCTAAAAAGTAACTAATTACGTTACTTTGTTACTTTTTATGCAAAGTAATGTTTCAATATTGTGTTACTTCCTAAAAAAGTAACTAATTACAATACTTAGTTACTTTTTATGCAAAGTAATGTTTCAATATTGTGTTACTTCCTAAAAAAGTAACTAATTACGTTACTTAGTTACTTTTTATACAAAGTAGTCCGTTACAATATTGTTACTTCCTAAAAAGTAACTAATTACGTTACTTTGTTACTTTTTATGCAAAGTAATGTTTCAATATTGTGTTACTTCCTAAAAAAGTAACTAATTACGTTACTTTGTTACTTTTTATGCAAAGTAATGTTTCAATATTGTGTTACTCCCTAAAAAAGTAACTAATTACGTTACTTAGTTACTTTTTATGCAAAGTAATGTTTCAATATTGTTACTTCCTAAAAAAGTAACTAATTACGTTACTTTGTTACTTTTTATGCAAAGTAATGTTTCAATATTGTTACTCCCTAAAAAAGTAACTAATTACGTTACTTTGTTACTTTTTATGCAAAGTAATGTTTCAATACTCCGTTATTTCCTAAAAAAGTAACTAATTACGTTACTTAGTTACTTTTTATGCAAAGTAATGTTACAATATTCCGTTATTTCCTAAAAAAAGTAACTAATTACATTATTTTGTTACTTTTTATGCAAAGTAATGCGTTACAATATTGCATCAACCCCTAAAAAAGTGTTACTTTGTTACTTTTATGCAAAATAATGTGTTACAATATTGTGTTACTTCCTAAAAATAACTAATTATGTTACTTAGTTACTTTTTATGCAAAGTAATGTTACAATATTCCGTTATTTCCTAAAAAAAGTAACTAATTACATTGTTTTGTTACTTTTTATGCAAAGTAATGCGTTACAATATTGCATTAACCCCTAAAAAAGTGTTACTTTGTTACTTTTATGCAAAATAATGTGTTACAATATTGTGTTACTTCCTAAAAATAACTAATTATGTTACTTAGTTACTTTTTATGCAAATTCATGCGTTACATTACTTTTGCGTTACTTTTCAAATCTGGGCAGGGCTTGCTTGTTTGTTTTTAATATAAAAAGTTAGCTTTTTAGCAAACGTAAAAGCCCTTTCACACCAAAAAGTGCAGTAGAACTATAAGAGAAGGACGTTCTCTAACTTTCAGCAAAGAATCCTGAAAAAAAGAATCATGGGTTCCAAAAAATATTTGGCAGCACAACTGTTTCCAACATTGATAATTCTAATAATAAATCAGCATATTACAATGATTTCTGAAGGATCACGTGACACTTAAGACTGGAGTAACAGCTGATGAAAATTCAGCTTTGCATTACAGAAATAAACTGTTTTAAAGTATACTAAAATAAAAAAAAAAACATTATTTTATATTGTAAAAACATTTTGCAATATTAAAATTGTTTTCAGTATTTTTGATCAAATAAATGCAGCCTTGATGAGCAGAAGAGACTTCTTTAAAAAACATTATAAGTCTTACTATTCCAAATGTTTGAGCAGTAGTGTGTGCATATATATGTATATATATATAGTAGTGTGTGCATATATATTTTTTATTTTATATTTTAAAATGTATTTTATTTTATTTTTATTTTTATATTTATATTTTATTATATTTTTTAACATATCAATTTAAACTGAAATAAAAAAAATAAAATCCACAATAAAATTGGTAGCAGTTTAACAAAAAATAAAATGACAATGGAAAAAATAAAATTTAAAATGTAAAAATTAATAATAGAATTTCAGCGACAGTAAATCATAGTGTGTGTGTGTGTACCGGTGCACATGACCGCTGCAAACACCCAGCACTGTCCGAATTTGACGGGATAGCAGTCAAATTTAAACCAGCGTCTGAGGATGTCCACACTGCTGCTCCAGTTGGACGGAACCACGCCTCCGACGAACGACCCGTCCCACTTTCCCATCAGCACTCCCCTATCATCGTCTGAGTTGATCTAAACACATCAGCATTCATCAGTGCTCATCTGCATATGATAATGAGGCAGCTCTTTCATTCACTGGCCCTAAAGTAACCCACAGTCAGATGTGAATGTGTATTAATCAGGTGTTTTACCATGGCGCTGACCACTCGACTGACGTAGATGGGGTTGCAGCGCGCCGAATAATCCTCTGCAGCGTCTTTCAGACACTTTGTGTTCAAATCCAGCAGCTTCAGACAGATGTTCAAGATATCCTCCTCAAACTGCAGAAACACAGACTTAAGGGCTCAAATCCTGATCATTGCTTGTCAACATCAGATGATTATTGTGATGTTCTCACCTGACCAAAGTCCCAGCTCATATTGGTGATGTATTCATCCACTCCTTTATAAACGATTCCCTGCTCGTTCATGACATACTCCTGCCGCTCCGCTTCATTCGGCAGAAACACCCAGTCATCTGGAGAGACCAGAATGAAATGCTGATTAGTCATGAGTGATATGGCAAAAATGTAATCTTGACCATTTTTCCCATATTGATCGATAACGATATATATTTCAATATATAAACTGTTAATGCTGCCAGCTTTAAAAGAGTATCCCAACTATGACTGAAACCACAAAAATGGTTCATTAATTACATTTTAAAGTATAGTTTAACAAAAACAGATGATGCATTTTGCCTTAAAAAATTAAGACAACTTACAAAAATAAATTAAAAGCTAAAAGTTGTGATAGAAGGTAGATGAGAGTAAATGTGCAAAATGTAAACATAAAACTGTTGAAAACATCATTTGTAAGTAACACAATTACAGTTTTTTTCTTTTCCAGAAAGACAAGTCTGTCTTCATCGTCTGGCTTTAAGAGGTAGATTAAATGTGCAAAATGTAAACACAAAACTATACAACTAGAAATTGCACACAATTTCTCAAACTTTTACATTTTTTTTTGTCAGAAAGACCAGACTGTCTCTTTAAGAGGTAGATTAAATGTGCGAAATGTAAACATAAAACTATGCAACTAGAAATTGCACACAATTTGTCAAACTTTTACTTTTTTTGGTCAGGAAAACTAGACTGTCTCTTTAAGAAGTAGATTAAATGTGCAAAATGTAAACATAAATATATCCAACTTCTATTGATCACAATTTGTAAAACCGTTTGTTTTGTTTTGTTTTGTTTTGGTCGGGAAGACTAGACTGTCTCTTTAAGAGGTAGAGTAAATGTGCGAAATGTAAACATAAAACTATGCAACTAGAAATTGCACACAATTTGTCAAACTTTTACTTTTTTTTTTCAGGAAGACTAGACTGTCTCTTTAAGAGGTAGATTAAATGTAAATGTTTAAAATGTAAACATTAAATATATTCAACTTGTAACATTTTTTAGTTTTTTTAAAGTCCAGTCTTAGTCTGTCAAAAGTGTCTGGCTTTAAGAGGTAGATTAAATGTGCAAAATAAAACTATACAATTTCTAGCCAGTGCACATAATGTGTAAAACTTTACAACATATTTTACAGCTCGTTTTAATCTGCGCCTTGTCACTTTTTTAAATAGCCAAACCACTTCCATATAAGTCAATTAGTGCTGTCTTTTTGGTCCACAATTTCATTGTTTTTGGATAACTCAAGGTTAGTTTCACTTTCGTCGCTGCTTCCACTCATTTTTGTCGTCCTCTTATCAAGTTTGCTTTGCGAAATGCCATAGGAAACTTATTTGTTCTTTGAGGTGAATGCTAAAAGCTGCACACTGATTGGCTGTTGTCACACATTTCTGCTGTGATTGGCTCTTATATTAATCCACATCAAGTAAAAATGCCTAGAGCTTATTGTCGTTCAACATATCAACATATATTTTATTGCAATTCGATATGTGACCCTGGACCACGAAACCAGTCTTAAGTGTCAATTTTTCAAAATTGATATTTATACATCATCTGAAAGTTGAATAAATAAGCTTTCCATTGATGTATGGTTTGTTAGGATCAGACAATATTTGGATGAGATGCAACTATTTGAAAATCTGGAATCTGAGGGTGCAAAAAAATCAAAATATTGAGAAAATCACCTTTAAAGTTGTCCAAATTAAGTTCTTAGCAATGCATATTACTCATCCAAAATTATTTTTTGATACATTTACGGTACGAAATTTAATGATCTTTACTTAATATCCTAATGATTTTTGGCATAATTTTTTTTTTTGATAATTTTGACCCATGCAATGTATTTTTGCCTATTGCCACAAATAAACCCCAGCAACTTAAGACTGGTTTTGTGCTCCAGGGTCACATATACAGGGTTCCCACAGCTCATGGAATTTCTGGAATATCATGGAATTTTAAAAGGTCTATTCCAGTCATTGAAAGTCGGGGAATTTAATATTTTTTTGGTCCAAGTCATGGAATATCAGGGATTTTTGTTTGTTGATTTAAATTTTAGTTTGTTTATTAAACTGAACTTTTCTGTACCGTTTTTATTTATTTATTTATTATTTGCCTATTTTTATGGTTAAGCTATTTTTCAGTGCCATTTTATTCCCTTCCCGCACGTCAACTGGCAATAACTGAAGTCAAATGCAGTCACCAGCTTAGATAACTAAGGCAAACATGCCAGAAAAAAAAAATCAATTTCTTTGTCTACAAAATGAGCACTTCAAAGACTGGCTATGAAAAGTAGATCATAGAAAAGCAAAAACTAAATGTGCAGAAATAAAAAAACCTGAATGATGAACTTGATTACAAATCCTTACAAAAACCCTTCAGATTGTTATAAACCTAAATTCATTTCTGTAGAAATATTACAGAAAAAGCCTGTTTCTGGCACTAAATAAAAAATAAAAAGAAGGTTATTGTGACTTATCTCACATTTGACTTATTTTCTCACAATAGCGTGATACAAACTTGCAATTCTGACTTTTGTTTCTCTGAATTGTGAGATAAAAAGTCGCAATTGCGAGTTATAAAGTCAGAATCGCATGATATAAACTCGCAATTGAGAGTTAAGGCAGAATTGTGTGATATGAACTCGCAATTATGTGAACATATCAGTATTTTTTCTTCTCAGAAATTCATAGAATTTATGTTACAATTCTGAGAAACTTGCAATTGCAAGAAAAAAAGTCAGAATTGTGAGTTTTATCTTTATCTTTTTTTATTTAGTGGCAGAAACAGCCTTCCATAGTTTTGTACTAAAAACGTCTGTAAACAAGTAAATAAAGCTTGCAAGTGGATGGATCCGTTCATTATAGCTCATGGAAATTCAGCTTTTTAGTCAGTGAAAGTCAGGGAAAAGTCAGGGAATTTGACATTTGGCTTAGAGACCTGCATATATCGTTTATCGGCACAGCCCTGTGCTGAAGCTCAAGTGGATCGTCTCAAATCATCAGATCAATCTCGGATGCAGACGTACCTTTACACCAGGGGTTAAAGAGCACCGTTACGGCGCTCTCGCACGAGCTGGAGCCGCTTCTCGCGCTCAGAGAGTAGAGACCCACGCAGGCGTCTGGTGGACACAGGATGGACAGAGTAACGGAGGACGATGAGCCGCTCAACACCTTCACACTCCAGCGTTTAGCGGCATCAGAGCAGCGCTGTGGCTTCGTGCTGCAGGTCGAGAGCGTGCCCTTCTGCTCACACGCACCGGGACCTTACAGAAAAACACAACATCAGATGTTTACTCTGAGCTTCAGCGTCTCATGATCCTTCACTAATCATTCTAATATGATGATTTGCTTCCTCAGAAATATTGGGCAGCTCAAGTGTTTTTGTGTCTTGAGCAGCAAATCAGCAAATCTCCAAAAGTTTGGACACAGCCTCTCATTTAATGTTTTTTAAAGACGTTTCTTATGCTTATCAAGGCAGTTTTCACTTTTTAAAAAAATACAGAATAAAATGTAATATTGTGAAATATTATTACCATTTAAATCAATGTTTTTCTAAATTAATATACATTAAAATTTAATTTATATCTGTAATTAAAGTTGAATTTCCAGCATCATTACTCCAGTCTTCAGTGTCACATGATCCTTCAAAAATCATTCTATTAAACTGATTTATTATCAGAGCTGGAAACTCTTTTTTTGGAACCTGTGATACTTTTTTTCAGGATTTTTTGATCAATAAAAGGTTAAAAGACAACAGCATTTATTTAAAATAGAAAGGTTTTCTAAAAATATACACTACTGTTCAAAAGTCAGTACATTTTTATTCTTTCTTTTTTTTTTTTTAAGGAAATTAATACTTTTATTCAACAAGGATGTGTTCAATTAAAAAAAGTAGATTTACATTTTGAATAAATGCTGTTCTTTTTAACTTATTCATCAGAATCCTGAAAAAAAAGAACCACAGGTTGCAAAACAAATATTTATACAACAATGATAATTCTAATATCTTAATTTAAGAACTTTTTGATATTTTGACTAAAAACACGACAAAAATACTAAGTAAGATGAGCAGTAAATGTATTGTTGGCTATTGCTACAAATGAAGAGTTCAGATGGAAAAGCCTCTAAATCCATCTGACGTCTTTCTTTAAAAAAAAATGCATTTTTATCAAGCTCCGATGTATAGGTTTCTATGTAAGTACTGGTATATCTGATTATGCTGGTGCTGGGATTTTAGCGAGTTCGAAGTAAAAGTATTTGATGGATGTATAATATAATGTATAAAATATGTACAATGTATAGATGTAAAATTATCAATTTTTCTTTTTCGTTATGATATTTAGTAAAGATCATGTTCCATGAAAATATTTAGTAAATGTCTTACCATAAATGTATCTAATTTTGATTAGTAATATGCATTGCTAAGAACTTCATTTGGTCAACTTTAAAGGCGATTTTCTCAATATTTAGATTTTTTTTGCACCCTCAGATTGTAGATTGTCAAATAGTTGCATCTCAGCCAAATATTGTCCTATGCTAACATGAATTTAATGACGTCTGATCATGTGACAATGAAGAAAATTCAGCTTTGTTCAATTACAGTTTAAGAGATATTCACACAGAAAACAGCTGTTTGAAATTCTAATAATGTTTCAGAATTTTTAGATGTATTTTTAATCAAATAAATGCAGCACCAGTGAGCAGGAGAGGCTTGTAATGAGTGTTTTTGCTTTTATTTCTACCTGTTTGGACAGTGATCTCGATGTCATTCGGATCTAATCGGTCGGCGCTCAGGATCAGACTGAAGGCTTGTCCTCTGCGGATGATCAGACGCTCCACCGTAATCTCATTGGTGCGGTGATCGGCGTTGTTCTTCACACATTGCAAATCCAATTTCATCACAGCTGCTGGAAACACACGGTTAGTTCACGACACAACTAGTTTGGCAGGTTCATTTCAGAGATAAGCTGAAAGACATGATGACGGCTCATATTTCATCTCAAGATCAGGTGTGGTCCATCTGATGAATGAACAGCTGTCAGATTACATCTCAAACATCGATTTCATGACGTTCTTTTATTCACATGATTTCACTGAGAAGAAGTGGCTGCTGTTATTAAGAGGTCAAGTCAAGTCAGGTTTGTTTATATAGTGCTTTATACAATACAGATCGAGTCAAAGCAGCTTTACAGTATTAAACATGAATAGTGTGTTGATGATCAGTTACTTTTAAAAGTGATGCATTATAATGTTGCGCTACTCCCTGAAAAAGCAACTAATTACGTTAGTTACTTTTTATGGAAAGTTACTTTTGCATTTTAAATTTTAAATCTGGGCAGGGCTTGCTTGTTTTTATAAGTGAAGTGAATAAGCCTAAGGCTGAAGGAAAAGTAAATTCCCGTCTGTAGAGTAGAACCATAGGAGAAGGAAGTTGAACACTCTTCAGCAATGAGAAAAATTAAGCACAAATGTTAGTTAATCTAAAGTAAGTTTTGCTTATTAGTACACTGGAAAAATTGCTTTTCTTACTTAGATTTTATATCTTGTTTCCAGCCAAAATTAAAAAAATTCTTAAATCAAGAAGGATTTTCTAGACAAGTAAATGATTATTGTTGTTTTTTCTGAAAACAAGTCAGAATTAAGTGTGTTTTTGCTTGAAATAAGCAAAATAATCTCCCAATGGGGTAAGAAAAATACTCTTGCTTTCTGTTTGAAATAAGATTTTTTTTGCTTACTCCATTAGCAGATTATTTTGTTTGTTCTAAGCAAAAACTCACTTCATTTTGACGTGAAAATAATTTAAAATAATCATTTACTTGTCTAGAAAATTAAAGAATTGATTTAAGAATTTTTTTTATATTTTGGCTGGAAACAAGACAAAAAATGTAAGTAAGAGAAGTATTTTTGCAGTGTACGGTTAAATTGGATCAAAGGTCAGCAGCAAAGTCATTGGTTCATAAAATGGGATTAAATACATAAAGGAAACAAAAAGTAACTCAGATATTTGGAAATGAAAAAGTAATGCGTTACTTTACTAGTTACTTGAAAAAGTAATATTATTACGCAACTTGCGTTACTTGTAATGCGTTTCCCCCAACACTGATGATGATGCATGAGGACAATAGTAAACACTCAGTTTTATTCATTTCATTGATTCAGTGATGTTCACCATCAGCTCAGTTCAGTTCAAATAGTATCTGTGAAATCAAGTCGACAGTATTGCCAGAAATTAAGTGAACAGATGAACCCTAAACTAACAGTAACATCATGAGCTGCTTTAGTGCATACTACATGTCACTCTTCTCCATTCATTCAGCACATGCTGTTACTAAACCCGTTCACCGTTAGCTTTCACCATCAAACCTCACTAGTGAATATAACCACTGAAGTCCACTGTACTAACAGAAATACTACTGAAGAGCAGTGTTATGGGGAACGCATTACAAGTAACTCAAGTTACGTAATAATATGACTTTTTTCAAGTAACTAGTAAAGTAACGCATTACTTTTTCATTTCCAAGAATATGTTACTTTTTCAAAAACGTAACGCCAGTGACTTTTTGTTTCCTTTATGTATTTAATCCCATTTTATTAACCAATGACTTTGCTGCTGACCTTTGATCCAATTCAACCGTACACTGCACAAATAAATCTTACTTAGATTTTTTGTCCTGTTTCCAGTCAAAATATCAAAAAAATCTTAAATCAAGAAGGATTTTCTAGACAAGTAAAATTATTGTCTTGTTTTTTCTGAAAACAAGTCAAAATTAAGTGTGTTTTTGCTTAGAACAAACAATATAATCTCCCAATATAATGTTATTTCAAACAGAAAATTAGTATTTTGCTTACCCCATTGGGAGATTATTTTGCTTGTTTCAATTAAAAACACACTTAATTTTGACTTGTTTTCAGAAAAAACAAGACAATAATTTTACTTGTCTAGAAAATCCTTCTTGATTTAAGAATTTTTAGATATTTTGGCTGGAAACAAGATATAAAATCTAAGTAAGAAAAGCATTTTTTGCAGTGTACTAATAAACAAAACTTACTTTAGATTAACTAACATTTGTGTTTTTTTTCCTCATTGCTGAAGTGTTTCTTTCTTTTCCTACAGTTCTACTGTACAGACGTCAATTTAATTTTCCTTCAGCCTTAGGTTTATTCACTTCATTTCATTTTGTGAAAGGGCTTTTACATTTGCTAACAATCAACCTTTTTATATTAAAAACAATTAAGCAAGCCCTGCCCAGATTTAAAAAGTAACGCAAAAGTAACGTAACACACTACTTTCCATAAAAAGTAACTAAGTAACGTAATTTGTTACTTTTTTAAGGGAGTAACGCAATATTGTAACACACTACTTTCCATAAAAAGTAACTAAGTAACGTAATTAGTGACTTTTTTAAGGGAGTAACGCAATATTGTAACGCATTACTTTCCATAAAAAGTAACTAAGTAACGTAATTTGTTACTTTTTTAAGGGAGTAACGCAATATTGTAACGCACTACTTTCCATAAAAAGTAACTAAGTAACGTAATTTGTTACTTTTTTAAGGGAGTAACGCAATATTGTAACACACTACTTTCCATAAAAAGTAACTAAGTAACGTAATTAGTGACTTTTTTTAGGGAGTAACACAATATTGTAACGCATTACTTTCCATAAAAAGTAACTAAGTAACGTAATTTGTTACTTTTTTAAGGGAGTAACGCAATATTGTAACACACTACTTTCCATAAAAAGTAACTAAGTAACGTAATTTGTTACTTTTTTTAGAGAGTAACGCAATATTGTAACGCATTACTTTCCATAAAAAGTAACTAAGTAACGTAATTTGTTACTTTTTTTAGGGAGTAACGCAATATTGTAACGCACTACTTTCCATAAAAAGTAACTAAGTAACGTAATTTGTTACTTTTTTAAGGGAGTAACGCAATATTGTAACACACTACTTTCCATAAAAAGTAACTAAGTAACGTAATTAGTGACTTTTTTTAGGGAGTAACGCAATATTGTAACGCATTACTTTCCATAAAAAGTAACTAAGTAACGTAATTTGTTACTTTTTTAAGGGAGTAACGCAATATTGTAACACACTACTTTCCATAAAAAGTAACTAAGTAACGTAATTTGTTACTTTTTTTAGAGAGTAACGCAATATTGTAACGCACTACTTTCCATAAAAAGTAACTAAGTAACGTAATTTGTTACTTTTTTTAGGGAGTAACGCAATATTGTAACGCACTACTTTCCATAAAAAGTAACTAAGTAACGTAATTTGTTACTTTTTTAAGGGAGTAACGCAATATTGTAACACACTACTTTCCATAAAAAGTAACTAAGTAACGTAATTTGTTACTTTTTTAAGGGAGTAACGCAATATTGTAACGCATTACTTTTAAAAGTAACATTCCCCAACGCCGCTAAAGAGTCAAAACCATGTCTAATGGGAAACTCAGTCAAACTATCTGTAAGAAAATCTATAAAGGACTTACTTTAACAATTATAAGTTATCATTTTTCTAGTGTACTAATATTCACAGAAATGTAAATACCAAATAAGTAAATACATTTCTAAAGTTTTATAAATAGAAATGAGTTAGACTCACCCTGATCTCGGCTGGCAGAGTTTCCGTTCTTCAAATTCTCACTCATGCTTGTCTTGTCAGACGAGTGTGTGTTTATGAGACGGTGTGTGTGTGAGAGCAGCTTTATATGAGCCGTTCCCCGTTGCCTCCCATGAGATGAATGAATCCACCCGTCAGAAATCTGTCCGTTTTTCATCTGTAACTCCTACAGCGGTGTGGAAATACTGTAATCATCTCACTTATGACACTGTTACATCAGTGCTGTTCACAAAACAATCAAAAGAATGGAAAATATGAACTCACCAGAGATTGCAACAGCAAACAAATCAGTATTACAAAAAAAGTTATCATTTCTTATGAGTTGAAAGAAGTCTTTTTGTGAAAAAGGTCTGAACCTCTGTTATGATGTAGATTTTTGAGGTGCACTCTTGTCATAAATTAATAACAAACTTCATAGCACTTTACAATAAAGGCCCCATTAGATATTGTTAGTTAAAGCAGTAACTAAAGTTGAGTTATACATCTGTTACAGTGTTTTGTTCTTTGATCCGTTAAAGATAAAAATACACACTGCAAAAAATGCTTTTCTTACTTAGATTTTTTGTCTTGTTTCCAGCCAAAATATCTAAAAAATCTTAAATCAAGGAGGATTTTCTAGACAAGTAAAAATTGTCTTGTTTTCAGAAAAAAAAGTCAAAATTAAGTGAGTTTTTGCTTAAAACGAGCAAAATAATCTGCCAATGGGGTGAGAAAAATACTCTTATTTCAAGCTGAAAGATAGATTATTTTTCTCACCCCATTGGCAGATTATTTTGCTCGTTTTAAGCAAAAACTCACTTAATTTTGACATATTTTGTCTGAAAACAAGACAATAAGTTTTGCTTGTCTAGAAAATCCTTCTTGATTTAAGAATTTTTAGATATGTTAGCTGGAAACAAGACAAAAAATCTAAGTAAGAAAAGCATTTTATGCAGTGCAATTGTTTATTGTTAGTTCATGTCAGCTCATGTACATTAAAATAATATACTATGGGGCCGTTGAATGCTTGAATCTGATTGGCTGAAGAACGTTCTGAAGGTGTGCATTATTTATGTCTATATTACTTCGCCACACTATTTCAGTTATTTCAAAGGTTCTTACAGCATAAAACGGCAAAATAATCAAAACCCACAATGACACTGGCCAAAAAAAATACAGTAAATGACAGATTATTTCCATGTTTTTGCCGCAAAATTACGATTTATTATATACAGAAAGCACATACTCTTTTTCTCCCACTCTCTCTCTCTTACAGACGCACACATACTAGGTCTATAATGACATTTTGGAATTAGCAACGAATTCACAATAGCATTTTAAGGACAAAACCCAGACGAATGCCGTAATCTATCATCTGATCAATGTCTTGAGGTGTGGTAACCGTAGTATAAGCGGAATAATTGACTCTGGGACATTAAATTCCTAGAAAATAATGCACACCCGAGGTGTAACAGCCATTTTGGGTGTGCATTGTTTTCTAGGAATTCAATGGTCCTTACTTAACACACATATTAACTCAGATTAATACATGCTTCAGAAGTATTTTTCATATAAATCTGTATTTATACGTCTAAATTGGACATTTACATTTAAATCATCAATCACACAGTTTAGTTTCTCAGAAGGAATAGTTCTCACTTAAAAATAAAAAAAAAGTATTGAACTGAATTGAAATTAGGGGTGTGCGATATTGACAAAAAAAAAATAATATCAATAGACATAATTGGACAATATTTTGCTGTGTGTGTTATTTTGCTAAAGGACTACAGTGTGGACTAAAATTTTTGATATTCTTCATATTTTCTGTGTGGTCAGTTCACAGCAGTGATAAAAATTATTCTTTGCCTAAAAGTTTAAATTGATTTTTACCTTTTATGGGCATTTTTACCTTTTATAAAGCATCATGTGCATCATCTTTTGAGTCAAATTCTTACATTTAATCAGTCAATTATAATAATAATACATTTAGGCTGTTACTAAAAAATTAAATCAGTATCAACAAAACTCACGTTTGCTAAAGTTAGTGGCATTTATATGCATTTGCACATGATAATGCAGCTATATTTGAAATTATTTAACAAGTGAAAAGATACTTTAAATGTGAAAGTAGATCGCTGTTAATAAGTGAGTCATTGCAGTTGAACCGAATCATTTAAACGGTTGGTTCATTCAGAAACTAAACACCTTCATGTTGCTCAGAGATGGAATGATTTTTGTTGGCGAAATTAAGCAAAAATATGAACTAATATTAACTTCTCGTTTATTGAACTGTTGTATAAAATCAATATCACACTTGTAGTCATGCTGATTTTTAAAGGAAAAAACGGCACTCTTTGTGTGATATTGTTTAACTAGATGAAATAATGAATATACATGATCTTGAATTCTGTAAACATTCTAAATGCATTTTAATAGACTGAATCATGCAGTGAAAGAATGCACTCTAAATGCACACTTACTAGATTTCATCACGTAATGTATTGTTATGCATGCACTCTGTGTGTTTTGTTTGTTTTTCACATTATACTCGATAATGTCAAATTGCACATCGTTAAAACAACAATTACCATATTATCACAGATGATATATATTGCGCACCCCTAATTGAAATTTGTAGAAATGTCTGATTCCATCATGGTCTCACCAAAGGATCCTCTGTTGTGAATGGGTGCCGTCAGAATGAGCTGATAAAAACATCACAATAATCCACAGTCCATCAGTTCACATCTTGAGAAGACAAAAGCTGAAACAAATCCATCTTTAAGACAGTTTTAACTCAAATAACTAAAGTCCATAATCCACAATAACACTTCCTCCAGTGAAAAAGTCCATCTCCTGTTGTCTCTCGCATCAAAATCCAGCCACATATTTGTTTAGAGCCGTTTTGTCTTGTAAACGCTGCTTGATCTGTGTTTTCTCTCCTGATTCAGACCAGAACACTTTTTTTTTTACTGGATGAAGCGTTATTATGGATTATGGACTTGTATTTTAGAAATAAAAAACATCTTAATGATGGATTTGTTTCAGTGTGGATTATTGTGTTGTTTTTATCAGCTGTTTGGACTCTCATTCTGACGGCACCCATTCACTACAGAGGATCCATTGGTGAGACGGTGATTGAATCACACATTTATACAAATCTGATGAAGAAACTCACTCATATACATCTTGGGTCAGGACATTTTAATTTTTGGGTGAACTGTCCCTTTAAGGAATTGACTAAAGAAATTAAGTGTTTCTCCAAATCTTGGATGATCTGAGGGTGTGTACACTTGCAGCTAATTATTATTTTTGGCTTTCCTTTAATAGTTTTTTTTTTTTTGGTCATTATCCACATACAGCAAACAAAACACAGACAGTTTACACAGATCATGACACACATGATGAGCAGCTCCATCGTCATCGTTGTGATGTCATCATAACGAGCTAATCTCCTCATTAGCATATGCGGAGTACTGTAATTATGACAGTGACAGAGAGAGGCTTTAGTGTGCATGAAGTTTATTACCACAATGTTTGACACAGTTCAAGTCTTTAACTTAACACATGCTCTAGTTAACAGGATTTTCACATCTTTCTCCTCAGACACTGAATGTGCAGGATCCAGTAAAAAGGATCAATAAATATCCTCTGCATTGATTGATTTAATATTCAGCACAAGTCCCACTTCAGCGATTGTCATTTCAGGCACTTGTGGGGAACAACAGAAAACAAAAACATGTGCGACCACCAGTGTTGAGGAAAGTTACTTTTCACAGTAATGCGTTACAATATTGCGTAACTCCCTAAAAAAGTTACTAATTACGTTAGTTACTTTTTATGGAAAGTAATGCGTTACGATGTTGCGTAACTCCCTAAAAAGTTACTAATTATGTTAGTTAGTTACTTTTTATGGAAAGTAATGCGTTACAATATTGCGTTACTCCCTAAAAAAGTTACTAATTACGTTAGTTACTTTTTATGGAAAGTAATGCGTTACGATGTTGCGTAACTCCCTAAAAAGTTACTAATTACGTTAGTTAGTTACTTTTTATGGAAAGTAATGCGTTACAATATTGCGTTACTCCCTAAAAAAAGTAACGAATTATGTTACTTAGTTACTTTTTATGGAAAGTAATGCGTTACAATATTGCGTTACTCCCTAAAAAAAGTAACGAATTACGTTACTTAGTTACTTTTTATGGAAAGTCATGCGTTACAATATTGCGCTCCTCCCTAAAAAAAGTAACTAATTACGTTACTTAGTTACTTTTTATGCAAAGTAATGCGTTACAATATTGCGCTCCTCCCTAAAAAAAAGTAACTAATTACGTTACTTTGTTACTTTTTATGCAAAGGAATGCGTTACAATGTTGCGCTCCTCCCTAAAAAAAGTAACTAATTACGTTACTTAGTTACTTTTTATGCAAAGGAATGCGTTACAATGTTGCGCTCCTCCCTAAAAAAAGTAACGAATTACGTTACTTAGTTACTTTTTATGGAAAGTAATGCGTTACATTACTTTTGCATTACTTTTAAATCTGGGCAGGGCTTGTTTGTTTTTAAAATAAAAAGTTTGATTCTTAGCAAATGCAAAAGCTCTTTCACACCAAAATGAAATGAAGTGAATAAGCCTAAAAATTAAAAATTAAATTGACGTCTGTACAGTAGAACTGTAGGAAAAGAAAGAAACACTCTTCAGCAATGAGAAAAAAAAAACACAAACGTTAGTTAATCTAAAGTAAGTTTTGCTTATTAGTAGCCAAAATATCTAAAAATTCTTGAATCAAGAAGGTTTTTCTAGGCAAGTCAAAATTGTCTTGTTTTCAGAAAAAAGAAGATAAAAATTAAGTGTTTCAAGCAAAAACACAAGCAAAATAATTTCCCAATGTGGTAAGCAAAATACTCTTGTTTTCTATTTGAAATAAGATAGAAACCCCATTGGCAGATTATTGCTTGTTCTAAGCAAAAACTTAAAATTTGACTTTTTTTTTCTGAAAACAAGAAAATAATTATTTACTTGTCTAGAAAATCCTTCTTCATTTAAGATTTTTTTAAATATTTTTTGATATTGTCTTGTTTTCAGAAAAAAGAAGTCAAAATTAAGCAAGTTTTTGCTTAAAATGAGTAAAATAATCTGCCAATGGGGTACGCAAAATAGTAGTTTTCTGCTTGAAAGAAGATTATCCCATTGGCAGATTATTTTGCTCGTTTCAAGCAAAAACCCACTTAATTTTGACTTCTTTTTTCTTAAAACAAGACAATTTGTACTTGTCTAGAAATTTGTTCTTGATTTAAGAATTTGTAGATATTTTGGCTGGAAACGACAAAAAATCTAAGTAAGAAAAGCATTTTTTGCAGTGTACTAATAAGCAAAACTTTATATGAACTAACATTTGTGCTTTTTGTCTCACTGCTGAAGAGTGTTGAACTTTCTTTTCCTTTTATTTTACAAGAAAATAATTATTTACTTCATTATAGGATTTTTCTGGCTGTAAACAAGACAAATGTAAGTAAGAAAAGTATTGAATTGGATCAACAAAGGTCAGCAGCAAAGTCATTGGTTAATAAAACGGGATTAAACACATAAAAGAAACTCTTGGAAATGAAAAAGTAATGCGTTTACTAGTTACTTGAAAAAAGTAATATTATTACGTAACCCCCAACACTGGCGACCACAAATAAACCACGATGCAGCGCGCCGCGACTGAGAAATCAGAGATGCTTTCGTTTTTTTATTGCTTAAACGGAGAACGAGCGCTGAACTTTATCTTCCTCCTTTTGCAGAATCGCAGGCCCGTTCACAGACTGACTCACTTCAGGTGTGTCTGGACACATGAAATGTGATGTAATCTGATGAATAAGCTCTGGGTGATGTAAACTCCCTGGTGTGCGTTTAATTGCTCAGCGTCTCGCGATCGGATCTCGGAGACGTTCTGCTCGGATGCTGGAGCGATGCGCTCCCGTCTGACGCTCAATAGCGGCTCTGGCGGCTCATGGTGAGCGGCAGCGTGACCGACGACAGCGAAGACACCTCCCAGTACAGACTGCGCGACAGGAAGAGACGGTACAGAACCACCACCGAGATGGACTGACAGAGGATCACGCCGATCGTGACCACCTGCGGGACAGAGACGAGACGCATGAGAGAGCTCTCCTGCTGCTGACCATTCAACCCATGCTTCGTTTCTCTCTTACCTTCTCTTTCTGATGTTCATTGAGAATCACAGAGAACAGAACCAGCACCGGATGACACAGGAACCACAGGAAACAGCCCTGAAACAACAAGCATCACTCAAGATGTTCATACACTGCAAAAAATGCTTTTCTTACTTAGATTTTTGTGTCTTGTTTCCAGCTAAAATATCTAAAAAATCTTAAATCAAGGACAAGTAAAAATTATTGTCTTGTTTTCAGAAAAAAAGTCAAAATTAAGTGAGTTTTTGCTTAAAATGAGCAAAATCTGCCAATGGCGTGAGAAAAATAATCTTATTTCAAGATGAAAGATATATTATTTTTCTCACCCCATTGGGAGATTATTTTGCCTGTTTTAAGCAAAAACTCATATTTTGTCTGAAAACAAGACAATACGTTTTACTTGTCTAGAAAATCCTCCTTGATTTAAGATTTTTTAGATATTTTAGCTGGAAACAAGACAAAAAATCTAAGTAAGAAAAGCATTTTTTGCAGTGTAGGAACAAACTCGGGCCAGTTGCATAAAATCAGTCATGTCAAGACAAAAAATGCTTTTCTTACTTAGATTTTTTCTTTTGTTTCCAGCCAAAATATCTAAACATTCTTGAATCAAGTAAAAATTGTCTTGTTTTCAGAAAAAAACAAGTCAAAATTAAGTGAGTTTTTGCTTAGAACAAGCAAAATAATCTCCCAATGGGGTAAACAAAAGAATCATAATCTTATTTCAAAAAACAAGTCAAAATTAAGTGAGTTTTTGCTTAGAACAAGCAAAATAATCTCCCAATGGGGTAAACAAAAGAATCATAATCTTATTTCAAGATGAAAACAAGATTATTTATCTTACCCCATTGGCAGATTATTTTGCTTGTTCTAAGCAAAAACTCACTTAATTTTGACTCCTTTTTTCTGAAAACAAGACAATCATTTTTACTTGTCTAGAAAATCCTTCCTAAATCCTTGATTTAGTAATTTTTAGATATTTTGGCTGGAAACGAAACAAAAAATCTAAGAAAAGCATTTTTTGCAGTGTATGTTAAGACAAAAAATGCTTTTCTTTCTTAGATTTTTTTGTCTTGTTTCAAGCCAAAATATCTAAACATCTAAATATCTAAAAAGGATTTTCTAGACAAGTCAGATTTTTTGTCTTGTTTTCAGAAAAAACAAGTTAAAATTAAGTGAGTTCTTGCTTGAAACAAGCAAAATAATCTAGTTTTCTGCTTGAAAGAGTATTTTTCTTACCCCATTGGCAGATTATTTTGTTGTTTCAAGCAAAAAGTCACTTAATTTTGACTTGCTTTTTTCTGAAAACTTGTCTAGAAAATCCTTCTTGATTTAAGAATTTTTAGATATTTTGTCTGGAAACGAAACAAAAAATCTAAGTAAGAAAAGCATTTTTTTGCAGTGTACGTTAAGACAAAAAATGCTTTTCTTTCTTCGATTTTTTTTTTGTCTTGTTTCAAGCCTAAATATCTAAAAAGGATTTTCTAGACAAGTCAAATTTTTTGTCTTGTTTTCAGAAAAAAGTTCAAATTAAGTGTGTTTTTGCTTGAAACAAGCAAAATAATCTAGTTTTCTGCTTTCTGGAAACAAAACAAAAAATCTAAGTAAGAAAAGCATTTTTTGCAGTGTATGTTAAGACAAAAAATGCTTTTCTTACTTTGATTTTTTTGTCTTGTTTCAAGCCAAAACATCTAAATATCTAAAAAGGATTTTCTAAGTCAATTTTTTTGTCTTGTTTTCTGCTTGAAAGATTATTTTTCTTACCCCATTGGCAGATTATTTTGTTGTTTCAAGCAAAAACTCACTTAATTTTGACTTCTTTTTTCTAAAAACAAGACTTGTTTAGATATTTTGGCTTGAAACAAGACAAAAAATCTAAGTAAGAAAAGCATTTTTTGCAATGTAAGAACTAGTTTCACCAACTAGCAATAGACAAAGGGTAATCAGTCTTACTTTTCATACTCATTTTAGACCAATCTATCGTTTTGTAACTGAATTAAAAAAAAATATGACTGGTCTTGAAGGAAAAAAAATTGATGACTAACTTTTTAAGACTAGTCTAAGCAGTTTCCATCTAGCAGCACACACTTGAGCTGGACACTCATCCATTTAAGATCATCCCTATTTATTTATTTATTGATTTATTTTAGGTTTAAGCTGATGACATACAGTTTAGACAAATACTGACTCCAAAATGGTTCAAACAGAGTCAACATGACAGTGTTTCATTCTTGAATGATTCAGTGGCTCATTCATAGAGACTCATGAATCTGCTGTTTATCTGAATGAATGACTCACTTATTATGAATGACTGACTTGCCACCTGCTGGCAACTCATATTTAAAGTGTAATTTAAACTTTTTCAACATTTCATTTTTGTATATTCAATGCATTTTAACATTACTTATATGACATCATCTATGCAGTCTTTGTAAATGCACCTAAATGTCATTTCACAGGCAGCTTCTGCAGTGCAAGGATGGATTTTGTCTGATCTCATATGATTTCATACAAGCCTAAAATGACTCATTTTAAATGCATTTATTAAAATAAAATTGGACCACAAAACTAGTCATAAGGGTTACATTTGTGAAATTGAGATTTATACTAAATGCTGAATTAAAAAGGACAATATTTGGTTGAAAATCTGGAATCTGAGGGTGCAAAAAAAACTAAATATTGAGAAAATCACCTTTAAAGTTGTTCAAAACACCGCCTGTGCTGCAATTACTTGATCAAAAATACATTCAAAATTGTGAAATATTATTACAATTTCAAATAGCTGTGAATATCGGTTAAAATGTAACTGATGTTGTGATCAAAACTGGATTTTAAGCATCATTACTCCAGTCTTCAGAGTCACATGATCCTTCAGAAATCATTCTAATATGTGACTGTGGACAACAAAGTCAGTTTATTGAAATTGAGATTTATGCATGATCTGAAAGCTGAATGCATATGTTTTTTTAAGATAGGACAATATTTTTGTGAGATGCAACTATTTGAAAATCTGTAATCTGAGGGTGCAACAAAAATCTAAATATTGAGAAAATCACCTTTAAAGTTGTTCAAAACACCACCTGTGCCGCAATTACTTGATCAAAAATACATTAAAATTGTGAAATATTGTTACAAATTTCAAACCGCTGTTTTCTATGTGAATATCTGTTAAAATGTAATTGATTGCTATGTTCAAAGCTGGATTTTCAGCATAAATAAAAAGGGTAAGAAAAGTTGCCCTCATATCAGCTGAAATGGAAAAGTATATTTACTTTTCATATTTTTGTTCTAGAAGCGTCCGTCATGCTGCGTTTACCTTGGCGAAGCTCAGGTAGAAGTCTCGTTTGAGCGCGCTCCGCTCGGCGGAGATGATCTGATACAGCACTGACGCCAGAAACAGAGCCAGAGACACACGCAGAGCCATCAGCAGCCATCCGGCCAAACCGCGCTGAGCGTGAAAACTGTGGTGCTCTGTGTCATCCAGCTGCTCCCAGATCAGCAGCGCCCCCTACAGACACAGCAGCAGCATACACATCTGAACATCTGCTATAACAGTTGTTCTAAATGCACATATCTTATTCTGTTGTGTGTTTTGTGTAGGTACAGTTTGGGGTTGATCTGCTGACCTGAGCGATGACCACGGCTAAAGCGAGCGCTGTGGAGCCTGGAGACGAGTCCCACTGCAGAGGTTTACTCTGAGACTTTCTGCTGCGGCTCAGAGACCAGCCCACACACAAACTCAACAACATGTACAGCATCTGCACCTGCGCCACCATATCACACACTGACACACACACACACACACACACACACACAGTTATCAAAAGCATCTTACAGAGAATTTAAAGTGTACATTTCATCAGTTTAAAAACATCTGCATCAGATTAAAATTTACAAAAGTGATTTTATATACACTCTTTAGAGTCTTTTACGCTCATCAAGACTGCATTTATTTGATTAAAAAAAAACAAAAACAACATAGCAACATTTTATTACAATATAAAACAATGGTTTAGATTTTAATATACATTAAAATATTTTTTTTCCTAATGCGAAGCAAATTTTTTAATCAGCCATTACTCAATTCTTCAGTGTCACATGATCTTTCAGAAATCATTCTAATATACTGATTTACAGCATTATTAGAAATATCTATGTTGGCGACTATATTTTTTTGAAACCTGTGATACTTTTTTCAGGATTTTTTGATTGTTTTATTCAAGCATTTATTCAAAAGATAATTCTTTTTCATCAAACAAATCCTGAAAAAAGTATCACAGGTTTCAAAAAAATATTAAGCAGCACAACTGATAATAAATCAGTGTATTAAAATGATTTCTGAAGGATCTTTGATCACAGAAATAAATTAGATTTTTAATGTATATTAAAACAGAAGAGCATTATTTTACATCATAATAATATTTCACAATATTACTTTTTTTTTTATTAAATAAACACAGCCTCGATGAGCATTAGAAATGTATTTAAAATACATAAAAAACTTAACTTACTGATTCCAACTTTTGACCAGTAGACTGATAGAAAGCATATTAAATGCAAGTAAAGTGTCTAATCAGATCTGAAGAGCAGAGGAGGTCATGTGACTGACGGTGTGCTGCAGTGATCATTTTATTAACCAATGACTTTGCTGCTGACCTTTGATCCAATTCAACCGTACACTGCAAAAATAAATCTTACTTAGATTTCTTGTCCTGTTTCCAGTCAAAATATCAAAAAATTCTTAAATCCAGAAGGATTTTCTAGACAAGTAAATAAATATTTTCTTGTTTTCAGAAAAAATAAGTCAAAATAAAGTGAGTTTTTGCTTAAAATAAGCAAAATAATCTTATTTCAAACAGAAAATGAGTATTTTTCTTACCCCAATGGGAGATTATTTTGGTTGTTTCAAGCAAAAACACACTTAATTTTGACATAAAAAACAAAACCATAATTTTTACTTATCAAGAAAATCCTTCTTGATTTAAGAATTTTTAGATATTTTGACTGAAAACAAGACAAAAAAAATCTAAGTAAGGAAAGCATTTTTTGCAGTGTACTAATAAACAAAACTTACTTCATATTAACTAACATTTGTGTTTTTTTCTCATTGCTGAAGTGTGTTTCTTTCTTTATCTACAGTTCTACTGTACAGACGTCAATTTAATTTTCCTTTAGCCTTAGGTTTATTCACTTCATTTCATTTTGGTGTGAAAGGGCTTTTACATTTGCTAAGAATCAACTTTTTTAAATTAAAAACAAACAAGCAAGCCCTGCCCAGATTTAAAAAGTAATGCAAAAGTAACGTAACGCATCACTTTACATAAAAAGCAACCAAGTAACGTAATTCTTTACTTTTTAGGGAGTGACGCAATTTTGTAACGCATTACTTTCCATAAAAAGTAACTAACTAACGTAATTACTTACCTTTTAGGGAGTTACGCAATATCGTAACGCATTACTTTCCATAAAAAGTAACTAACTAACGTAATTACTTACCTTTTAGGGAGTTACGCAATATCGTAACGCATTACTTTCCATAAAAAGTAACTAACTAACGTAATTAGTAACTTTTTAGGGAGTGACGCAATATCGTAACGCATTACTTTCCATAAAAAGTAACTAACTAACGTAATTTGTTACTTTTTAGGGAGTTACGCAATATCGTAACGCATTACTTTCCATAAAAAGTAACTAAGTAACGTAATTACTTACTTTTTAGGGAGTTACGCAATATCGTAACGCATTACTTTCCATAAAAAGTAACTAACTAACGTAATTAGTAACTTTTTTAGAGAGTTACGCAATATTGTAACGCATTACTTTCCATAAAAAGTAACTAACGTAATTAGTAACTTTTTTTAGAGAGTTACGCAATATTGTAACGCATTACTTTCCATAAAAAGTAACTAACGTAATTTGTTACTTTTTAGGGAGTTACGCAATATCGTAACGCATTACTTTCCATAAAAAGTAACTAACTAACGTAATTACTTACCTTTTAGGGAGTTACGCAATATCGTAACGCATTACTTTCCATAAAAAGTAACTAACTAACGTAATTAGTAACTTTTTAGGGAGTTACGCAATATTGTAACGCATTACTTTCCATAAAAAGTAACTAACGTAATTTCTTTTCTTTTTAGGGAGTTACGCAATATCGTAACGCATTACTTTCCATAAAAAGTAACTAACTAACGTAATTTGTTACTTTTTAGGGAGTTACGCAATATCGTAACGCATTACTTTCTATAAAAAGTAACTAACTAACGTAATTAGTAACTTTTTTAGAGAGTTACGCAATATCGTAACGCATTACTTTCCATAAAAAGTAACTAACGTAATTTGTTACTTTTTAGGGAGTAACGCAATATTGTAACGCATTACTTTCCATAAAAAGCAACACTAGCTGTGACAGACTCACGTTCAGCAAGGCTCCCTGTCAGCGGCGTCCCCACACCGTCTCGAGCGTACCTGAGGGTCCAATCACACACAGCATTAGCTCATCATCATCACCATCATCTGTTCATGAGTTCAGCAGGAAGTGCATCATCTCTGACCGGGCCATGTGAATGTAGTTGAGCAGCACTGATGTCCCCTGCAGGAGCAGCGCTGTGGATAACACCTTCAGCACCGTGTGCATCGGGCCGCCTTTGTTCAACGCCTGCCACAGCGGCTGCACATAGATACACGACGCCACGAAATACGCCAGGATCAGCAGGAAGTAGAAACTGTGTAGCCCTGCGAGGAGACGCCGTCATTATATTGAGTGTGTTTGTGAGACGCAGTGAATGCAGTGTGTTTCTGCAGTGAATCTCACCGGCCTCCTCAGCGCTGAAGTGATCCAGCGGGTTTCCTGCGGCGTCGGGGTTCATCATGGTGATCTGGAAGCGCACGTCTTCTAGCGCGCCGTCCATCTGGCCGTCCTGACAGGTGAAGCGGTCCACGTACATCACGTGCCACGTCTGCGGTGTGGACTGATGCGGTATGGTCTGGTTCTGCTCCTCTTTGATCAGGTTAACTGGAAATGTCAAATGTTATATGTGACCCTGGAGCACAGGTATATTAGTAGCAATAGCTGAAAATGCATTGTAAGAGTCAAAATTGCTTTTTCTTTTATGCCACAAATCATTAAGTAAAGATATTTAGTAAATTTCCTACAGCAAATATATCAAAGCATCATTTTTTAATAGTATAATAATATAATAATATGCATTGCTAAGAACTTCATCTGGACAACTTTAAAGGTGATTTTCTCAATATTTTTCCTTTTTTGCACCCTTAGATTGTAGGTTTTCAAATAGTTGCATCTCAGCCAAATATTGTCCTATTATAACAAACCATGCATCAATGGAAAGCATATTTATTCAACTTTCACGTGATGTATAAATCTCAATTTCAGAAAAAAATTGACATTTATGACTGGTTTTGTGGTCCAGGGTCACATTTAGTAAATTTCCTACCGTAAATATATCAAACGTTAATTTTTGGTTAGTAATATGCATTGCTAAGAACTTAATTTGGACAACTTTAAAGGTGATTTTCTCACTATTTTTATTTTTTTGCACCCTCAGATTCTAGATTTTCAAATAGTTGCATCTCAGCCAACAAACCATGCATCAATGGAAAGCTTATTTATTCAGTTTCCAGATGATGTATGAATCTCAATTTAAAAAAAATTGACTCTTATGACTGGTTTTGTGGTCCTTCTAATATTGAGATTTTTTTGCACCCTCAGATTTTCAAATAGTTGCATCTCGGACAAATATTGTCCTTTCCTAACAAACCATACATCAAATGTTCTTCCTGTACTGGAAGCTCCTTCACCAAGACCGATTCCTTGTGTGTGTGAACAGACTTTGCAATAAAGCTCTTTCTGATTCTGATTTATTCCCCTATGACTATTTTTGTGGTCCAGGGTCACATATGGATGTCAACAGTATTATTACAATTACTGATAAAACACATTCTTTGTTTATTTGCTTTAAAAACATCTACAAATGTTGTCTTTTTTGCTTCAAGGTGAGACACTACAGACAAAACCTGTGTGTTTTCATGCACTGGTCTGTTTTGAGGTCTATTTTGTTTCTTTCATAACATATCTTATTTCATACTAGGGAAAGAAAACATGCAAAATACCACTGAAGTGATTATTTAATTGCACTTTATCTATTTGCACCTGTAGATTTAAATTCCAATCCATTTCTTTAAAGAGTTTTTTGTTTTTGTCTTTAAAACTGTATTCCTTTCTATATTCTGAAGATTTGTTCTTATATAATTCACAGATTTATACCACATTTTACTCCTAAAACAATGTAAATGTATTTGTTTACAGTATTTTCTGATATATGCAGTGATGAAAAGAGTAATCCAAAATCCCCTATGGAAAAATCTTTAACTCTAATATGACAAAAAAAAAGTCGAACAACAATTCTGATCCTGGCTCTATCCAATGTTCAGATTCATGTTCTGGAAACGTATGCAAATTAGTGCATATTTAAAGATATAATTTTAAGAAGCCTGCAATATAAAACAATTGTCTTAATGTACTGAGATAAATCTGCTGATATGTGTTAATACTTTTACGCTTTTCACCTGTGCTGCTTTAAAGGGATAATTCACCTAAAAAAAATAATAATAAAAAAAAAAAACACAAATTTTGACCAGTCTTAAGTAGCACAGGTATATTTGTAGCAATAGCCAAAAATACATTGCATGGGTCAAAATTATCGATTTTTCTTTTATACCAAAAATCATTAGGATATTAAGTAAAGATCATGTTCCACGAAGATATTCTGTAAATTTCCTACTGTAAATATATCAAAACTTAATTTTTGATTTGTAATATGCATTGCTAAGAACTTCTTTTAGACGTCCTTAAAGATTTTCTCAATATTTAGGTTTTTTTGTGCACCCTCAGATTACAGATTTTCAAATAGCATAACAAACCATACATCAATGGAAAGTAAAATTAAAATAAGCTTTCCATTGATGTATGGATTGTTAGAATCGGACAATATTTGGCCGAGATACAACTTTTTGAAAATCTGGAATCTGAGGGTGCACAAAAAATAAAAAAATGAGAAAATCGCCTTTAAATTTGTCCAAATGAAGTTCTTAGCAATGCATATTACTAATCAAAAATTAAGTTTTGATAAATTTACGGTAGGAAATTTACAAAATATGTTAATGCAACATGATCTTAATATCCTAATGATTTTTGGTATAAAGGAAAAATCCATAATTTTGACCCATGCAATGTATTTTTGGCTGTTGCTACAAATATACCCCAGCGACTTATAACTGGTTTTGTGCTCCATGTGTTCCCTGCAGAAGCAGATAAATGATTAGAATATGAATCAACAAATGTCATTACATCACAGAATAGTTGATCCATCATTAATAGAGCAGGATTGGTTTGAGCTTCATGCAAATATCAGAAGACTGTCTGAAACTGATTCCTGATAAGAAGATGAGCTTGTTTGTGCATTTGCAGTCTGGGGTCAAAGTTCACATGTGTCATATAGAAAGACAGAACATAAGTCTTACTGGAGATGTGCGCTGATGTGACTCTCTCCAGACAGCTGAGATTGTCAAACCCCTCCAAGCCCTGAAACAGCAGCAGTCTGGCCTCCTTCTGCACCGCCAGCAGCACATTATCCACCCAATACGCCATCAGACCATTCTCACCTGAGACACACACACATATATGTGACCCTTGACCACAAAACCAGTCTTAAGTCGCTGGGGTATACTTGTAGCAATAGGCAAAAATACATTGCATGGGTTAAAATTATTCATTTTTATGCCAAAACCCATTAGGATATTAAATAAAGATCATGTTCCATGAATATATTTTGTAAATTTCCTACCATAAATATATCAAAACTTAATTTTTGAAAAATAATATGCATTGCTAAGAATTTCATTTGGACAACTTTAAAGGCGATTTTCTCAATATTTTTATTTTTTTGCACCCTCAGATTCTATATTTTCAAATAGTTGCATTTCAGCCAAATATTGTCTAATCATAACAAACCATGCATCAGTGGACAGCTTATTTATTCAGTTTCAGATGATGTATGAATCTCAATTTCAAAAAATTGACACTTATGACTGGTTTTGTGGTCCTGGGTCACATTTAGTAAATTTCCTACCATAAATATATCAAACGTTAATTTTTGAAAAGTAATATGCATTGCTAAAAACTTCATTTGGACAACTTTAAAGGCGATATTCTCAATATTATTATTATTATTTTTTTTTTTTTGCATCCTCAGATTGCAGTTTTTCAAATAGTTGTATCTACTGTCCTCTCCTAACAAACCATGCATCCATGGAAAGCTTATTTATTCAACTTTCAGGTGATATATGAATCTCAATTTCGAAAAACGGACACTTTATGACTGGTTTTGCCGTCCAGGGTCACATTTAGTAAATTTCCTACCATAAATATATCAAACATTAATTTTTGAAAAGTAATATGCATTGCTAAGAACTTAATTTGGACAACTTTAAAGGTGATTTTCTCAATATTTTTAATTTTTTGCACCCTCAGATTGTAAATTTTCAAATAGTTGCATCTCAGCCAAATATTGTCCTATTATAACAAACCATGCATCAATTGAAAGCTTATTTATTCAACTTTCAGGTGATGTATAAATATCAATTTTGGAAAAATTGACATTTATGACTGGTTTTGTCATCCAGGGTCACATTTTGTAAATTTCCTACTGTAAATATATCAAACGTTAATTTTTGATTAATAATATGCATTGCTAAGAACTTAATTTGGACAACTTTAAAGGCGATTTTCTCAATATTTTTTTTTTTTGCACCCTCAGATTACAGATTTTCACATAGTTGCATCTCAGCCAAATATTGTCCTATTATAACAAACCATGCATCAATGGAAAGCTTATTTACTCAACTTTCAGGTGATATATGAATCTCAATTTCGAAAAACTGACACTTTATGACTGGTTTTGTCGTCCAGGGTCACATTTTGTAAATTTCCTACCGTAAATATATCAAACGTTAATTTTTTATTAATAATATGCATTGCTAAGAACTTCATTTGGACAACTTTAAAGGTGATTTTCTCAATATTTTTAATTTTTTGCACCCTCAGATTGTAAATTTTCAAATAGTTGCATCTCAGCCAAATATTGTCCTATTATAACAAACCATGCATCAATTGAAAGCTTATTTATTCAACTTTCAGGTGATGTATAAATATCAATTTTGGAAAAATTGACATTTATGACTGGTTTTGTCATCCAGGGTCACATTTTGTAAATTTCCTACTGTAAATATATCAAACGTTAATTTTTGATTAATAATATGCATTGCTAAGAACTTAATTTGGACAACTTTAAAGGCGATTTTCTCAATATTTTTTTTTTTTGCACCCTCAGATTACAGATTTTCACATAGTTGCATCTCAGCCAAATATTGTCCTATTATAACAAACCATGCATCAATGGAAAGCTTATTTACTCAACTTTCAGGTGATATATGAATCTCAATTTCGAAAAACTGACACTTTATGACTGGTTTTGTCGTCCAGGGTCACATTTTGTAAATTTCCTACCGTAAATATATCAAACGTTAATTTTTTATTAATAATATGCATTGCTAAGAACTTCATTTGGACAACTTTAAAGGTGATTTTCTCAATATTTAAAATTTTTTGCACCCTCAGATTGTAGATTTTCAAATAGTTGCATTTCAGCCAAATATTGTCCTATTATAACAAACCATGCACCAATGGAAAGCTTATTTATTCAGTTCCCAATGATGTATGAATCTCAATTTAAAAAAAAATAACCCTTAGCCTTATGACTGGTTGTGTGGTCCAGGGTCACATATGTACAATAAATCACACATGAATGACACCTATAGGGTCATTCATAACATCAGCAAATATTGCATGCATGTGAACACATTAGAGCCAATGCATGATGTCAATGTAAATTCAGTTTAATATTTTAGACACCCACCGTGATACAGAAACCTTGTGATGTATTGCCCAGCATTGTCTCTCGCCGCGTCGCTCCTGAAAACCCCAGAAACCGTTTTCCCTGCTGCAGGACATGAAGTGAACAAAAGAGCAATGAGAATGATAAAATACACAAACATTATTTCATTTCAGCAGAAGCTCTTATTCCCTTCATTCACTGCGATCAATGAGGTAATACCGTCCTTTTCCTTCTGATCGACGTCCGCTGCGACCAATCCCAATTCGCTATTTCAGACTAGCGCAGTAAGGCGACCAATGAGAGCGCGGCGGAGGCGGGGACAGAGTCGCTCATACGTGTCAGCGCTGCTGCCGCAAACCGCTGCTTAGAAACTGTCGTGAGGAGTGTTTACAAAGCGTCCTGAAATCATGTCAGTGCTTCTGGAAGTCGAAGAAATGGTCCACAGTCTGCTGGGAATACGGAGATCGTCTTAATAGAGTGAGTAACGTCTTTCTGCAGCGAGCGACTGTCATCTGAGGAAGGCTAAGTGTTTATTCTTGAGATAGGCAATTTACTGATTTGCTATTTATTAACTTCCTAGCCAAAATTTTCTGACTGTACTCCTCCTAGAGCTTTAACTCCACAAACTCCAAACTCAGCCCAGATCTTCAGACTGATCTGACTCCAGCTGCTGTCTCTTTTCTAACTGATGGGACTTACGATTTTCCTAAAAATAACGATTAAAACAGTGAAAAATCCCATAGACTTACATTGAGGGAATGTTCAAATGAGCCAAGACTATTCAAACTCACACTGACAAAACTCCCACAATCCCTTGAGCCTCAATCAAGCTGCCCTTCTGTCTACTATTATAATCCATTCAAACTAACTTGCTAACAATATGCTAATGCCATGCTAAAAACATGATAGCAACTTGCTAATCATGTTAGAAACATGTTAACAACATACTATCAACTTGCTAGTCATGCTAGAAAAATGCTAGTAACTTGACAATGCTAGCAACTTGCTAATCATGCTAGCATTATGCTAGCAACATACTAGCAACTTGTTAGTCATGTTAGAAACATGTTCAATACTTGACAATCATACTAGCAACATACTATCAACATGTTAGTCATGCTAGAAACATGATAGAAACTTGACAATGTTAGTTACATGCTAGTATCTTGTTAGTCATGCTAGTAACATGCTATTAGATTGGCAATGCTAGTAACATGCTATTAGCTTGACAATGCTAGTAACATGCTAGTAACTTGTTAATCATGCTAGAAACATGCTAGTAACTTGACAATGCTAGTAACATGCTAGTAACTTGCTAATCATGCTAGAAACATGCTAGTAACTTGACAATGCTAGTAACATGCTAGCAACTTGTTAGTCATGCTAGAAACATGCTAGTAACTTGACAATGCTAGTAACATGCTAGCAACTTGTTAGTCATGCTAGAAACATGCTAGTAACTTGACAATGCTAGTAACATGCTAGTAACTTGCTAATCATGCTAGAAACATGCTAGTAACTTGACAATGCTAGTAACATGCTAGCAACTTGTTAGTCATGCTAGAAACATGCTAGTAACTCGACAATGCTAGTAACATACTAGCAACTTGCTAATTATGATAGAAACATTCAAACATCATGCTAACAGCATGCTAGTAATGTGCTAATCATGCTAACAACGTGCTAGTGACATGCTAATCATGCTAACAACATGTTAGTAACTTGTTAATCATGCATGCGATATGCTAGTCATGCTAGAAAAATGCTAACAACATGTTAGTGACTTGCTAATCATACTAATGTTAGTGACATGCTAATCATGCTAACAACTTGCTAATCATGCTAGTGACATATTAACAACATGCTAGTAACGTGTTAATCATGTTAGTAACTTGCTAATCATGCTAGCGATATGCTAGTCATGTTAGAAATGTGTTAACAACATGTTAGTGACATGCTAATCATGCTAACAACATGCTAGCAACTTGCTAATCATGCTAACAACATGCTAGAAAAATGCTAACAACATGTTAGTAACTTGCTAATCATTCTAGTGATATGCTAGTCATGTTAGAAAAATGCTAACAACATGTTAGTGACATGCTAATCATGCTAACAACATGCTAGCAACTTGCTAATCATGCTAACAACATGCTAGAAAAATGCTAACAACATGTTAGTAACTTGGTAATCATTCTAGTGATATGCTAGTCATGCTAGAAAAATGCTAACAACATGTTAGTGACATGCTAATCATGCTAACAACATGCTAGCAACTTGCTAATCATGCTAACAACATGCTAGAAAAATGCTAACAACATGTTAGTAACTTGGTAATCATTCTAGTGATATGCTAGTCATGCTAGAAAAATGCTAACATCATGTTAGTGACATGCTAATCATGCTAGCAACATGCTAGCAACTGGCTAATCATGCTAGCAACATACTAGTGACATGCTGTAATCTATCTATCCATCCACCCATCTATCTAACATTAAGCTTTAAAAACTACTTTAAACTTTTTAAACTTCTTAAATTTTTTTTAACTTTCTGGTCCGGCTTGCTCAAGCCAACCTAAAGTTTGTCTTGGTGAACTTTTTAATCTAATTTACAGTTGATTTGTGCTTAATTGTAAGTGATTTGTGCTGCAGATTCCTGTGATATTGATGAAGATGAGCTGCTGTGAGTGTCGCAGTGTGCTGGTGACTGGAGGAGCCGGATTCATGTGAGATTCATGACTCTCTAAAATACACCTGAACACCTCAAATGACTGAATGTCACTGCTTTACACAAGAGGACATCAAATCAGCTGTTGTTTATCGTGAAGAACTCGATTTACAATCAAAGCACTGGACACAGAAGTCTTGAGATGCTGAATCAATAGGTGTATTGTTGAACTGAAGACAGATTGGGTTTGTCCCAATACACACACTTAAACGCTAGTCTACTGGCATGACAAATTGACTTGATTAACAAATAATGGCACTGTTGTGTTCTGTAGAGCTTAAAAATAACTAGTGTACTTTCACTTACATAAGTGGTCAAGAGTGCAGTGTGTGCTTCGGGACATACAGCTATAACTTAGCCAAAATATAGTAGGAGAGTAGTACACTACCAGTCAAAAGTTAAGATTCTTTCATGTTTTTTAAAGAAGTCTCTTCTGCTCATCAAGCCTGCACTTACCAGTGTTGGGGGTAACGCATTACAAATAACGCAAGTTACATAATAATATTACTAATATTACTTTTTCAAGTAACTAGTAAAGTAATGCCTTACTTTTTCATTTACAAGAAAATATCTGAGTTACTTTTTGTTTCCTTTGTGTATTTTATTAACCAATGGCTTTGCTGCTGACCTTTGTTTGATCCAATTCAACCGTACACTGCTAAAATACTTTTCTTGCTTACATTTTTTGTCTTGTTTCCAGCCCAAATATCAAAAAATTATTAAATCAAGAAGGATTTTCTAATTAATTTTCTAAGTAAATAATTATTTTCTTGTTTTCAGAAAAAAACAAGTCACAATTAAGTGAGTTTTTGCTTAGAACAAGCAAAATAATCTACCAATGGGGTAAGAAAAAACATCTCATTTCAAACAGAAAACAAGAGTATTTAGCTTACCCCATTGGCAGATTACTTTGCTTGTTTCAAGCAAAAACACTCTTAATTTTGACTTGTTTTCAGAAAAAAAACAAGACAATAATTTTTACTTGTCTAGAAAATCCTTCTTGAATGTTTAGATATTTTGGCTGGAAACAAGACAAAAAATGTAAGTAAGAAAAGCATTTTTTGCAGTGTACTAATAAACAAAACTTACTTTAGATGAACTAACATTTGTGCTTTTTTTCTCATTGCTGAAGAGTGTTGAACTTTTCCTACAGTTCTACTGTACAGACGTCAATTTAATTTTCCTTCAGCCTTAGTCTTATTCACTTCATTTCATTTTGGTGTGAAAGGGCTTTTACATTTGCACTTTCCATTTGCACTTTCCATAAAAAGTAACTAAGTAATGTAATTAGTTACTTTTTTATGGAGTGACGCAATATTGTAACACATTACTTTTAAAAGTAACTTTCCCCAACACTGTCTCAGCGTTCGTGTAAATCTGTGTGATGTCTTTGTTTTTCTCAGTGGATCTCATCTGATCAGCGCTCTGTCCGTGAGATTCCCACACTGGAGGATCATCAATGTTGATAATGTGAGTTTCTGAACACCATTTAATCAGCGGTTTCCTCAAACGAAGCGTCTCATGTCTCTTGTCTCTGTGGTGTGTTTCAGCTGCAGTACTGCTCCAGTCTGAAGAACCTGCGCTCTGTGGAGGACAGCAGCACCTACTCCTTCATTCCAGTTCAGACACCTAACCTAGTTATTACTCTGGTTATATCCAGCTGATCCACAGCTGATGAACTGTGTTTTTTTTCACAGGGTGATGTTTGTGATCCGTTTTTCATAAAGCACCTTTTTGCCACCGAGAAGATTGATATAGTGTTTCACTGTGCTGCAGAAACTCATGTGGGTGAGTAACGCTGTCAGTTCAAACCTGCTTCGTGTTTCTCGCGGGTCTCATACATGTGTTTTTATCCTGATCTCACGTAGAGAACTCGTTCCTGTGTCCGTCGCATTTCATGCGCGTGAATGCGGACGGCACTGGCGTGTTGATCAGAGCGGCGTTTGAGGCACAAGTGCAGCGTTTTGTCTACATCAGCACTGATGAGGTGTATGGAGACAGTCTGGAGCAGGTCAGAAGTTTATGAAACTAAATAATTCACTGTTGAAACACTCAATGAACAGCACAAAAGCTGCATAAAAGCAACTTTTACAAACCAATTGCAATGCAAAACATGTTTGACTTTGGCAATTGCGTGCATGTTCAGAACTAATTATTTGCAAATGCATGTGCATTATATCATGAGAATGACCAGTTTAGGTTCCCACTCTAAGCCAAATGTCAAATTCCCTGACTTTCACTGAATAAAAAGCTGAATTTTCATAACATATGTGACCCTGGAGCTCAAAACCAGTCTTAAGTCGCAGAGGTATATTTGTAGCAATAGTCAAAAATACACTGTATGGGTCAAAATTATCAATTTTTCTTTTATGCCAAAAAATCATTAGGATATTAAGTAAAGATCATGTTCCATGAAGATATTTAGTAAATTTCCTACCGTAAATATATTAACTTTTTTGATTAGTAATATGCATTGCTAAGAACTTCATTTGGACAACTTTAAAGGTGATTTTCTCAGTACTAAAATTTGTTTGCACCCTCAGATTCTAGATTTTCAAACAGTTGCATCTCGGCCAAATGTAGTTCTATCCTAAACAAACATTGTACATTAATTAATTAGCCTATTTATTCAGCTTTCAGATGATGTATAAATGTCCATTTTGAAAAATTGACACTTATGACTGGTTTTGTGGTCCAGGGTCACATATAATGAACGGATTCATCCATTGGCAAGCTTAATACTAAATAAAAAATAACATGCATTTTATATGATCGCTCTTATTTTGGTTAAATAATTAACATTTTGCTTATTCTGCAAGGGGTATGTAAACTTTTGAGCACAACTGTATCTCACAAAAAAGAATCGGCATTGTAAAAAGAAATATCTAAATCAAAACTGTGAGATGAGAAATCGCTACACTGCAAAAAATGCTTTTCTAGCTTAGATTTTTTGTCTTGTTTCCATCTGAAATATCTAAAAATTCTTAAATCAAGAATTATTTTCTAGACAAGTGCACGTTATTGTCTTGTTTTCAGAAAAAAGAAGTTGAAATTAAGTGAGTTTTGGCTTGAAACAAGCAAAATAATCTGCCAATGGGGTGAGCAAAATAATCTAGTCTTCTGCTTGAAATAAGAGTATTTTGTTTACCCCATTGGCAGATTATTTTGCTTGTTTCAAGCAAAAACTCACTTAATTTTGACTTGTTTTTTTTTCTGAAAACAAGACAATAATTTTTACTTGTCTAGAAAATCCTTCTTGATTTAAGAATTTTTAGATATTTTGTCTAGAAACAAGACAAAAAATCTTAGCTAGAAAAGCATTTTTTGCAGTGTAATACTTTTTTTACTTTACATAAACATTGCACATGCTTCCATAATGTATGAACACTTTGAAACTGTATGGTATATCTTTTTTTTTTTTTGCTGTCTAATGATTAATAGCATCCAAAATAAAAGTGTTTGTTTACGTTTACAGACGTTTTTAGTACAAAACACACATATACACTACTTTTTTTTATTTTACCTGTTAAATGCACTTTATATTTTTCTGTACTGTTTCTACAGAAATTAATTTGTTTTTTATGCTTTCAGAACCATAACCTAACCATAACAATAGGCAAAACGCCTGAAACAGTGCGATGAAACAAAATGGAAAGAAAAAACTTAAAGCAAAAAAAAAAATTCCCTGATTTTCCATGACTTGGACAAAATAAATATAAAATTCCCAGACTTTTAATGTCTGGAATAGACCTTTTAAAATTACATGATATTCCAGAAATTCCATGAGCCATAGGAACCCTGGACAGCTGTATTTTGATGTCATTTAAAGCTGTGATCCTGTTTTCACAGCCGTTTGATGAACTGAGTCCAAAAAGGCCCACCAATCCATACTCGGCTTCAAAAGCCGCAGCAGAAAACATCGTGATGTCGTACTGGAAGAAGCACAAGGTATCAGTCACAAGATTATACCTGTGAAATAATTACTAACCCCCATTATGTTTAATGCTAATTCTCTTTAGATTATGCATGACTACAATGCATTTTAAATCTTTTTATATTTCATAATTTGTACCTTTTTCTCTGAATTCTGAGTTTGCATTAGACATTAGTTTTTTTTTTGGCAATGAAATAAAAAATAAAAAAGGTAATTGCAATCTTTTATCTCACAGTTCTGACTTTTTTACATAATTGAAAGTTTAGATCTTGCTATTCTGAGTTTATATTTCACAAAAAAAAAAAATCTAAATCTAAATTGTGAGATGAGAAATCGCTATTATACTTTTTTTCTCATCCTGTGGAAAAAAGTTTACATAAACACTGCACATGTTTCCATAATGTATAAACGCTTTGAAACTGTAAGCTGTATCTTTTTTTTAGTGCTAATCGCATCCAAAATAATAAAAAAAATTGTTTATATATATATATATATATATATATTATGTACACACGCATGATATATTAAAGAAAAAAATGTATGTTTATATATTAAATATATTTATATATAATATATAGTAAATGTATACTGTATGTGTGTGTATTTACAATATATATGTACATAATAAATATACACATTTTTAATAAATATTGTACAATTTTGGCAATTAATCCAGTAAATCACAGTAATGTTGGCAAATGTGATGAAATGATCCAGATTGTTGGTATAATATTGTTCTGTATTTTCCCTGATCTGTTCGCTGTAGTTTCCCATTGTGATCACGAGGAGCAGTAACGTTTATGGACCACGACAGCATCACGAAAAGGTGCGTGATCAGCGGCTCTACACGCGTGTTTGACTGTCACATGACCTTAGCTCTTCATCAGCGTGTGCTTGTGTTTAGGTCATTCCCAGATTCCTGTCGCTCATCCAGCGGGATCAGAAGTGGTGAGTGTCTCTGAATGACCGGATTTGATTGTGTGCACCTGGTATTTATCACATAGGGACCCAATGTCCCCACAAGGATAGTAAAACTAGTCAATTTTGACCTTGTGGGGACATTTGTGAAGAAACAGGCTCATAAATCATACAGAATGAGTGTTTCTGAGAAAGTAAAAGTATGCACAGTCAAGTAGGGCAATAGAAATTATGGTTTGTACAGTATAAAAACTATTACACCTATGGATGTCACCATAAAACTTGTGCTCCTAACTTCACAATTTTAGGAGCACCTTCTAATCAGTTATCAAATAATCTGATCAAAAAATGCCTTCCTATTACAAGGTGGTATTTGATTCCTTAAAGTGATTTGTAATGGCATTTTTGGCAACTTTAATAAAAGTGTGCCATCTTTTATGTTATTTTTTTTTTTAATATATATTTTAAGCTTTTTAAAATTTCTAATTAAACAGAACCATAACAAGCAGAATAAGAATGTGTTTCAATCAAATGAAATCAGTATTAACTAAATGTATTTGTACTACAGAGGTGGCACAGAAAGTGTCTTGTAGGTGTATTTTCATGTTTAATGAAGCTCAGAGCTAGCATGCGTGCAATCAAATTCATAAGTTCGTGTTGAGATTAATTATTTACATATAACATTTTGAATATAGAAATATTAATAAAAGATAATTAAATTAAAGTAAATCTGCCAGTAGGGGGCGGTAAGTTTCTGATTTAATTACGGAATCGTATCATTCATTTGATTCCTTAAAAGGCTGATTCAAGGAATAAAGCAAGTGACTGTCTTTATGAATGGAAAATTGAATCGTTGATTCGTTTAAAACCAAAGTTCCTTCATAAACGAAACAGATGTGCAGCAGCTCAGTTTTAAATTCTTTCAGACCATTTTTGATGACAAAATAGAGCAAACTCAGGGAGTAGTGTTACAGTCAGACAATGCAAGTCACTTAATATTAACTCTTTGTTTATTTAACTGTTACATTAAATCAATCTCTCATTTACAAACTCCCTTAAAATCATTAAAAGCTGTTGATTAGTTCCATTCTAATCAACAAAGCTCTCTACACTGCACAATCAATCTCTTATTTACACTCTCTCTACACTTGTCCCCACAAGGATAGTAAAACTAGTAAATTTTGACATTTTTGACATTTGTGAGGTCCCCATGAAGAAACAGGCTCATAAATCATACAGAATGAGTTATTTTTTGAGAAAGTAAAAGTATGCAAAGTCAAGTACACTGCAAAAAATGCTTTTCTAGCTAAGATTTTTTGTCTTGTTTCTAGACAAAATATCTAAAAATTCTTAAATCTTAAAAAAAAGGATTTTCTAGACCAGTAAAAATTGTTTTGTTTTCAGAAAAAAGAAGTCAAAATTAAGTGAGGTTTTGCTTGAAACAAGCTAAATAATCTGCCAATGGGGTAAGAAAAATAATCTTATTTCAAGCAGAAGACTAGATTATTTGGCTTCCCCCATTGGCAGATTATTTTGCTTGTTTCAAGCAAAAACTCACTTAATTTGAACTTCTTTTTTCTAAAAACAAGACATTAACGTGTACTTGTCTGGAAAATAGTGCTTGATTTAAGAATTTTTAGATATTTCGGATGGAAACAAGACTAAAAATCTAAGCTAGAAAAGCATTTTTTGCAGTGTAGGGCAATAGAAAATACGTTTTTTACAGTATAAAAGCCATTACACCTATGGAATGTCCCCATAAAACATGGAAACAAAACATATGTGTGTGTGTGTGTGTGTGTGTGTGTCGTCCAGCACTATCCAGGGCTCAGGCCTGCAGTCCAGACACTTCCTGTACGTCAGTGACGTCACAGACGCCTTCCTGACTCTCATGGAGAAGGGTGTTCTGGGGGAGATTTACAACATCGGGAGCAGCTTTGAGATCCCCATCATTCAGCTGGCGAGAGAACTAGTGAAGATGGTAGGAGTCACGTGAGCAGATCAGCTCAGAGTGTTAGATGAGACATTCATAATCCTGTTAATCCATAATCAATCTGTTTCCTGTTTGACAGAAAGTCAAGAACATCTCAGAGGAAGCGCTGGATGACTGGATGGAGTTTGTTGAAGACCGGTGTGTGATAAATGTGTCTGTCTTATGATTAAGAGTCATATTAATGAACTTTTCCATTTCCAAGAAAATATCTGTTTTTATCTGTTCAATCTGTTCAATAACGTTTTTAGATTAAAAACAAACAAGCAAGCCCTGCTCAGATTTAAAAAGTAATGCAAAAGTAATGTAACGCATTACTCTCCATAAAAAGTAAATAAGTAACGTAATTAGTTCCTTTTTTAGGGAGTGACGCAATATTGTAACGCATTACTTTCCATAAAAAGTAACTAAGTTACGTAATTAGTTCCTTTTTTAGAGAGTGACGCAATATTGTAACACATTACTTTCCATCAAAAGTAACTGAGTAACGTAATTAGTTACTTTTTTAGGGAGTAACGCATTACTTTCCATCAAAAGTAACTGAGTTACGTAATTAGTTACTTTTTTAGGGAGTAACGCAACATTGTAACACATTACTTTCCATAAAATGTAACTAAGTAATGTGATTAGTTACTTTTTTAGAGAGTAACGCAATATTGTAACGCATTACTTTCCATCAAAAGTAACTGAGTTACGTAATTAGTTACTTTTTTAGGGAGTAACGCAACATTGTAACACATTACTTTCCATAAAATGTAACTAAGTAATGTGATTAGTTACTTTTTTAGAGAGTAACGCAATATTGTAACGCATTACTTTCCATCAAAAGTAACTGAGTTACGTAATTAGTTACTTTTTTAGGGAGTAACGCAACATTGTAACGCATTACTTTCCATAAAATGTAACTAAGTAATGTGATTAGTTACTTTTTTAGGGAGTAACGCAATACTTTCCATCAAAAGTAACTGAGTTACGTAATTAGTTACTTTTTTAGGGAGTAACGCAACATTGTAACACATTACTTTCCATAAAATGTAACTAAGTAATGTGATTAGTTACTTTTTTAGAGAGTAACGCAATATTGTAACGCATTACTTTCCATCAAAAGTAACTGAGTTACGTAATTAGTTACTTTTTTAGGGAGTAACGCAACATTGTAACACATTACTTTCCATAAAATGTAACTAAGTAATGTGATTAGTTACTTTTTTAGAGAGTAACGCAATATTGTAACGCATTACTTTCCATCAAAAGTAACTGAGTTACGTAATTAGTTACTTTTTTAGGGAGTAACGCAACATTGTAACACATTACTTTCCATAAAATGTAACTAAGTAATGTGATTAGTTACTTTTTTAGAGAGTAACGCAATATTGTAACGCATTACTTTCCATCAAAAGTAACTGAGTTACGTAATTAGTTACTTTTTTAGGGAGTAACGCGACATTGTAACGCATTACTTTCCATAAAATGTAACTAAGTAATGTGATTAGTTACTTTTTTAGAGAGTAACGCAATATTGTAACGCATTACTTTCCATCAAAAGTAACTGAGTTACGTAATTAGTTACTTTTTTAGGGAGTAACGCAATATTGTAACGCATTACTTTCCATAAAAAGTAACTAAGTAATGTGATTAGTTACTTTTTTAGGGAGTGACGCAATATTGTAACGCATTACTTTCCATAAAAAGTAACTGAGTTACGTAATTAGTTACTTTTTTAGGGAGTGACGCAATATTGTAACGCATTACTTTCCATAAAATGTAACTAAGTAATGTGATTAGTTACTTTTTTAGGGAGTGACGCAATATTGTAACGCATTACTTTCCATAAAATGTAACTAAGTTACGTAATTACTTAACTTTTTAGAGAGTAATGCAATATTGTAACGCATTACTTTTAAAAGTAACGTTCCCCAGCACTGGCTAACACATGCATGTGTTGATCTTCAGTCCAGTGACGGAGCTTCGGTATCCCATGATATCAGACAAACTGCACACGCTTGGCTGGAGACCAAAAGTAACCTGGAAGCAAGGCATCAGACGGACCAGTAAGATAATCCAGATGATTATGAGTGATTATGATGAAGATGATGAAGAGTGTGACGTGTGTCTCTGATGTTTTCAGTGCAGTGGTATGAAGAGAATCCAAACTACTGGGCGTCAGTCAGTGAGGATCGAGAGGAAACGCCAGCATCGTGTGATCAGACGCCGTCACATGCAGTGCCTTATCATGTCAGATGATGACCTTTAGTAATTTATTAACAGATTATACATTATCTATGCAAGATTGTCCAGCAGATCTTAAATAAAGTGCCAGTCGGTGAAGGCTGAAGCGGTTTTAGAGATTTATACTCAATGCACAAGAGTACAGAGGACCAAAACTTAAAGATGTGAGAATATTTTAAAGCTCATTTATAATGGTTTCAAACTGACATAAGATCAGCTGTTTTGACCGTTCTCGTTATTTGTGCTTCACTTGATTATGAAAACTTGAATAATCTTCATTTGTATGATTGCGTGTATATAAGTTATGTTTCTGATCATTTTTATGTTTTAATAAAAAGTTTTCAAACACATTTGTGATAAAGGTCTGCTGTTAATGCTCTGCATGAGATGAGACTTTGGATCTTTATAGTCTTATCCCAGATAAATAAAGTAAATGTAACATTTAATATAAAGGTAATGTGCAGGCTAATATAGTTAACTGAAATTGTTTACAACTACCAAACTACTAAAAAAATGACGCAACATACAAAAATAAAAAAAAACAAAAAAAAGTAATAATATCTCAGTGATTTTAAGATTTTTTTTTAAAATTATTATTATTGTTATTTAACTTAAATAGGCACAGTTGCAGTACATAAACAAAAATGTATATATATATAAAATACAAAATATGTGTACAAAATAGACATACATCTAGTGGGGTGGGCTAAACATTATATAAATGAATTAAAGAGCTCCCAAATAGAGACAAACTGAGTCTTGATTGCTTTCTTATTATGTAAATAGAAAATGGTCTTAAGGAGAGACAGTGCAGGCAAAAACTCTTTTTTATACACCTGTCAAGTTTGAGATTTTGGGCTTTTTGAGACTAATTGAAGGAAAAACAACAAAAATACACTTAAGTGTTTCTTTTTATATCATTTTGTCTATTTGTGTCAATAGATTTCAACTACAAGCATACTTTTAAAGGCCATTTTTGGAAAATAAGTTTGTTTTTCTTCTACAATAAGCCATTAATCTCTATTTGAGTAGCACTTGCACACACCAAACTTTACATTTTTATTCCTGTCTATATCCTGACAGTTTATACAAAGGAATTTGTTCATATATAATTTGCTTGATTATAATTAACACTTTATTCCCCCCAAAAATGTGAAAATATACAAAATGTACAAAAATGAGATTCCTAAAATTCCCTCTGCAAAAACATTTGACTCTAATATGCAATAAATAAATAAATAAATAAACAAGTATTTTGAAACTGAGTTCATCCAGTGTTTAAAAGTTAGTGCATATTTTATTTTTTATATATTAAATAATGCCTCATTTGCACATTAACATTTTAGAAAAATTGTAATACAAATAATGCTTGGAATTATCAATGTATTCAATCAGCTGGTTAAGTAAGGCAATAACTATGTTCATTTTTTACCAAATAATCACTTGCAGTGTCTCGTTTTAACATTAATTTGAATGTATTTTTCAAGAACCAAAATTAAAGGATTGGTTTACTCTACTTATGAATATGAAATTTAGCAAAAATGTAAATTAAAATGTCTAATTATGTAATACTTTTACCTTCTTTTATTTGAGGGGAATATTAGCACAGTTTTAATGAGTGACATACAGCGCCATCTAGCGCCAGCAACGCACTCGCTGCGTTCGGCGCATTTCGGAAGTGACGTTGAAGTGAACGCGCACGCACGTGTGTCACGCAATATGTGTCGGCAGCACATGTTTGTGTTTATGTGACCGTAAGAGCGCTCATCGGAACCGGTTTCTGTGTGGTCATGACGGGGGAACACGAGCGGTACCCGCCGCCGAACTTCAGCGCAGCAGCGGATCCTCCAGCGGCGCTTCACTGGAGCGGCTCCTCGCCGCAGAACCACCGCAGGTTCGAGGCGGCCAGAGACTGGAGCTGGACTCAACCGGCGCACACCGGACCCTGGACCAGCCGCTATCAGCCGCAGCCGAACACAGGTAGGGGAGGGTGGGGTAAGATGAGCCATTTTTTACTTATGTGCTCCTCAAGATAAAGGAAAATGAGGCAGAAGTACAATTAAAGTATCTGCGGTAATTTCAGGATGCTTCCTATCATTTTAAATGATCGGTATCTCTGACAAAGGGTTCTAAAAGTATGGCTCCTTATAAAAAAGTGTTCCTGTGGCTCAATTTGCCCCACGTTAGTCAGTGGGTAAGATGACCCATCTGAGTGAATCTGATTATAGAGGTATCTCTTTTAAAAACGAACTTAATAATCAAATTTCATTTTCCAAACGGTCATATTTCCTATCTTAAAGCTGACTTAACATAAGACCAATTAAATCTTTAATTGTTTGCGTTTCTGAAACAATACCTAGAACACCAGAACAGTTTTAACCCTCCCTAAAACAGACTAAACAGAGTTTGCTGAGTAAAACTAAACAAAAACCTAAGTAAAAATGAAAGGATAAATGTCGCTGAAACTAATAAACATTTTTGTCAAAAGATTCTTGGCATGGTAGCTTTTTTGGCAATATCCAACAGACCATTAGGGACTATAGCTGGAAAGATATATTTGATTATAATGGGATGAAAAGCATCTCTATATATATATATATATTAGTGCTGTCAAACGATTAATCGCATCCAAAATAAAAGTTTATATTTACATACTATATATTTGTGTACTGTGTATATTTATTATGTATATATAAATACACACACATGCATGTATATATTAAGGAAAAAATATTTTAGGTTTATATCTAAAATATTTATAATTATTTATAATCTAAATTGAATACAGGAATAAATATATACATGTAAATATTTTGTTTTAATATATACATGTATATGTGTGTATTTATATGTGCATAATAAATATACAAAGTAAACGCACATATAGTTTGTAAACATAAACTTTTATTTTGGATGCGATTAATCGCGATTAATCATTTGACAGCCCTAATATATATATATATATATATATATATATATATATATATATATATATATATATATATATATATATTTGATAACGCATTATCAAATAAACTACAAATAATATGATAAACTAATATCACTACTTCAGAGGTTTAACTTAACTTCAGTGCCTTATGGTGGGGTGTAAGTTAAAGTGTTGGCCCAACTTGCCCCATAGCAAATCACCTATATGCATCAGAAATATTTTTAGTCCTGGATATATTTGCTTTGATGTAACAGCCATTGCATCTGTGATGCAAAAATGTTACTTTGACAAGCCAAAAACAATTTTTAAAGTAAACGGGTGCCACTCCTCCCATGTTTCTCCTTTTCACAGTCTGGCAGAAATGATGTGTGATTGCAAAATGCTTGCTCGCGTGACAGCAAAAGAGTACAGTAGCCAAGATACAGGGGGTGGCTCAACTTACCCCACTCTCCTCTACACAAGCTCACGAACCGGTTAACTCTTTAACTAGTATCATGTAGTTCGCTTAGTATTCTTCACTGTTGATGTAGTTGTATAAAACAGCAAGTTCTGTAATCATTTCTTGGTCTGACCTCATGTCATTTCTATCAGGTCATCTTCATCATCATCATCATCATGGCTGGCAGGGTTCAACGCAGCATCACTGGGGTAGAAAGGTAAATCCAAACACTGTTCTTCAATTGTCTGTTATCTACTGAGTGTTGATCTGCAGTCATGTGTGATTTGATGTGAGGTCTCATATGTGTGTGTATTTGAGCAGAAGCAGCAGAAGGAGCCTGAGTTTAGTCATTTCTGTGACACGTGTGACAGAGGATTCAAAACTCAGGACAAATATGATGAACACATCTCACAGCATGTGAAGGTGAGCCGCCGTCATCAACACAGATCTCCTCCAGAATCAGACGACTCATTAGTGCTCAAGTCTAAACCAGCATCTGTTCGTCTCTTTCTGTGTCTGCAGTGCCCTGTTAAAGACTGCCGCTTCACCGCACACGAGAAGCTGGTGAATATCCACTGGAAAAACGTGAGTGTCTCATTCAGAAGATCATGTTGAACACCATGCATTTCTATGAGAATACTGAAGTCCATTGCAATAATGATGCATTTTCAGTGCAATATATACATGCATGTATGTGTATTTATATATACATAATATACACAAGTGTGCTTGCACATACAAGAAATTTGTTTTTGTGTCATTAGCTTCCAGTATAAAGAGACAATAAAAATAGGATGAGAATAAAAAATACACATAAATATAAATATAAATAGACAAAATATATATAGTAAAATAAATTGAGAAATAAATAAGTGGTATGTACAGTTGTGCTATAGATGAAAGAATGGAAAGAGATGCAGGGATGTATTAGGACCAGTGTTGGGGGAAACGCATTACAAGTAACACAAGTTGCGTAATATTACCTTTTTCAAGTAACTAGTAAAGTAACACATTACTTTTTATTTCCAAGAAAATATCTGAGTTACTTTTTCAAAAAACTAACGCCAGTTACTTTTTGTTTCCTTTATGTATTTAATCCTGTTTTATGAACCAATGACTTTGCTGCTGACCTTTGATCCAATTCAACCGTACACTGCAAAAATACTGTTCTTACTTATATTTTTTGTCTTGTTTTCAGCCAAAATATCAAAAAATTCTTAAATCAAGAAGGATTTTCTAGACCAGTAAATAATTATTTTTTTGTTTTCAGAAAAAAACTAGTCAAAATGAAGTGAGTTTTTGCTTAGAACAAGCAATAATCTGCCAATGGGGTAAGAAAAAAAATATTATTTCAAACAGAAAACAAGAGTATTTTGCTCACCCCATTGGGAGATTATTTTGCTTGTTTCAAGCACTTAATTTTGATTTGTCTTCAGAAAAAAAACAAGACTTGTCTAGAAAATCTAGAAAAATTCTTGATTTTAAGAATTTTTAGACTAAAACAAGACTAAAAATCTAAGTAAGAAATGCATTTTTTGCAGTGTACTAATAAGCAAAACTTACTTTAGATTAATTAACATTTGTGCTTTTTTTTTTCTCATTGCTGAAGAGTGTTTCTTTCTTTTCCTACAGTTCTACTGTACAGACCTCAATTTAATATTCCTTTAGCCTTAGCCTTATTCACTTCATTTCATTTTGGTGTGAAAGGGCTTTTACATTTGATAAGAATCAGAAACAAAGAAGCAAGCCCTGCCCAGATTTAAAAAGTACGCATTACTTTCTATAAAAAGTAACTAAGTAACGTAATTAGTTACTTTTTTAGGGAGTAACGCAATATTGTAACGCATTACTTTTAAAAGTAACTTTCCCCAACACTGATTAGGATGGAGTTGTAACAAATAAATACAATGTTACTGCACACATTTTTATTGCACAGTGGGGTGAACATTTAGCAGTTCATAAGGTGGATTGCCTGGGGGAAGAAACTGTATACTTAAAACAATACCCACATTTACAGCCAATCAAAATGTATCTGACTTTAAAGAACTTGAGCATTTAAAGTGACGGACGACAAAAACTGCAGCCTGTTTATAAAAAGCTGTTCCCTGTTGTTCTGCAGAATCACGCTCCAGGAGCCAAAAGGATCAAACTGGACACTGCTGAGGACATCGCCAGATGGAGAGAGGAGAGACGCAAGTACGACAGACATTTACTCTGCTTCAGATGTGCTGATACTTTAGTGAATTTTTGTTGAAGTAAATGGTAAAATAAGTGTTAAAGTTGTGCAGGGTTCCCACAGGTCATGGAATTTCTGGAATATCATGGAATTTTAAAAGGTCTATTCCAGACATTGAAAGTCAGGGAATTTTGTCCAAGTCATGGAATATCAGGGATTTTTGTTTGTTGCTTTACATTTTTATTTTCCATTTATCAAAATTAAATTTATATTGTAAATCTATACTGTATTTCTATTTTTATTGTGTTGTTTCACACGTTTTGCCTATTGTTATGGTTAGGCTATTTTTCATTTTATTCCCTTCACACTTGTAAACAATCACTTAAAGGGTTAACGTTAGTTCACACAAAAATGAAAATTCTGTCAATAATTACTCACCCTCATGTTGTTCCAACCCTGTAAGACCTTCTTTCATGTTCAGAACACAATTTAAGATATTTTTGATGAAATCCGAGCACTCTCTGACTCTCCATAGACAGCAAGGGTCCTGCCACGTTCAAGGCCCAGAAAAGTACCAAGATCATCGATAAAGTAGTCCTTGTGACTTGTGTTCAGTGGTTCAGCTGTAATTTTACGAAGCTACATGAATACATGTAATAACGACTTTATTCCACATTTTCATCTCTACTGTGTCACTTGTGGATATGCGTTCGTGAGAGTACAATGACGTATGCGTATGGTGGTGTTGGGTCACTGTTTCATCTCCGCGTATTTTAGTATTTTTAACAAGGCATGGCACATTTGTAAAATTACAGTTGAGCCACTGATGTCACATTGATAACCCTTTAAGTCAAATGCAGTCACCAGGCTATAACTGTTAACTAAGGCAAACATGCCAGAACGTTTAACCCCTGAAAGCATAAAAACCATAAATTATTTTCTGTAGAAATAGTACAGAAAAATATCAAAGTGCTTTTAACAGGTAAAATCAAAAAGAAAAAAAAAAGTAGTGTGTATGTGTGTTTTGTACTAAAACATACAAGTGGAAAAAAGCTTGCAAATGGATGGATCTTTTCATCCTGGGTCATGGAAATTCAGCTTTTTAGTTAGTGAAAGTCAGGGAAAAGTCAGGGAATTTGACATTTGGCTTAGAGTGGGAACCCTGGTTATGAAACCAAATCACTTCCAGCTCTAAACAGAAACAATGTGTCATTATTAAATTTCTTTGTATGTGCAGAAACTACCCGACGCTGCAAAACATAGAGAAGAAGATGAAGCTGATGAAGATGAAGGAGCAGCGAGGAGATGTGCTGGAGACGCCTCAGTTTGGGTGCGTTTCTGACCAACGGCGCAAAGCTTCATGATATTAACCTTACATTAACATTTGCTCAAAATGTACTCTCCCTCAGACCATCCCAGATGAGGATGAGTTAGTTTGTTTATTAGATTTCATTGCATCTCTGTCTCATCAATGGATCCTCTGTAGTGAATGGGTGCCGTCAGAATGAGATTCTGAACATCTGATAAAATCATCACAATAATCCACAGCACTCCAGTCCATCAGTGTGATGTTTTCATCAGCTGTTTGGACTTTTCTTACTTAGAATTTTTGTCTTGTTTCCAGCCAAGATATTGGTTCTGATAAAAAATATTGGTAAAAAAATTCTTAAATCAAGAAGTATTTTCTAGACGAGTAAAAAATTATTTTCTTGTTTTCAGAAAAAACAAGTCAAAATTATGTGAGTTTTTGCTTAGAACATGCTAAATAATCTGCCAATGGGGTAAGAAAAAAAAAATCTTTTTTCAAACAGAAAACAAGAGTATTTTGCTTACCCCATTGGGAGATTATTTTACTTGTTTCAAGCAAAAAAACGCACAAAAAATCTAAGTAAGAAAAGCATTTTTTGCAGAATTAAACGTTTTTATATTAAAAACAAACAAGCAAACCCTGCCCAGATTTAAAAAGTAACGCAAAAGTATTGTAACACATTACTTTCCATGAAAAGTAACTAAGTAACGTAATTAGTTACTTTTTTAGGGAGTGACGCAACATTGTAACGCATTACTTTCCATAAAAAGTAACTAACGTAATTAGTTACTTTTTTAGGGAGTGACGCAACATTGTAACGCATTACTTTCCATGAAAAGTAACTAAGTAACGTAATTAGTTACTTTTTTAGGGAGTGACGCAACATTGTAACGCATTACTTTCCATAAAAAGTAACTAAGTAACGTAATTAGTTACTTTTTTAGGGAGTGACGCAACATTGTAACGCATTACTTTCCATGAAAAGTAACTAAGTAGCGTAATTAGTTACTTTTTTAGGGAGTGACGCAACATTGTAACGCATTACTTTCCATAAAAAGTAACTAAGTAACGTAATTAGTTACTTTTTTAGGGAGTAACGCAACATTGTAACGCATTACTTTCCATAAAAAGTAACTAAGTAACGTAATTAGTAACTTTTTAGGGTGTAACGCATTACTTTGCATAAAAAGTAACTAAGTAACGTAATTAGTAACTTTTTAGGGTGTAACGCATTACTTTGCATAAAAAGTAACTTAGTAACTTAATTAGTTACTTTTTTAGGGAGTGACGCAACATTGTAACGCATTACTTTCCATGAAAAGTAATTAAGTAACGTAATTAGTTACTTTTTTAGGGAGTGACGCAACATTGTAACGCATTACTTTCCATAAAAAGTAACTAACGTAATTAGTTACTTTTTTAGGGAGTGACGCAACATTGTAACGCATTACTTTCCATGAAAAGTAACTAAGTAGCGTAATTAGTTACTTTTTTAGGGAGTGACGCAACATTGTAACGCATTACTTTCCATAAAAAGTAACTAAGTAACGTAATTAGTTACTTTTTTAGGGAGTAACGCAACATTGTAACGCATTACTTTCCATAAAAAGTAACTAAGTAACGTAATTAGTAACTTTTTAGGGTGTAACGCATTACTTTGCATAAAAAGTAACTAAGTAACGTAATTAGTAACTTTTTAGGGTGTAACGCATTACTTTGCATAAAAAGTAACTTAGTAACTTAATTAGTTACTTTTTTAGGGAGTGACGCAACATTGTAACGCATTACTTTCCATGAAAAGTAAATAAGTAACGTAATTAGTTACTTTTTTAGGGAGTGACGCAACATTGTAACGCATTACTTTCCATAAAAAGTAACTAACGTAATTAGTTACTTTTTTAGGGAGTGACGCAACATTGTAACGCATTACTTTCCATGAAAAGTAACTAAGTAGCGTAATTAGTTACTTTTTTAGGGAGTGACGCAACATTGTAACGCATTACTTTCCATAAAAAGTAACTAAGTAACGTAATTAGTTACTTTTTTAGGGAGTAACGCAACATTGTAACGCATTACTTTCCATAAAAAGTAACTAAGTAACGTAATTAGTAACTTTTTAGGGTGTAACGCATTACTTTGCATAAAAAGTAACTAAGTAACGTAATTAGTTACTTTTTTAGGGAGTAACGCAACATTGTAACGCATTACTTTCCATAAAAAGTAACTAAGTAACATAATTAGTAACTTTTTAGGGAGTAACGCAACATTGTAACGCATTACTTTCCATAAAAAGTAACTAAGTAACGTAATTAGTTACTTTTTAGGGAGTAACGCAACATTGTAACGCATTACTTTCCATAAAAAGTAACTAAGTAACATAATTAGTAACTTTTTAGGGAGTAACGCAACATTGTAACGCATTACTTTCCATAAAAAGTAACTAAGTAACATAATTAGTAACTTTTTAGGGAGTAACGCAACATTGTAACGCATTACTTTTAAAAGTAACTTTCCCCAACACTGATGAAGAAACAAGCTCATCCTTCTCTTGAATGGTCTGAGGGCGAGTACATTTTCAGCACATTATTCCATTTCAGTTGAGCTATTCCTTTCACTGTTTTGATTACTGAAGGTTTAGTGGGTTTAAAATGATCTGTGTCCAGTCGCATGAGGGGTCGCGGTAGAGGTCGCGGTAGGGGACGTGGGTCTGACCGCTGGAGATGTGAAGGAACCCGTGTCACGAGCTCAGAGACGGAGCAGACGGTCGTTCTGAAGCGGCCCCACCAGGACAAAGACCCTCTGGCGGCTCTCGTCTGCAGTGACCCTGGTCAGTCTCATCTCACTGCTGATGGTGAAGTGATGGAGAACTGTCTTTCATTCAGTCAAATAGGCTTTGTTTGTCTTCTCTCAGAGTCTGATAAGGACGAGTCTGTTCAGCAGACGCAGGCTGGGCTCACTGTCGCCCCCAAAACTGTGACCTCTGCCCTCGGGTCACTGATGTCCAGCTATGGGAACGCTATGACCTCCAGCGAGAGCGAAGGAGACACAGACGGTACTGCAATAATCATCATGTGATATGTGACTCTGGAGCACAAAACCAGTCTTAAGTAGCACAGGTATACGTATAGCAATAGCCAAAAATACATTGTGTGGGTCAGAATTTTCTTTTATGCCAAAAATCATTAGGATATTAAGATCATGTTTAATTAAGATATTTTGTAAAATTCCTACCGTAAATATATCAAAACGTAACTTTTGATTAGTAATATGCATTGCTAAGAACATCATTTAAACGGCTTTAAATGTGATTTTCTCAATATTTAGACATTTTTTGCACCCTTAAATTGCAATTTTCCAGTCTTAAAAAAACGTCTTAAGTCACTGGGGTATATTTGCGGCAATACCCAGAAATGCATTGTATGGGTCAAAATGATCAATTTTACTTTTATGCCAAAAATCATTGGGATATTAAGTAAAGATCATGTTCCATGAAGATATTTAGTAAATTTCCTACTGTAAATATATCAAAACTTAATTTTTGATTAGTAATATGCATTGCTAATAACTTCATTTGGACAACTTTAAAGGTGATTTTCTCAATATTTAGATGTTTTTGCACCCTCAGATTGCAGATTTTCAAATGGTTGCATCTCAGCCAAATATTGTCATATACTAACAAACTAAACATCAATTGAAAGTTTATTTATTCAACTTTCAGATGATGTATAAATCTCAATTTCAAAAAATTGACACTTAAGACTGGTTTTGTGGTCCAGGGTCACATAGATCATGTGTTTTTTATGCATTATAAATGGAAAATATTAATTTTTTTCAAATGTCAGATTGAAAGTTTGTGTATTTATTTATTTTATCTGTTTTCTTAATCTATTTTAATTTATTTTAATTTGTAAAAATTTCCCCTGAATTATTGTATACAATTTATTTAATTATTATTATTATTATTAAGACTATTTTAAATCTTATTGCGTTTATACAAATCATGCTGTTTCAAAGGAATACTTTGCCCAAAAATAAAAAAAGTGTTTTATATTTTATATTGCTCTGTTTATTTGAAGCTCTGCTGCTGCTGAAACACTGCATATATTTCTGATGTTTGATTCTGTCACAGATGCTCCAGTTTTGAGGGTCAGTCAAGCTCTAGAGGAAAATAAAATGCTCCTGACTGCTGCTCATCCACTTCCTGTCCAGAGGATCCCAGAGATGAATGAGGAGAAACACACAGCACAGCAATCCCATAATGCCCCGGTCGGCAGAGGAAGAGGAAGAGGCAGAGGACGTGGTCGAGGGGCGAGAGGAGGGCGAGGCGGTAATAACTGTAAACCCGCTGAACTACAGAGACATCGAGCAACACTATTAGAGATGGTGAGTTAAAACACACACAAACATGTTGCTTTCTGCTGTGGAACACAAACTCAGATATTTAGCAGAATGCTCATGCTGCTTTTGTACATAAAGTATATGTGAATTAATGCTTTCATTCATCAAGGATGCATTAAAGGCACAATATGTAAGATTTTTTTGATTAAATGTCCAAAAACCACTAGAACAGTGTTATATGACCCAGCTATGGAGTTTTTGCCTCTGTAGTGGACATTATATTTTAGACCTCACATGTCATAGTTGTCCTGTACAGAGTACATTCAGGGCTTTTCAAAGATACCAAATGATTGGAAGTTTGACCATGATCACACCCTCTCCTCGGTCTTTAAAAATGTCTAAAATTAATTAAAAGTGAATAATTGCACATCCTTATGGAAATATGATTACATTTTGTAACTTGCATTTAAATCTGAATCATTTTCTAATTGTTTATCATAAAGCAACATCGCAGGAAAATGTTATGAGTTTTCAAATCCAAGTATAACTTCCTGTTATGAAACAGGACATCATTTCATACATGTCCACTGTAGAGGACACCAGGACTAAAAGCATGTTTATTACGCATTTTGTGAGACATAACAATTGAATAGGAAAAAATATATATATATCAAAATTCTTATGAAATATTAGATATTACTACAAAAATCTGACCAATTAATACTCCCATTATGACAATTATTTTTCAGCATGCTGGCCCAACAGCAACACATTAATATTCACATTAGATACATGTATAGATATACTGTATTTAAGGGGAAAACCAGTTTATGGAATTTTTTACACACATACTGCAATAAAAAATGGCATATCAAATTATTTTATGTATTTTACAACATAGGTGAGAATCATCCTTACACAAAGTCTGGTATAAAAAATCCTGAAACCTAAAAATTGGTTGGTGATTTAAAAAAAAAAACCTTTTCCTTTTTGATGTCTATGTATACCGTTATATTTTTAGAAAAACTCTACAGAGGACACTGAATAAAATATGAATAAAATATAATTTTTCCTTATGCTCTAAACAGTGTAACAGCATAAAAAAAAATACTAAATTCACAAAGGTTTTTTTTGGGTCTCAGGAGAATATATTGCTGACTTGTGTACTACTTTATCCCAAATGTTTTGAAGAAAGTTTAAATCCAGAGAAATGAGCAATTTTAACTACATAATAGACCATTTCATGGTGTCACCTGACAGTGACGTCGTTCACCCTTGATTTTCCGGTTTTATTTTGTAGAAAACAAGACTAAATGTATTATTATAATTGACTGATTAAATGTAAGAATTAGACTCAAAAGTTGATGCACACTTTTAGAAAAAAAAATGCTTTATTAAAGGTAAAAAATGCCCATAAAAGATCCATTTAAACTTTTAGGAAAAGAATAATTATCACTGCTGTGAACTGACCACAGAGAATATGAGTAATATCAAAAACTTTAGCACTGTAGTCCTTTAAGTACAATAACACACACAGCAAAAATATCATCTAATTATCGCCATCGACAAAATCCCAGAAAATATCAAGATATTATTTTTTGTCAATATCACACACCCGGAAAAATCAGCCAGAAAAAAGGATAAAAACCAATTTATGACCGGTCAACCGGTGCATCCCTAATAATTTTGTGTTCAGCTGTAGATATGACACAGTGTTATTTGTCTGAGTGCTGCTATTGAGTGTGTGTTTGTTGTGCAGTTACTGGCTCCTGATATCCGTCACGAGAGGAACGTGGTTCTCCAGTGTGTCCGCTACATCGTCCGCAGCGGGTTCTTCGGTCTGGCTGATAAAGACTCTCATGAGATCAGTGTGTCTGTGAACACGAACGATGAGCGAGCATCAGATGAGGACTTTAGTAAAGACAAACAACTGCATTCGGATCCTCAGACAGACGGCCTGATGGGCCAACCTCAAGAGCAACACTCAGAGACCATCTCTGATGAAAACACGCATGTGAATAAGAGTCCCAGTGTGTTCCAGCAGCTGTTTGCTCAGCAGTTAGTGTGTGACGAGTCTGAAGAAACGCCCTCCTGATGCGTGACGCGTGTATTCGGATGAATCGGATCAAAGACCAAACTCATCACGGATCATCCGGGAATCATTCAGTGATTCATAGCCACTTTAGAAACTAAATCCAGTCAAAACAAAGACGATCAGAAGATTTTTTTTTCACTTTTTTATTTTTATTTACTTCTCATATGTTCGTCTTTCAAAAGAAGAGGCTCGTGCCAAATGAATGCATATGAATTAGTTTGACTTGTGTTTTGAGCTCATGTTCTGACTGTAATTCTCTCATGTGGTAAATAAAGAGGTGTGTGTGAACCTGTGATTGATTATGAGCTTCACCTGCAGCTGCTCATGTGTCACATCCATCAAGGGTGGAGATGCTGAAGTGTGTTATTTAAGGTTGAGATGTTTTGCAGGTTCATCCTGTAACAAACAAGCTAGACAAACTCAAAACCTGCTCGGTCCTGCCCTACAGAGAGGATCAGACCTTCATCACCTTCATCACATGCGGCCAATTCAAGTGCTAATCCTAACAAAAAAAGTGCCTTTTATTAATAAAACTGAAATAAAAAAAAAAAATATATATATATATATATATATATATATATATACATGACTTTGTCTTTATTTTTGTCTTTATCAACTAAGTGGTTGCTTATAATAATAAATTTTTTAACATAAGTTAACATGATCTAACAATGAAAAATACTTCTAAATCATGTATTAATCAGTTCATGTTCATTGCAACATTTACTAATACATTATTAAAATGCAAAGTTGTATATGCTAATATGATTTGATTAACCTGGGCGAGATTAACTTATGAAAAGCTGTGTATTTTAATAAACTAACATCAACAAAGATTAATGAATGCTATAACAGATGTTGTTAGTTAATATTAGTTAATGCTTTAACTGATGAAACCTAATTGGGAAGTCTTTAAAAACAAAACAAAAAAAATACAGATCTTCTTTTATTATTTATTTTACTGAGGAAACATGTTTGTTTAACTGTTTAAGTATATAATTAGGGTATTTGAACGTCAGTTTACCACATCTATTTATGCATAGTATGTCCATTTAAGAGATTTGTTTACAAAGAATAAATCCTTGTAAAAAAAAAATAATAATAATAAAATGTAAAAAAATCTTTCTTTGTTAATTTATTTTACTGAGGAAACATGTTTGTTTAACTATTTAAGTATATAAACAGGGTATTTGAGCGTCAATTTACCACATCTATTTATGCATAGTATGTCCATTTAAGGACATATATTTACAAAAAAATAATTCCTTGTTAAAAAAAAGTCTTTCCTTGATTATTTATTTTACTGAGGAAACATCTTTAACTGTTTAAGTATATAAATAGGGTATTTGAGCGTCAATTTACCACATCTATTTATGCATAGTATGCCCATTTAAGAGATTTATTTACAAAAAAATAAATAATTCCTTGTAAAAAAACATGATGAAATGCTTTTGTACATTTTGCAGTGAAATTAAAATCAGAATCACATACTGATTCTAATTACACTGCAAAACTTACAAAGTTAAGGAAGACTGGAATGGACATTCATTAGTTGTCAGTTTTTTTTTAAATATTTAAAAAATACATTATAAAAATATATATTTTAGTACTTTGTCCTAACCGAATTCCCATGTAAAAACAAGCTTTAAAAATGTATATATAATTTTAGAATGTAACAGATTTCAATGTAATATATATATATGTACTAAAATATATATATATATATATATTATAATGTATTTTTTAAATATTTAAAAAAAAACTGACAACTAATGAATGACTGTCCATTCCAGTCTTCCTTAAGCAGCCTCTTCTCCAGCCGTTCTGAGATCAGTCTCTCCCGCCGCAGCTCATCCGCGGCAACCGCTAGACCTCTGATCCCTGATCCCAGATCGGCGCTTAAAGCGCCTCGCGATGGGCGTGCCTTTGCGCGCCGCGGCTCCGCCCCCCGCTGGCGTCACCACAGCTGCTAGCTCGTCGGTTAGCGTGCTAACAGCGTTCAGCAGTGATGAGACAGAGACAGGATGAGACAGCAAACCTGCGAATGAAGCCATTTCACCATCCTCGCTCAGGCCTGAGAGCAGAAAGCGGAGTAAAACGGATTTAAACCGGCGATTCGGAGCGTCCGAGTGCGTTTTCAAATCAAATCATGAGTCCAGAAGAGCGTCTGCAGCGCTGAGGTGATGTCCACAGTCTGTTTATGTTCATTTATGAGCTGTAACTGACGCGTGTCACTGAGACAAACGCGTATTTCTGTCAGGGACATAACGTTATGCTGCTGATGATGAATTGAGTTAGCTGTCAGTTGAGCCGTTAGTGTGCTAACCGCGAGCTAGCTGCCGTTAGCCTGTGTTATTTATTATAAACACCCATTCATAAGCAGCGCCGAGGTCCGCTGGAGGAGCTGTCAAACTCGCTTGCTCTTTAAATGGGGACTAAGGTTATAAGCGCTTTCTTAAAGACGTCACCCCAGCGTGTTTAATCAGGCTCAGCACACCGTTTACCGTATTTACATCCCGACAAGTGCGATGCATCACTCGGACTCCACCGGAGAGTCGCCCGGGAGCAGGAGGATGTCCCACCCGACGGCGTTCGCCGGCCGCAGGGGCAGCGGAGCCACCGACGACCACCAGGCGTCCGCTCCGGCCGGGTCGTCGTCCCCGGGGCCGCACCATCCACCCCACAGCCTCGGCATCCAGAGCGGGACGCAGGTCAAGAAGAAGAGCGGCTTCCAGATCACCAGCGTTCTTCCCGCGCAGGTGTCCGCCAGCGGCAACAACAGCGTCGCCGACGACACCGAGAGCTACGACGACATGGACGAGTCGCACACCGAAGACCTGTCCTCGTCCGACATCCTGGACGTCTCCGTCTCCCGTGCCACGGACACCGGCGTCCCCGAGAGGAGCTCGTCCGAGGAGACGCTCAACAGCTTGCACGGGGGCGAGGCGTCCGGAGTCACCTCGCCTAACGAGCCGGTGATGCACCAGGGGTACATGGTCAACGGCGTCCATCATCACGCTCACCACCATCACAAGACCGGGCGACCCGCGGCTCTGCCGACCGTCCCGAGCGGGCGCTCCGTCCAAGCTGTGGTCACGGAGGCCGCTGCGCCGGCTCCCGTCACCGCAGACGCCGCCGGTGCGTCCCTCCCCGCTGGACCTGGGACTGTTCACGCAAATCCCCCGACCTCCCAAGCCCAGCCGAGCGCGGCGACCACCGCCTCTCGCTTCAGGGTGGTGAAGCTGGACTCCAACTCGGAGCCGTTCCGCAAGGGCCGCTGGACTTGTACGGAGTATTACGAAAAAGACGCCCCGCCTGGAGACACCGCTGTCGCTCACAGAGCGGTGGAGAGCGTCATCCAATCTGAACACGAGACCACCAGCGGGAGCTCCTCCGGAAGCACCTTGAGCGGCGGAGGGGACGTCCAGCAGGCTTACGGCGCTCCGCACGCTCATGACCCGAGCGCTCACCTGGTTCCTCAAGCCGCCGTCGCTCCTTCGGTTCTCCTCGGTGTGGAGAGTCTGTCCTCCCGCGCAGAGGCCCAGAGCAACTACCCTACGAACGCCGTTCAGATGCCCGCGGCTCAGCCTCTTCAGATTCCTCCGGTTTCAAGCGCGGTGTCCCCCAGGGCCGCGCCGGTGCCCGTCGGGATCCTGGCCGTGTCTCCGAGGCCCCAGGTTCCCGCCCCGCAGATGGGCATCAACCCGGAGCAAACCGGAGCCCAGGTCTCTTCCTCCAGCATGCCTTTGAGCAACCTGCAGCCGCTGCTGCACGGGGCCGTACCGGGACAAGCGCTGAGAGCCCCGCTCCCCCTGGCGGGCCCCGCGTATGTGACGGCCTCGCAGCTGGAGGATGCGCAGAGACTCCTGCTTCAGCATCACACGCTGCTCTCGCTGCCACGGCTGGCCGTAGGAGGCATGACGGGCCTCGCCGGACCGACCGCGTCTGATGCAGCTGCCGCTTTTGGACAGGAAGGAGGTGCCAGTGCGGATGCCAGTGCTTTTGCGGTCTCAGCTGGTGCAGATGAAGACAGGTAAGAGCAAACACTTCTTTTTTTATTTTAAACTTCTTTTTTTTTTTTTTTTTAAATAAAATTGTATATGCAAAGTTTGTATATACATACCTACACACGTGTGTGTGTGTGTGTGTGTGTGTGTGTGTGTGACCCTGGACTACAAAACCACTCATAAGGGGCAATTTTTGAAATTGAGATCTATATATCATCTGAAAGCTAAATAAATAAGCTTTCCATTGATGTATGGTTTGTTAGTATGGGACGATATTTGAACATCTTAGGGTACAAAAAAGTCAAAATATTGAGAAAATCACCTTTAAATTGTGCGGATAAAATTCTTAGCAATGCATGTAACTAATCAAAAATTACGTTTTGCTGTTTTTACAGTAAGAAATTTACAAAGTGAGCATGCACCTAATGATTTTTGACCCATGCAATATATTTGTGACCCTGGACCACAAAACCAGTCATAAGTGTACATTTGCCAAAATTGAGATTCATACAACACATGAAAGCTGAATAAATAAGCTCTCCATTGGTGTATGGTTTGTTAGGATAAGGACAATATTTGGCTGAGATACAACTATTTGAAAATCTGGAATCTGAGGGTGCAAAAAAAAGTCAAAAAATAATATCAAAATATTGAGAAAATCGCCTTTAAATTGTGCAGATAAAAATCTTAGCAATGCATAGAGCTAATCAAAAATTACAAAATTAATTTTACAGTAAGAAATTTACAAAATTATCAATCATAAGTGTACATTTGCCAAAATTGATATTCATACAGCACATGAAAGCTGAATAAATAAGCTTTCCATTGATTTATGGTTTGTTAGTATGGGACAATATTTGAACATCTGTAATCTGAGGGTGTAAAAAGTAAAAATATTGAGAAAATCGCCTTTAAATTGTGCAGATAAAAATCTTAGCAATGCTTATAACTAGTCAAAAATTAAGTTTTGCTATTTTTACAGTAAGAAATTTACAAAATGAACATGCACCTAATGATTTTTTGTCATAAAAGAAAAATCAATGATTTTGACCCATACAATATATTTGTGATCCTGTACCACAAAACAAGTGTACATTTGGTTTGTTAGTATATGACAATATTTGGCCAAGATGCAACTATTTGAAAATCTGGAATCTGAGGGTGCAAAAAAATCTAAATATTGAGAAAATCGCCTTTAAAGTTGTCCAAATGAAGTTATTAGTGATGCATATTACTAATCAGTAATGAAGTTCTGATATTTACAGTAGGAAATTTACAAAATATCTTCTTGCAACATGATCTTTACTTAATATCCTAATGATTTTTGGCATAAAAAAAAATCTATCATTTTGACCCATACAATGTATTTTTGGCTATTGCTACAAATATACCTGTGCTACTTAAGACTGGTTTTGTGCTCCAGGGTCACATTTTTGCCTGTTGCTACAAATATACATACTACTATATATATATTTCAATTCATGTTTTGTTTGTTTGTTTGTTTGTTTTTCAATTCAAAACATGTTTTGATGCACATGACCTTATTGAAGGGTCAGTCTCATGAAGTCCAGCTCAAAATCAGACCAAGTATGATTATGTTCATGTGTTGCACTCTTATTTTTGTCACATTGAAGAGTGTTAACATCAACATTTAAGACATTTCAGCGCTAATCTTTTACGATCTGGATGTTTTGAGTGCGTTTGTGTGAGATTCTCCCTGCAGTGGTTTGATGAAGAGTTTGTCCTTGAATGAGTCGCTCTGTTCTTCTCTTCAGGCTGTTCAGTTTGTGGTCAATGTCGGGTCAGTCTAGTGCCTCTAAATATATCAGCTCGTCTCCAGAGAACTCGTCTGTCTTTTGTCTTTCCTCTGGATTCGCCCAGTTTCTCCATGTCTCCCGGCGATCTGCCTGTCCTTCCGTCCGCTGAAGACGAGAGTAGCGTGTGGTCAGTAGGGTTGTCGGTGTCCTGCGGTTTGCAGCGAGCGCGTGGCCAATGTGCGGTCCGTCTGGTTGCCATAGTGACGCATCTGCAGTGACTCAGCAGAAGATGCGAGTGAGGCTCTTGTGAGTGTGTTGATGCTGCGGGTGAGTGTCGATACGCTCGTCGCGTCCTGCAGCGCTTTAATGCAGTGATCTGATTCTCCTGCATCAGTTCTTCATGTTTGCAGTGAATGTGGATTGATTGAAACCACCTGAGACTCTCAGTAACCGTCATGTTTTTCAGCTCTCACAGCCGAAATGCTGAATCACCGCTGAACCACGTGATGCGGCAGGTTTACCATTCAAGGGGTTAAAGTTACAGAGTACATCTTAACCCATTTAATCCCACCAAAAGTTTTCATTTTAAAAGCACAGATGTTTTAGGGCACTTCCTGCAAATATAGGAAAAATAAAGGGTCTCAATTAAATATGTGCAGTTTCACATGGTTAGTGCAAATTGTCACATGACCAGAGCAGTTTGTTTCCTGTTTGCACCATGAGATGATGATGGTTGCATCGAAGCTCCAAAACATAAGGCTAGTGAAGCATGTTATCATAAAGATATGGCAGATTTTTGGTATGCATTATCTCTAAGGTGTCTAGTATTAATATTTAAATTCACATATGTGACCCTGGATGACAAAACCAGGCTTATGTTGCACGGTTATATTTGTAGCAGTAGCCAAAAATACATTGTATGGGTCATCGATTTTAATTTTATGCCAGAAATCATTAGGATATTAAGTAAAGATCATGTTCCATGAAGATTTTTTGTAGATTTCTTACTGTAAATATATCAAAACTTCATTTTTGATTAGTAATATGCATTGCTAAGAACTTCATTTGGACAACTTTAAAGGAAATTTTCTTAGCATTTCGATTTTTTTGCATCATCAGATCCCAGATTTTCAATCTATCCTAACAAACCATACATCCATGAAAAGCTTATTTACTCAGCTTTCATGTGATGTATAAATCTCAGTTTTGAAAAATTGACACTTAAGACTGGTTTTGTGGTCCAGGGACATATATATTAAATTTGTTGAGTGAGTAAACATGTTGACGGTGTGATAACAGTGAACTTAGGTTTACAATATAAATCCAATGCAGTTGTTAGTGAAGATTGCACTAAAATGTTGCAATGACAAAATTTTGCACTAAATCAAAAGTTCAAATGTTAAGTTACAATATTGACGTTGCAATACTGGTAGCACTGGTAATATAACAATTTAATGATATATGCTACAATAAAGTTACAAATTTGAAATATGTTGATTATTATATTTTATTGTCTTATATCTCAGTTATTCCTATCAATGTTGTATTTTTTTTTTCATGAATAATAGAGAAATACCCGAGAATGTGATCAAACAGTTTCAAATAGCTGGGCTAGGATATATAACCATTTTTATGACTGCAGAAATGTATGAATTCATTACACACATTATCCCACCGGTCAAAATTGTGACCAACTATAAAACATAATTTTTTCACACACTTTTCCAAAAAAATTCAAAACCTAAATATGGATTATTTCAATGGGTTACTAATGCCACATGATTTAGATATTTTCATGTCTGGGAAAAATTAAATGGATTAAATGGGTTAATTTATAACTAGTGTCTTATTGGCTGTTTCTCTGATAGATGATCTGTATTTCTCAGCCGTTTAACAGGAGCATCAAATATAAATGGCACGTGGCATCTTTTCTCATTTTATATTTAATGTGCTTTAGTCCAAGTTTTTGTCAGTGTGTTCATATGTTTACAGAATCTGCTACACAACTCTTCTTTAGTCCTGATGAATCAGGTTGATACTGTCATTGAATTGTAATCTCTATTCTATTTCTATTCTTAAAAAAAGTTATCTACTTTTTTTGTCATCTATCTTTTCTATCTCTTCTTTTCTAAAAAAAAAAAACTATTCTTTTTTGTCATCTATCTTTTATAACTTTCTTTAAAAAAAAAAAAAAAAATATATATATATATATATATATATATATATATATATATATATATATATATATATATATTATTATTATTATTAGTGGGGCTTGCCAAAGGCAAAGCCTCACTATTACTATGCCGTGTGCTGATCCGTGCAACATTTCGGCGCGTAACTAGTCCTGCAGTTTTTGTCACAGACCCACGAAACTGGCGTCAAATCGTGCGGCCTATACGGGAATGGTGTGCTATGACTTTTATAAGCGATCGGGCGTACGATGTTCGAACCCGGGCCAAAATTCGGCCTAAAAAATCCCATAGACAATGCATTGCGGCCAACTTTGACGGCGCATAGCGCCGTCCACGAATTTCGTAGAAACACGTAATTAACCACATTTGGAGACGCTGACTAGCTGTGCAAGAACATACCTCGCAATGGGGTATAAGTTGTACCCCGGGGGTGCTAGAGCCCCCCCAAATTTTCCCATTGACTTACATTGGCCCAAAAAATCCTAGGTAACAGTATATCTATTCCATTGCGCCGACTTTGACGGCGCATAGCGCCGTCCTCCAATTTCGTAGAAACACGTAAATCACTACATTCGAAGAGGCTGACCAGCTGTGCGAGAACATACCTCGCATTTGGGTGTAAGTTGTACCCCTAGGGCGCTAGAGCCCCCCAAAATTTCAAAAATCGGCCTATGGGAGATACTATGGTGAGGGAAGCCCCATGAAATAGTTTTTTTTTTTCCTACTATGGTAGTTTACATTGGGATTTTGCATTGAACATAGCTATGCATCACTATGTCATAGAGACATGGGGGCGGGTTCATTTTACTCAGACAACCAATCAGACTCTCAGGATCACTGTGAAGCAGTCAAGCCACGCCCTAGCAACCATTTGGGCCACCCTAGCGACCCATAGACCCTCATTATAAAATTCCAAGATGGCTATCTTTGGATCACAGTATCATAGAGACTTGGGGGTGGGGTCGTTTGAATCGGGGCAGCAAACAGCCAATCGTGACTCACCATTGACACTTCCTAGCCACGCCCTAGCAACCGTTTAGGGCACCCTAGCAACACATCCCATAGACTGCTATTATATGGCCCAGATGTATATCTTTGGATCACAGTGTCATAGAGACATGGGGGTGGGGTCGTTTGAATCGGGGCAGCAAACAGCCAATCGTGAGTCATCTTAAACTCTTCCTAGCCACGCCCTAGCAACCGTTACTGACCACCCTAGCAACCCGAACCCACACAGGCATATCTTCACATCTGAATGTCATAGAGACATGGGGGTTGGTTTACATCATTCATACTGACAAGCAGCCTTTGCAGTATCATCATTGGCCACGCCCTAGCAACCAAACAGAGTACCCTAGCAACCATTCAGCTACACCTATATCTTTGCATCACTACATCGTAGAGACATGGGATTTTGACTCATGCTAGCAAATAGGCCTCCCAACATAATGCACATGCTAGCCATGACTAGCTACATGCTAATAGTGATTAGCCAAGTGTTCAATTGTGCAATAAAATATTAGTAAATGCTAAAATGATTAAAATAAGCCAAAAATGAGCTAGCATCATGCTATCAATATGCTATATCATGCTAGCATCGCCTAGCTAAGTGCTAAAAACGTGCTAAAACGTGCTAGGATCGTCTGCTTAAGTCCTAAGACATGCTAGTCATGATAATATGTTGCTAGCATCATGCTAATCATGTTAGCATCTTGTGAAAAACATGCTAGCATCATGCTAACGCCATGCTAGTCATGCTAACTTCACGTTAACGACATGCTGAGCGTGCTAGCGTGTTGCTAGCGTCATGCTAATCATGCTAGCTTTATCCGAAACGCATGCTCATCGTGTTAGCGTGTTGCTAGCATAATGCTAATCATGCTAGCTTCATGTAAAATGCATGCTAATGGTGTTAGCATGTTGCTAGCGTCATGCTAATCATGTTAGCATCTTGTAAAAAGCATGCTAGCATCATGCTAACATCACGCTAGTCATGCTAACTTCATGTTAGCGACATGCTAATCTTGCTAGCGTGTTGCTAGCATCATGCTAATTGCATGCTAATCGTGCTAACATGTTGCTAGCGTCATGCTAACACCGTGCTAACACCCAGAACACCTTAACAACACTCTGCCTATGACCAGATAAAGGGTTTTTTGGCCACTGCAAGCCCCACTCACATTTTCTTCAGGAAATGTACATTCTAGTTATTATTATTATTATTATTATTATTTTTTTTATTTTTTTTATTTTTTTTTGTCAAAAAATATTAGCTTGCTCTATTCTTTTTCTATTCTATCTGTTTTTTATTTACTATATAATTTTAAAAAAACCTTGCTATGCATTCTGCACTAAGACTTGTCATAGCACTTGTCAGAGCATTGCTCTTTTGTTGATTTGGATTGCTTCCATTGTCTTCATTTGGAAAAAAGCGTCTGCTAAATAACTAAATGTAAATATGATCATTTCAAGCCATAAAACTGTCCCCATATGTGACCCTGAACCACAAAACCAGTCTTAAGTAGCACATGTATATTTGTATGATTGTCAAAATTGGGTCTAAATTAATTTTAATTTTTTTTTTTAATGCCAAAAATCATTAAAGATCATGTTCCATGAAGATATTTTGTTAATATCCTACTGTAAATATATCAAAACTTACTTTGTGATTAGTGATATGCATTGCTAAGAACATTTGGACAACATTAGATTCCAGATTTTCAAATAGTTGTATTTCGGCCAAATATTGTCCTATCATAACAAACCATGCACTTTAATGGAAAGCTTATTTATTCAGCTTTCAGATAGTGTATACATTTCAATTAAAAAAATGGACTTTTATGATTGGTTTTGTGGTCTAGGGTCATGTATAATAAACACACAATACCAAGTGAACAGTCACTGATGCTCCAGGAGGAAACCTGTGATGTTAAAGCAATTGTAAGTAGGTTTTTACTTTAAAATCAATCACTCTGACACCTTTCTTGACTTGTTTAATCAGACTGACAAGCATGAAAACACAGTAATAACACAAAATGACGCAGTGGATGCAGTGATTCCTTACTTACATTGAACATCAACCTGTCTCTGTAGTTTTTTAAATGATGTTCCTGTTCTTACCTCATCTTTTAAACATTTTATTTGTGACCCTGGAGCACAAAACTGGTATATTTGTTGCAATAGCCAACAATACATTGTATGGGTCAATCATTTTTTAATGGCAAAAATCGTTAGGATATTAAGTAAAGATCATGTTCCGTTAGGATATTTTGTAAATTTCCTACTGTAAATATATCAAAACTTAATTTTTGATTAGTAATATGCATTGCTGGACAACTTTAAAGGCAGTTTTCTCAATGTTTAGATTTTTTTTACACCCTCAGATTACAGATGTTCAAATATCGTCCCATACTAACAAACCATAAATCAATGGAAAGCTTATTTATTTAGCTTTCATGTGCTGTATGAATATCAGTTTTACCAAATGTACACTTATGATTGATGATTTTGTGAATTTCTTACTGTAAAATTAATTTTGTAATCTTTGATTAGTTATATGCATCGCTAAGTATTTTATCTGCACAATTTAAAGGCGATTTTCTCAATATTTTGACTTTTTTGCACCCTCAGATTACAGATTTTCAAATAGTTGTATCTCGGCCAAATATTGTCCTTATCCTAACAAACCATTCATCAATGGAAAGCTTATTTACTTAGTTTGGTGATTTATAAATATCAATTTATAAAAATGGACCCTTATGACTGGTTTTGTGGCCTGGAGTCACATTTAGTTTTGTTTATTATTATAGAAGAGCAGCAGTGCTCATAGTCCCACAGTGCCTCAGTGAAGTCAAATTGCAGAGGAAAACTGTTTTCAGCATTATTTTAAGACTGTAGTGCTGCTTGGATGCCTCAGCCTAGTGACAGTATTTCTTGCTTTAATGCTTGTTTTGTAGTTATCAGTGTCAGCTACTGTTATGATGTGAGGAAGGTAAAGATGATGTCTGGTGTTCTAACTCGTGTCAGCTGTTTATCTTTGAGATTTTAAATGAGGTGTGCATGTTTTGTATTTGACTTGCGTGGTGTTTGATGAGGTGATGAGTGACTCATGAGGAGGCAGGTGTGTGTGATGGAGCTGCAGTGCTGTGTTTGTCCTGTAGGTGTCAGTGAATCTCCACTTTTTTCTGTCGCATGTTTCACTGTATTTCTGACTGCATCATAGTCATGGGACCCAAACGTCACCCGCTTTGCCCTCATTCTGCTGCCCAAAATCTGGGGTATATGTGTTTGTGTGTTTCATCAGTTTTTGCTTTATTTAACCCTTTAGAGATAAAATGAATTTGGATGAATTGCTCTGCCAAGAACATGTTCAGGTCATATTTCTCCTTACAAAAAAGTTGAAAACGAAGCCTATATGTGACCCTGGACTGCATTACCAGTCATAAGGGTCAATTTTTCAAAATTGAGATTTATACATCATCTGAAAGTTGAATAAATAAGCTTTCCGTTCATGCATGGTTTGTTAGGATAGGATAACATTTGGATATAACTAATTGAAAATCTGGAATCTGAGGGTGCAAAAAATCCCCTTTAAAGTTGTCCAAATGAAGTTCTTAGCAATGCATATTACTAATCAAAAATTAAGTTTTGATACATTTACGCTAGGAAATGTACAAAATATCTTCATGGAACATGATCTTTGCTTGATATCCTAATGTTTTTTGGCATAAAAGAAAAATCACTCATTTTGACCCATTGCTACAAATATACCCCAGCAACTTAAGACTGGTTTTGTGCTCCAGGGTCACATATTGCAGTAATGAGAAACTGTCAAATAATGACACCATGTGAATAATTATGGTCTTCACAACATTTTTTTTCTTTGCATTCCTCCTCTTCTGTAGATTGCTTTCTAATGTAGGTGTCTGATGCATCATGCGTTGTGTGTTATGAACACAGTATTGTTGTCTCACTGACTCTGAAGTGCTTTAGTGCTTTTGTTGCACGTGTTTAAGTCACTTTAGATAAATGCATCTGCTAAATTCATAGATGTAAATGTAAACAGGCTTCATTTTTTAATGCAAAATATAACATTTTGTTTTGAAACTGAGCTGCATGTGTTCTTCATATGACATTTCATTCATCCAGCTGCTCATCTTGAGTCCGTATCAGCTGCATTACTGCACTGCACCATTATTTGCTGTTATGCTGTTAGTCTTAGACTCTATGTAATGCGAGGGAGCATTAAAATGAAAGATGCATGTCTCACACATCTGGTGTTCATTAGTGTTCTCTCATTAAAAGCTCATTAGTCTGTCTGCTCAGATTCTGTCAGAGGAAACGCATCAGAGCTGAACGTCTGTCCAGTTTCACAGCGGAGCTGATGGTTCTCCTGATGTTTCTGTTCTGTTGTGTGATGTGATGCAATGTATCAGATATTTGATCTGACAAAAGAAACAGGTTAGTTGGTCTTAAATGGCTTGTGAAAACATTGTTGGATTGATTCTAGACTGCCCATCTTATGATTTTCACATAAAATCACTTCTTCTGCAGTTTGTCTGTTTATCTAGTGTTTGGATGGTCATGACACTAGATAAATGAGTCTGGGTGTGTGTGTGTGTGTGTGTGTGTGGAGCTGAAGGATGTGCCGCACGACTCTCCTCCATCATGACTCTTATGTAAGAGCGCAGAGTCCTCCAGCCAATCAGCTCACGCGCTCAGCACGCCTTAGCAACGGTTGCTATGTACCCCCTACACACACATCATGAAATGTAAGAAACACAGTCACAGAGGGTGGACAGGTGACATGGATTTTTCTTTCAGCACTGGTATTCTAGGTTAAATGTATCTGAATGCATGCAAGAGAGAGAATATATATCAGATCATTTCTAGTGCATTTTTAATGAGCTTTTAAGCCATTTAGCAGACGCTCTTATCTGAAGTGACTCAGCAGTCCTGCAGTGAGCTTATATATGAGTACAGACGCATGCACATACACACAGACGCACACACACACACACACACAGAGAGAGCAGCTCATGTAGTTTCCATCTTGGTGCCTCCTTGATGTTGCTATGGCAACCAAAGTCTGGCTTTGTGTGGATATTTTCATTTTCCTCTTGTTGCCAAATGTGATGTAACATTGAGACACACAAACACAAACACAACAAGAACTGTGTAAGCACTGAAGTCACAATCAGCGTTCGTAATATTAGTGCTGTCAAAGTTGTGTCATTTTTGCATACAATGCGTCATACAAATGACAAAAATACACATAATAAATACTGTTTTCCATCCATAATATCTTTAATATCACAGTAATGTTTATTATTATTATTATTTATATTACTTATATCATGGGTCTTTGAAATCCTTGAAAGTTTGTGAATTTCAAGGCCCTGGAAAGCTTTTGAAAATAAATATACATACACTACCAGTCAAAAGTTTGGACACACCCTTTCATTTAATGTTTTTTAAAAAAGTTTATTATGCTTATCAAGGCTGTTTTCACTTGATCAAAAATACAGAAAAAAAATCAATATTGTGAAATATTATTACGATGTAAATCAGTGTTTTTCTATATTAATATACATTAACATTTAATTTATATCTGTAACTAAAGTTGAATTTCCAGCATCATTACTCCAGTCTTCAGTGTCACATGATCCTTCAGAAATCATTCTAATATACTGATTTATTATCAGTTGCGCTGCTTAATGTATTTTTTTTTACCTGTGATACTTTTTTCAGGATTTTTTGATCAATAAAAGGTTAAAAAAGAACAGCGTTTATTTAAAATAGAAAGGTTTTCTAACAATATACACTACTGTTCAAAAGTTTGGGGTCAGTACATTTTTATTCTTTCTTTTTTGAAAGAAATTAATGCTTTTATTCACCAAGGATGTGTTCAGTTAATAAAAAGTGATAGCATAGATTTACATTGTTAGAAAATATGTATATTTTGAATAAATGCTGTTTAACTTGTTATTCATCAAAGAATCCTGGAAAAAAAGAATCACAGGTTGCAAAAAAAATACAGTTTCCAACATTGATAATTCTAATAATAAATCAGCATATTAGAATGATTTCTGAAGGATCGTGTGACACTTAAGACTGGAGTAACAGCTGATGAAAATTAAGCTTTGCATCACAGGAATAAATTATATTGTAAAGTATATTACAATAAAAACCATTATTTTATATTGTAATAACATTTTGCAATATTACTGTTTTTTTTCTGTATTTTTGATCAAATGATGAGCAGAAGAGACTTCTTTAACACATTAAAACATTAAATGAGAGGGTGTATCCAAACTTTTGACTGCTAGTGTAGATACAGGTCCTTAAAAGTGCTTAAATTTATTTTGTGCAATTTGAAGCCAAACATTTAAACAGATATATGCGGTTGAAAACTGCTATGATTACTCAAGCATAAATTTGATTTAAACAATAGGTCTACATTATATTCATTATATGCTGTTCATAGGGGATGTATTGTATTAGCCTAACCCTAAGTAACAGCATCAAATATTATTTAAACCTATTACTATTAACATTTTTACATAACACCACATATCTCACAATTTTTTTATTTTTGGAAAAATGCAAGTTTATATCTCCTAATTCTGACTTTATAACTCGATTTAACAAAACTAGTGAGTTTGTTAATTCTGAGGGAATAAAAGCCAGAAGTATGAGATATAAACTCTGAACCGAGCAGAAGTTGTTTTTCCTTATTAGAGTTGTGAGATATAATCTTGGAATTGCAAAAAGTCCGAATTTTGAAATCTAAAATCAAATTTACCTTTTAACTAGGGCTGCACGATTTGAGAGAATTTTCATATTGTGATTATTGAGGTCAATATTGTGAAATGCGATTGCGATTATAATAAATGGTATCAGTAGTCAACTTGATGGGTTTTTAAGGAAAATACACAGACAGGTTAGTAATAATGCTGAAATGTGTATTTGTAAAACGAAAAAATTTTTCAAAATAAATACATTTTTACAAAATAAATTATTTGCATTAATGTAAACTTCTCAAAAGTATAGTTCAATTAAATAAAACAATAAATAAAAACACATATTTTCACAAAAATAAGATTTTTTTAATATTTTGTCACAAGCAGGGACATTTATGCAGGATGCAACATACTCTCTATAAACTCTTTTGGAAAAAAAAAAAAACTGGATATAAAATTGTCATTAAAACTCAAACCAATAAATCTTTTTTTTTTTTCATTTGTTAGCGGAAAATCAGCAAACCATTCTCTGAAAGCATGTGTTCTCAAGTCCACACGCTTATTTAATATAATTGCAATTTTCCCGTCATATAATTGCACAGGGTCACATTTAACTAGTGAAAATATAATTCTTCATATCAACAAGCAACCTTTTTACTAGTGGAAATGTAATTCCTGATATCAACAATTGCCATTGTTATTAGTAAAAATCCAATTTCTGATATCAGGAATTATAATTTTAACTAGTGACAATATTGCTGATATCAAGAATTCATATCCTGCGAATGAATAAAAGTCAAAGCGGCTTGCCATAATGAGGTCACAAACATGATGTGCATGTGTATCAATCCGTGTGTGCTTTGTGGACCCGCTTTTCTAACATTATGAAACGTTATTCAGCATCTGTGTCGCTGTTCTGGAGTTCAGATGTGTGCGTGCGTGTTTTACTCAGCTCAGTCTTTGTTCTGTATCTGGACGCCGGGCTCATGCTGTGTTTGGCGTACCGTGCGTTAATGCGACGAGACGAGCGGCACGTGAGAGCGCCGCACACGCTCATCGTAACATGTTTAAATGGTGTGTGTCTGAACCCCGGCTCCCGATTGGCTGGTTCTTCTGATCCGCGCTGTTTATGTAACGGCGGCTGGTCATGTGACTCCGGTGACATCACTGCTTCAGCGTTTGTGTGATTGAGCGCTGAAGAAGAGTGAGGAAACACACCTTTGGCGTCGTGTGTGTGATGGGCTCAGCGTTGCATCTGTTCTTCTTGTGAGGGTTCGAGCTGGAAATAAGGGGTGTTTGATTGATGCCTCAATGAGAGACACAGGGCTGCTGGAGCAGGGGAAGATGCCACTACGAATGCTGTTCTGGGAGCTGGAGCATTGCAGGTAAAACACAGTGTGTGTGTGTGATGGGCTGATGGGAACTGACTCAGACTGATCAACAAAACTGCCATGATTGTCAACAGAGCTGCAGCTGGGTGATGTTCCCACGGCTCATGAGATTTCTGAAATATCATGGAATTTTAAAAGGTGTATTCCAGTCGTTGAAAGTCAGGGAATTTACTTTTTTTGGTCCAAGTCATGGAATAGCAGGGATTTTGTTTCCATTTATCATAATGTAATTTTTCTATATTGTTTTTTATTTTTTTACGTTTTATACGTTTTGCCTATTTTTATGGTTAGGCTATTTTTTAGTGCCATTTTATTCCCTTCTCTCAATCACTACAGTCAAATGCTGTCACCAGGCTGTATCTGATAACTAAGGCAAACATGCCAGGAAAATGTACATTTCAAGAGCTTTGGCTACAAAATTAGCACTTCAAAGAATGGGTGTGAAAAGTAGACGATAGAAAAGCAAAACTAAATGTGAAGAAATAAAAAAAACCGGGATGAACTTGATTATAAACAGAAAATCCTTCAGATTGTTTAACTGAGATCATAAAAAACATTAATTTCTGTAGAAATAGTACAGAAAAAGCATGTTTCTGCCACTAAATTAAAAAAAGGTCTTATTTCACAATTGACTTATTTTTTCACAATTAAGTGATACAAACTCACAATTCTGATTTTTTTTCTCAGAATTGTGAGATAAAAGTCGCAGTTGCAAGTTCTAAAGTCAAAATTGCATGATATAAACTCACAATTGTGAGTAAAACAGTCAGAATTGTGAGATAAAAGTCACAGTTGCGAGTTATAAAGTCAAAATTGCATGATATAAACTCACAAATGCGAGAGAAAAGTCAGAATTGTGAGATAAAAGTCACAGTTGTGAGTTATAAAGTCATAATTGCATGATATAAACTCACAATTGTGAGAAAAAAAAGTCAGAATTGTGAGATAAAAGTCGCAGTTGAGAGTTATAAAGTCAGAATTGCATGATATAAACTCACAAATGCGAAATAAAAAAAAATGGGATGAACTTGATTACAAACAGAAAATCCTTCAGATTGTTCAAGCCCTGAGATTTCTGTAGAAATAGTACAGAAAAAGCCTGTTTCTGCCACTAAATAAAAAAAGGTTATTGCGTCTTATCTCACAATTTTGACTTATTTTCTCACAACTGCGTGATACAAACTCACAATTCTGATTTTTTTTTCTCAGAATTGTGAGATAAAAGTCAGTTGCGAGTTATAAAGTCAAAATTGCATGATATAAACTCACAAATGCGAGAGAAAAGTCAGAATTGTGAGATAAAAGTCACAGTTGTGAGTTATAAAGTCATAATTGCATGATATAAACTCACAAATGTGAGAAAAAAAAGTCAGAATTGTGAGATAAAAGTCGCAGTTGAGAGTTATAAAGTCATAATTGCATGATATAAACTCACAAATGTGAGAGAAATATCCAAATTGTGAGATAAAAAGTCACAGTTGCGAGTTATAAAGTCAAAATTGCATGATATAAACTCACAAATGCAAGAGAAAAGTCAGAATTGTGAGATAAAAGTCACAGTTGTGAGTTATAAAGTCACAATTGCATGATATAAACTCGAAATTGTGAGAAAAAAGTCGCAGTTGTGAGTTATAAAGTCAAAATTGCATGATATAAACTCATAATTGCGAGAGAAATGTCCAAATTGTGAGATAAAAGTCACAGTTGCTAGTTATAAAGTCAAAATTGCATGATATAAACTCGAAATTGTGAGAAAAAAGTCACAGTTGTGAGTTATAAAGTCAAAATTGCATGATATAAACTCATAATTGCGAGAGAAATGTCCAAATTGTGAGATAAAAGTCACAGTTGTGAGTTATAAAGTCAAAATTACATGATATAAACTCACAAATGCGAGAGAAAAGTCAGAATTGTGAGATAAAAGTCACAGTTGTGAGTTATAAAGTCAAAATTGCATGATATAAACTCGAAATTGTGAGAAAAAAGTCAGATTGTGAGATAAAAAGTCACAGTTGTGAGTTATAAAGTCAAAATTACATGATATAAACTCGCAATTGTGAGATAAAAAGTCGCAGTTGAGAGTTATAAAGTCAGAATTGCATGATATAAACTCACAAATGCGAGAGAAATGTCCAAATTGTGAGATAAAAGTCACAGTTGCTAGTTATAAAGTCAAAATTGCATGATATAAACTCGAAATTGTGAGAAAAAAGTCGCAGTTGAGAGTTATAAAGTCAGAATTGCATGATATAAACTCACAAATGCGAGAGAAAAGTCAGAATTGTGTGATATAGAAATTCTGTGAACATATTAGTGTTTTTTCTCCTCAGAAATGAGTTTATATCTCACAAGTTTAATTGTGAGATTTATCCTTATCTTTTTTATTTAGTGGCAGAAACAGACTTCCATAGTTTTGTACTTAAAATGTCTGTGAACAAGTAAATAAAGCTTGCAAATGGATGGATCTGTTCATTATAGGTCAGCTTTTTAGTCAGTGAAAGTCCGGGAATTTGACATTTAGCTTAGAGTGGGAACCCTGTGTTACACCTCAATTATATCTCAGTCTTGAATTGGATCTTGAGACCTTGTATCTTTATATATTTATGATATGTCAACCAATCAGCCATTTTGCAAAAAAGATCATTTACATTCACATTTATGCATTACCCATAGCAGCTTACATTTGCATTTAAGGTTCATGTTTAAAATTAAATGATATAATTTGCAAATGCTTTTGCTGTATCGGCAGCTCTATTTAGATGATCCAAACGTAGAATTCAATGCAATCCAATGATGACTGAAAGATGAACAAATATACGTTCCTCAAAAGATGTGAGATGTTTTGGAGGTTTGGGAAGATCATTCCTCCACTGAGGAACAGTGAAAGTAAAGCTTCTGGAAACAAACGTTCCTCAAAAGATCCTGATGATCAGATTTTGAACAAAATGATTGATGGAGAATCAAAGCCAAGCTGCTGACATTTACTTGATCAAAATCAGTCAAGATTTGAAGAGTTCATTTGCAAAAACGGATAACTCAGTTTTTTAATTTTCATAAATCATTTTTTTTTATTGTGTTTTGGTTATTGGCTGTATTTTTTGAGTTAATGTTATTTAATTAAAACAACCCAAATACAGTTTGATTGAAATTATTTGGAATGCAACATTAAAAAAAACATGATTTTTGAATATTTTTCAAAACTGAGTTGCACTTGTGTGTGAGAATCTGAGCCACACTGAATGTGAAATATCTAAAAACAGACATAGTTGCGTGAGATCTGCTCTTTCAGATCCTTCCTGTGTATCTCTCCTAGTTTCAGGAAGAGTGTTTGTTTCTCTGAAGGAGGAACTGATACTGAAGAATCTGAAAGGGGAAGAAATTTGATTCACCACCGCAGACGATAAACGTGACTCAATCTTCTCATCATGTCTGATGTTTTTGTTTGCTCATCAGGCAACAATGATGAGTTTGCAGTGTTTCGAGGTCATTTACTGTGGTACTGTTTGTTAGATTTGTCCAAAGCTGATGTGTTTATGGGGAAGGTCTTGTTTCTGCTCCTCGTCTCTTTGTTCTGTGGAATAGCGGTTATGTAAAGCATTGGTATGGCCTCATACATCTTTCAGTGCGTATGAAAGGCAAAATGAACGGCCTGAAGTAGAGTCTGATATCTGGATATTCAGACAAGCAGTAAACAGACCTGACATTTATTCATTTCCAGTGTTGGGGAAAGTTACTTTTAAAAGTAATGCGTTACAATATTGCGTTACTCCCTAAAAAAGTAACTAATTACGTTACTTAGTTACTTTTTATGGAAAGAAATGCGTTACAATGTTGCGTCACTCCCTAAAAAAGTAACTAATTACGTTACTTAGTTACTTTTTATGGAAAGAAATGCGTTACAATGTTGCGTCACTCCCTAAAAAAGTAGCTAATTACGTTACTTAGTTACTTTTTATGGAAAGAAATGCGTTACAATATTGCGTCACTCCCTAAAAAAGTAGCTAATTACGTTACTTAGTTACTTTTTATGGAAAGAAATGCGTTACAATATTGCGTCACTCCCTAAAAAAGTAGCTAATTACGTTACTTAGTTACTTTTTATGGAAAGTAATGCGTTACAATATTGCGTCACTCCCTAAAAAAGTAGCTAATTACGTTACTTAGTTACTTTTTATGGAAAGTAATGCGTTACAATATTGCGTCACTCCCTAAAAAAGTAGCTAATTACGTTACTTAGTTACTTTTTATGGAAAGTAATGCGTTACAATATTGCGTCACTCCCTAAAAAAGTAGCTAATTACGTTACTTAGTTACTTTTTATGGAAAGAAATGCGTTACAATATTGCGTCACTCCCTAAAAAAGTAGCTAATTACGTTACTTAGTTACTTTTTATGGAAAGAAATGCGTTACAATATTGCGTCACTCCCTAAAAAAGTAGCTAATTACGTTACTTAGTTACTTTTTATGGAAAGAAATGCGTTACAATATTGCGTTACTCCCTAAAAAAGTAAATTACGTTACTTAGTTACTTTTTATGGAAAGTAATGTGTTACATTACTTTTGCGTTACGTTTTAAATCTGGGCAGGGCTTGCTTGTTTGTTTTTAATTTAAAAACGTTTGATTCTTATCAAATGTAAAAGCCCTTTCACACCAAAATGAAATGAAGTGAATAAACCTAAGAATAAAGGAAAATTAAACTGACGTCTGTACAGTAGAACTGTAGGAAAAGAAAGAAACACTCTTCAACAATGAGAAAAAAAGCACAAATGTTCCAAAAGTAAGTTTTGCTTATTAGTACACTGAAAAAACATGCTTTTACTTAGATTTTTTGTCTTGTTTTCAGCCAAAATATCTAACAATTCTTAAATCAAGAAGGATTTTCTAGACAAGTAAAAATGATTGTCTTGTTTTTTCTGAAAACAAATCAAAATGGAGTGTGTTTTTGCTTGAAACCAGTCAAATCTCCCAGTGGGGTAAGCTAAATACTCTTGTTTTCATATTTCATAAGCTGCTTATAATGCAAAGATGAACAAATAAACATTCCTTAAAAGATTCACCACTGCAGACAATAGACATGACTCAATCATCTCATCTTATCACATTTGTGACCCTGGACCACAACATTTTTATATTTGTATTAATAGCCAACAATACATTGTTTGGATCAAAATGATCTTGTTTTTTATTTTACGCCATTGGTTTTGTGGTCCAGGGTCAAATATTAGGTTTGATTTGACAGGAAGTGTGATGTACCTCAAGTGTGAGTTTGTTTTAATTAGATTTTTCTCATATAGAGATTTGTAATGTATTGTTGGCAATAGCCAACAATACATTGTATGGGTCAAAATTATAGATTTTTCTTTGATGCCAAAAATTAGGATATTAAGTAAAAGTCATGTTCCATGAATATATTTCGTAAATTTCCCATCGTAAATACATCAAAATGTAATTTTTGATTTGTAATGTGCATTGCCAAGAACTTAATTAGGACAACTTTAAAGGCAACTTTTAAACTTAAACTTTTCTTTTAAAATGTTCTCAATATTTTTCCTTTTTTTTTGCACCCTCAGCAGGAAAACTGTGGACTTGGGCTACTTTCATACTGTTGCTGTGGGTTGTTTTTCATGTCCGCGGGTTGAAGCGACCCCAATAACGTAATATTTAGGCCCTGGAATGCTAATTTTACCAGAGGACCCCCACCACAAAACATGTATTTTACCTTTTGGCTACTTTTGGGCTAGTTTTGAGTAGCAATTGGGCAGAATTTGTTGTGAAAAACGGCAACCCTGACCCTCAGATTCCAGATATTATCCTATCCTAACAAATCATACATCAGTGGTAAGGTTTTTTTTTTTTTAATATGATGAATACATCTCTATTTCAAAAAGTTCACTTTAAGTCAGATGTTAGGTTTGACGGACAGGAAGTGTGATCTACCTCAAGTTTTAATTTATTGATTTTTCTCATATAGAGATTTGTAGCCCTTGTAAAATGAATCCATGTAAATGTGACCCTGGAGCACAAAATCAGTCTTAAGTAGCACAGGGATATTTGTAGCAATAGCCAACAATACATTGTATGAGTCAAAATTATCCATTTTTCTTTTATGCCAAAATTAGCATAAGTAAAAATCATGTTCCATTAAGATATTTTGTAAATTTCCCACCGTAAATATATATAATTTTTTTTTTTTTTTTGCTTAGTAATATGCATTGCTAAGAACTTAATTTGGACAACTTTAAATGTGATTTTCTCAATATTTAGATTTTTTTTTGTTCTGTTTTGTTTTTTTTGCACCCTCAGATTCCAGATACTGTTCTATCCTAACAAAGCATACATCAATGGTTATTTATTAAATGTATTATTAAATCATTTAGGAAATATGTATTTATTAAAGCTTTTTTTTTTTTTTTTTTTGAAATATGATGAATAAATCTCTATTTCAAAAAGTTCACCTTAAGTCAAATATTAGGTTTGATTGACAGCAAGTGTGATGCACCTCAAGTTTTATTGCTTTCCGTTGTATTGCTTATACAGAACATAAAGATTTGTAGCTCTTGTAATCTGTTCAAATTCCAGATATCCAAATAGTCGTATCCTACTCTAACAAACCATACATTTAAAAAAAAAAATAAAATAAAAAAAGTGACAGGTTTTGTGGTCCAGGGTCATATGTGACCTAGAATTGAGTCTGTTGACGACAGGTGGCGCAGTTCAGCTATTTTTCAAAATAATTTTCCTGCATATTATTTTTCTCTCTTTGGTCATTTTTGTATATTCTGTAATCTCTTTTGTCTAATGACTGATTATTAGTTTCTAAATACTGAATTTCCACAGTAGCGTGTATATTTCAATAAGCAGCGGTTGTGAAACTTCGGTTCTCCTCGGAGCCCCAGCAGGTGTGGGCGGGGCCTGGCATAAATTAGTCAAATAGCCCGCGCTCTCAGCCAATAGCGCGCTGCCGTGCGCTCAGCCCTTTTTTATTATTCCAATGATCCAGCGGCTGCGGGTCTCCTGCGCTGTGAATCTCTTTCCGAGCGCCTTTGTGTCGAAACCAGCGGCGCATCGCGGAGTAGATCACGCACGATTTCGAGAATGTGACGTTCAGCGCGACTCGAGTCGGTTTGCGTGATTCGGAGCGTTCGATGGGCGGAATAGCATGAATTCTCCGTGTTACCCGGTGGCGATGGATGTCGGTGTTTGTCAGCTCAGGAGTTTTTCCATCTCGTTTCTGTCGTCAGTTCTGAGCGCTGAGAGCTCGACACCCGTCAGTTTAGATAACAGGTGAATATTGCATTCAGATGATGATGATGATGATGATGTAACAACCGAGAGCTGCACCGGAAAACCCCTCGCGTCTTCTAATGGATCCTTTCGGTTTCGATTGACTGGATCTTCATCCGCAGACGCGTCGCGTTCTGTCTCTAATGCAACATCATCCGAATGAATGAATGAACGAGACTGATCGCTGTTTGTCGTTTTTTCCCACAGTTCCTCAGGAGCCAGTGTTGTGGCCATAGACAACAAGATCGAGCAAGCCATGGTGAGTCTGAGCATTATTCTGCTTCACAACCAACAGAGACACAAAGACTTATGATAACCGGTTTAATGTCATTAATAATGCAGTCATGCATATACAGAATATGAAAAGGCAGAGCAGTCGGTTCATTGAACACCGTTCATGCTCAGTATGTGAAATAATTGGGCTGTTATCTGCAGGTAATGTCGGTTTTTGTTGAAATGCGCCGTCGGTGTGTTTGTGTTCTGTGTGGATCTGGCTCTATTTGGAGCCTGTGCTTGTTGCTAGGCAAACGCTGACACGGATGCCCTGAATAACCGAGCAGCTCCACCCTCTGGATGAAGAACATTCTGTTCCTCTGCGGCCCGAAAGACCAACAACCTACAGATCACATACCGAACCCTGATCGCTCACACATCAAACCTCAATGCACGCTTTTTAGATGACTGTAGGGACTTTATTCTCACAAAAACTGTCAAATATCTATAAGGAATGCACATATTTCTAGCTGTGCTCTGCTCTAAAATATTTAACCCGATAGAAACTGAGTGTGAGTGGAGAATAATCCTTATTCAATCATCACAGACGTCTGAAAACATAAAACATAAGACATTAGATGCAGGATATTGTTGATAAATTCTAGTGCAATTCTTGGAAATGTTTTAAGAAGTTCTCAAATATGTTCTTAGGAACATCCTAATTTTTTCTTAAGAAGACAGATCTTTATTTGTGTGAATACATGGCTGAAGACGCTTTGATAAACACACACTAGGATTGTCTTTTTGCGGTTTCTGCAAATGATCCTAATAATCATAATAAGCCTGTTTTCATCATGACCTTGTTCAGCGTTCAGCTTCACGTTTTTAATGCGCCGTGTTTTTGAACGGTTTCCTTTAAAGAGTCTGTCTTAACCTTCGGCATCTGTTTTATTCATTTTGGTGTTGTGTTTTTGCGCCTCATCCGAATGAACGCTTCCGCTAACGTTATGTGCATTCATCTGCGCTAAAGACGGCCCAAGATTATGTCAGATTTATAGGCTAAATAAAAGAACAAATGTTCAAATCTGACTCGTCTTTGTAGAGCTGCTACTGAGTTTTGATGTCAGCAAAAAATAGGGTCACATCATGATCATTGTTTACATTATCATTCAGAGAACTGCTGCACATCTCTATGAACAGCCCTAATATCTATTATATGGAGCTAGCTGTTGTTATGCTTAAATATAACACTTAATTTGAAATAACCCAATAAATCCATTATATAATTTATACTTTTTGGGATTTAAGACAGGTCTGGGGCTATCCTAACTTTAAGAAGTTATTTACAATGGTTTTTAAGAAGATTCTTTTCAAGAATTAGAATTCTCCTTAAATTTTGTCTTGTCTTCAATCTTAGGTAAAAAGATAAGAATATTCTTAAGAAGAATTTTCGGGAATACAAAATACAAAATATTCTTAACTTTTTACTTAACTTGGAAAATAAGAAGAAAATTTATTCTTAAGGGGGGACACTGCAGGCAAAAACTTTGTTTTTTTTTTTCATGCACCTCTCAAATTTTGGGGGTTTTTGCTTCTTCTGAAAGTGTTTTTTCAGACTAGTGGAAAGAAAACATACAAAAACACCTTTAAGTGTTTCTTTTATAGCACTTTATCTATTTGTGTCAATAGATTTTAATTAAAATACATATTTTTAAAGGCCGTTTTCTCAAAATGAGTTTTTTTCTCCTACACTTCAGTAGCACTTACACACTAAACTTTACATTTTTATTCCTGTCGATATCCTGAAGGTTTTTACAGAGGGATTTGTTCATATATAATTTGCTTGCACATATACAACATTTTATTCCCCCCAAAAATGTAAAAAAATAGTTTTCTGTCTGTTCCAAGTATTTTCTGTATTTTGGAGTGACAAAATGAGATCCCCCAAATCCCCTCTGTAAAAACATGACTCTAATATGCCACAAAAAAATAAAAAATAAACAAGAATTTTGAAACGGACTTCATCCAGTGTTTAATAGTGCTGTCAAACGATTAATCGCGATTAATCCAAAATAAAAGTTTGTTTACATACTATATGTCTGTGTACTGTGTATATTTATTATGTATATATAAATACACACACATACATGTATATATTAAGGAAAAATATTTTAGATTTATATCTAAAATGTTTATATTTATTTAGAATCTAAATTGTATACAGGTATAAATATATATATATATATATATATATATATACACGTATAAATATTTTGTTTTAATATATACATGTATGTGTGTGTATTTATATCTACATAATAAATATACAAAGTAAACACATATATAAACAAACTTTTATTTTGGATGCAATTAATCACAATTAATCGTTTGACAGCACTGTTTATATATTTGTACTAGAAATATATGCAAATTAAACCTATGTTAAACCTAACATTTTAGAAAACTTGTAATACAGAAAAGTTTGCAATTATCCATGTAATCAATCAACTGATAACTATTAGTTTTTTTACCCTATTCACCTGCAGCGTCTCGCCTTAAGAGTGTTTCGTGAATGCGGCGCCAGATGATTAAATATGACTAAAACTAAATGAAAATGTGCCGTCGAAATGAACAGTGCTGTATCTGAATGTCTGGGGTGTTGTGTGCCGCCGCAGGACCTGGTGAAGAGCCACCTGATGTATGCGGTGCGTGAGGAGGTGGAGGTGCTGAAGGAGCAGATCAAGGAGCTGATCGAGAGGAACTCTCAGCTGGAGCAGGAGAACGCTCTCCTGAAGAACCTGGCCAGCCCCGAGCAGATGGCGCAGTTCCAGGCGCAGGTCCAGACCGGATCGCCCACCTCGGGGGCCCCGCCGGCCCTCCCGCCCAACGCGGGCCCCGGACCCACCGCCTAACTACCTCTGGTGACGAACCGTACTGCGAACGGACTCCGCAATCGACATGGCCGACGCCATACTGTCACAGACGCTGCTTAGCAAACGTCACCCGCTTCAGACAATCGGCGCTGACCCGGAACGGACGCGTGTCGGCGTCAGCCGAGCCGGTGACGTCTATCTCGCTGTCGACTTGTGTTTTTACCATGTTTCCGGCTGGTTTTGGCTTTTAGTTTCGTTCCTCTAGCTGTATTGGATACATAACGAGCACTTTGTAGTCGACACACGTGAACAAGACCCCTCCCCGAACCCTTGACCCTCTGTGTTGCGCGTTCAACTGTGAATGGGCTTTCAGACTCGCCACGAGGACGGATTCCCGCGAGCTCTGCTCTCTTTAAGTTATTTGCCTTACAGTCCATGGCTCTGGTCACACGTCAGTCTGTCAGTGATCGTGACCCTTGACCCGTGACCTCACACTATGTGCATGTTTCCTTCAAAACAATGTGACGTCATGCAGTTGCACTAAACTGTTGCACATCGACTTTAATAAACGACATGCAAATGAAAGCCGGTGTCCTGCTGTGTTTCTTCACATGGAGAGGAATACAGGAGTCTAGTGGTTTGCAGACCCTATTTTTTACTTTTTAAATTGAAGTGACCCTGGAGCACAAAACCAGTGTTAAGTAGCACAGGTATATTTGTAGCAATAGTCAAAAATACATTGTATGGGTCAAAATGATCCATTTTTCTTTTATGCCAAAAATCATTAGGATATTAAGAAAAGATCATGTTCCATGAAGATATTTAGTAAATTTCCTACTGTAAATATATCAAAACTTATTTTTTGGTTAGTGATATGCATTGCTAAGAAGTTCATTTAAACAACTTTAAATGTGATTTTCTCAATATTCAGATTTTTTTGCACCCTCAGATTGTTGATTTCCGAATAGTCAGCCAAATATTGCCACCATACATCAATGGAGAGCTTACTTATTCAGCTTTCAGATGATGTATAAATCTCAATTTCTGAAAATTGACACTTATGACTGGTCTGGGGTCACATATATATATAGAGAGAAAGAGAGAGAGAAAGAAAGAAAGAAAAAAAGATTTTGAGTGAATCCCCCATTTATATGCAGATATATGCATCACTCCTGAATCTTGCAGCAAGTATGCCACTTTGGTCCTCTGAGCAGCATCAAAAATTTATTAAAGCATGCATTTATTAAAAAGTCGTTTCAGTTTATCGCGATTTCAGAAAATTCTGCTATGATCCATGAATCTCGTTACACAGCACAAAGAAATCTCTTATTTACATTGCGTCTACGCTTGGTTATAAAGTGAGGATCCGCGAGTTTCCAGAACTCAGGACTGAACAAAAATTTGGCGAGTGGATTCTGACTTTGAAACACCATTCAGAAATCAACAGATGTGTCTGTGATTGGCTACAATGTTCAACACAGCAAAACAGAGCGTTTTCCTACTCGTCTAGTAGATGTAGATTAGTTAGTGATCATACAGCTGATAAAAACATTACAGTCATCCACACCACTCCAGTCCATCAGCTGAAAAATAGCCTAACCAAGACAAACGCGTGAAACAATGCAATAAAAAAGAATACTTACATTTTGATAAATGGAAACTAGAATGTAAAGCATCATACAAAAATCCCTGATATTCCATGACTTGGACAAAAATATAAAAAATTCCCTGACGTTCAGTGACTGGAATTCCATTAAATTCCCGAAATTCCATGAGCCCTGTAGAATATAATATCAATATCATCTAATACTGCTGGACTACGATGATTAGGATGAGTTTGTTCCTTCATCAGATTTGTATAAATGTGTGATTCAATCACCATCTCAACCAATGGATCCTCAGCAGTGAATGGGTGCCGTCAGAATGAGAGTCCAAACAGCTGATAAAAACATTACAATAATCCTCCAGTCCATCAGTTAACATCTTGAGAAGACAAAAGATGAGACAAATCCAAAAATAACTAAAGTCCATGATCCATAATAACACTTCCTCCAGTGTTAAAGTGTTCAGGTCTGAATCAGGAGAGAAATCTGCACAGATCAAACACCGTTTACAAGACAAAACAGCTCTAAACAAATATGTGGCTGGATTTTGATGTGAGAGTCAACAGGAGATGGACTTGTTTTATGAATCATGGACTTGTATTTTACTTAAAAACGTCTTAATGATGGATTTATTTCAGCTTTTGTCTTCTCAAGATGTTAACTGATGGACTGTGGATTATTGTGATGTTTTTATCAGCTGTTTGGACTCTCATTCTGACGGCACCCATTCACTACAGAGGATCCATTGGTTGAGATTTATATAAATCTGATCAGAAACAAACTTATCCTAATCATCCAGCAGTATTAGATGATATTGATATTATATTCTACAGGGCTCATGGAATTTCTGGAATATTTTTTTTTTTAATTTTAAAAGGGATTTTTATACCATTTTGATACCAGGGATTTTTGTTTGATGCTTTACATTTTAGTTTCCATTTATCGAAATGTAATTTTGCGTTATTCATTGCGTTGTTTCACATGCTTTGCCTGTTGTCTTGATTAGGCTATTTTTCAGCTCCATTTTATTGTTTTTTTGCAGTGTAAGTTGTACCTGATAACTAAGGCAAACATGCCAGGAAAATTTACATTTTAAGAGCTTTGGCTACAAAAGACCACTTTACAAGTAGAAAGTTACAAAAAAGTTAAAAGTAGACGACAGAAAAGCAAAAACTAAATGTGAAGAAATAAAAAGACTGAATGATGAACTTAATGACAAAGAGAAAATCCTTCAGAGAGTGTCTAAAAAGCATAAAACCATCAACTGATTTCTGTAGATATTGTACAGAAAAATATCAAAGTGCATTTAACAGGTAAAAGCAAAAAAAAAAAAGTAAATAAAGCTTGCAAATAGATGAATCCGTTCATTATAGGTCATGGAAATTCAGCTTTTTTAGTCAGTGAAGTCAGGGAAAAGTCAGGGAATTCAACATTTGGCTTCGAGTGGAAACCCTGATTCTGTATTTTTTGTGTGTGTTTCTAAGATCAGTGTGTGTTTCCTATGGATACGGTTGAAAGCTGTTGCTAGGCAACTAAATATAGACATAAACCCCTGGTTTCACAGACAAGGCTTAAGCCTAGTCCCAGACTAAAATGTAAGTCTGAGCTGTTTCAGCTGATAGTACTTATTGATCTTAAAATATATCAGTGCCTTTGTTTCGTCTCAAAATGCACACCAGTCATGTTTTTACCTAAATGTCCAAACTGAACCATAGCCTGATCCTGTCTTAGTCTAAGCCCTTTCTGTGAAACCAGGCCAAAGACAACTTCATTTTAGTCCTCTGACCACTGACTCACTCGCTGTTATGAAATGATTCATTAAGTTCGTCAGTCTTCTACAGATGGACATGATGAAGCCTTCCATCTGTTTCTAAAACTCACCATCAGCTCATTTACATTCATAGTTGATCATATTTCTTTTATAGCTCATCTAGTCTGATATAGTGAGAATAGAAAGAAAAAACAGCTTACTTTTATTCAGATAATTCAAACTGAGCAAAAATATGAATCTGCTACAGATGCTGATATTTATATGATTCTGATTCTAGTAATTATAATTCTAATGCTTGTAATGTAAATCAATAAGATTAAGGTGGCATAAAATGATCTAAATATCAGTGTTTACTCTATATCTCCAATAATATGTCTTAGTAAGATGAGATTGAAATGATCCAAACATATAATGCAATGCAATCCAATGATGATTGAGAGATGAACAAATAAACGTTCCTCTAAAGATGTGAGATCAGGGCTGGAC
>CM065130.1:38507527-38510027 GCA_033026305.1 Cirrhinus molitorella
TAACTTTTAGTCCCAAAGTATAAACCCAGAATTTTAAATCCATCTCTGGCCCATTTACATTGTTGTGGAAGACTTGGAGGTCCTGCACCCTGCCAATCACCCAAAAGCAAGGATGCACATTTCTCCCAATTAATACGTGCAGATGAAGCTTGCTGAAATTTGTTTAAAGCTAAAATTAATCTTGAAACATCTTCTGAGTCTTTTATTACTACTGTTACATCATCAGCATATGCTGTAAGTTTAACTGACACTACACTGGGGTCACTAGGAATATTAAACCCACTTAGCTCCCTCCTGAGTGAAACTAATAAAGGCTCAATAGAAATTGCATACAGGAGACCAGAAAGAGGACACCCTTGCCTTATTCCCCTGGTTACAGAGAAAGGCCTAGTTAGGGAACCATTGATTTTCAACATACTATAGATGTCATTATATAACATTTCAATGAGAGATAAAAAATAAGGACCAAAACCAAAAGCTTTCAGAGTTTTGAATAAATACTTGTGATCAACCCTGTCAAACGCTTTTTCTTGATCCAATGAAAGAAACCCAATATCCAAATTGTGCATTTTTGCCACTGTGATCATATCTCTCATCAAGAACAGATTGTCAAATATTGTCCTTTTGGGAACACAATATGTTTGGTCCATATGAATGACAGATGCCATATATTTCTTGAGTCTATTAGTCAGAGATTTAGATAAGATCTTAAAATCAACACATATCAGTGATACTGGGCGCCAATTCTTCAAGTAACCCAGATCCCCCTTTTTTGGGATTAATGTCAGAATTGCCCTTCGACAACTCAGAGGAAGGGTCCCTTGATCGATGCATTCAAGAAAGACTTCATACACGTCTCTTCCTAATAGACTCCAAAAAGATTTGAAAAATTCTGCTGTGAGCCCATTCAATCCAGGTGACTTCCCCGAACACAAATCTTGAACAGCTTGCGAAATCTCTCCAAATGTCAAAGGCTTGTCCAACTCACAACATTCTTCATCTGTTAATTTGGATAAGTCACATAGAAGTTCATCAGTTGCTGTGCCATCACATAACTCCGAACAGTATAAATCCTCATAGAATGAAAGAGCTTGAGACTGAATTTCTCGTTGATCTGTTATTACACTGCCACCTGGTATTTTCAACTGATGAAAACTCTTCTGTTCCCTTGGTTTTTTTTCAAGACCAAAGAAGAATGATGTGGGAGCATCCATGTCATTCAGCTGAGCAAACCTGGTCCTTAGAAGAGCTGTTTTTCCTCGTTCTTCCAATAAATTCTTTAAAAGAAGTTTATCATTTGCAATGGAGTCAGTAGAAGAAGAATTATTATGGATACAGTCACTGCTTTGCCCAAGGATAGCTTGTTCGAGAGACTTCATTCTTGCTTTTAGCGTTCCCGCACTATGTGCAGTGTACTGCTGGCAAAAAGACTTGATTTGTGTTTTACCAACATCCCACCATTGACTCAGTGACTGAAAATTACACCTCTCCTCTCTCCAAGCCTCCCAGAAAAAATTAAAAGAGTGAATAAAAGTGCTGTCCTGCAATAATCTATTATTAAAGCGCCAATGTGATTTATAGGATTTAGAAAGAGAAATAGAAACTACCACAGATACATAGTGATGGTCCGACAGAAAGGATGGCGAAATCGTACTACTAAAAAACCTACCCCTATTGTCTTTTTCTACGTAAAAACGATCAAGCCTAGCACCTGACATATTATTAGAGTTCATTTTTAACCATGTGTACTGTCTGACTCCAGGGAAAGCTTCCCTCCACACATCAACCAAATCATGTTCGTTAATTAATTTCTTTAAACTCACAGCAGAAGGATAGTGAGGTTCATCATGATTCCTATCTAAATATGCATTAACAGTGCAATTAAAATCACCACCAAGTACCACAATATTTCCCCGAGGACACTGTAGCAAAGCATTAGAAAGTGTTTTTAAAAAAGAGATGCGTTCTTGACCAACATTCGGTGCATACACATTAATAAAAGAAAAGTGAGTATCACCAACAACAATGTCAGCTCTCAGAATCCGACCAGGTATTATTTCAACTACATCTGGTTGCAAACCAACCCTTGAAGAAAAAAGGATGGCAACACCAGCACTAAGGTTTGTGCCGTGACTTAATAAAACATTCCCTTTCCAATCACTAATCCACTGAGTTTGATTTTGCTGATCTGTATGTGTTTCTTGCAACAAAATTACATCTGCCTGCTTTAACCGCAGATAATCAAACAAAGCAACTCTCTTCCTTGTGCACCGACAACCATTAACATTAAAAGTCCCAATGTTTAAGGTTGTCATGACAAAAATAAAAAGAAAGCAATAAAGAAAGTACATCGCCTTTAACATACAAGATCTTATTAATGTTTTTTACGACATGAGATTAGTCTTTTTTTAACGGCACTGACGTGTTTTTTTAATCTATATCTTTTAGGCTGATCAAGCTCCTCCAAAGAGGCTTTTCTCATGATCATGGCACAAGAATC